>JADLZK010011774.1:0-440098 GCA_015847255.1 Hyparrhenia diplandra
AAAAACATATAATAAAAAAAAAATTATACAAGTTGTACCTACATGTTACCAACATCATAGGGATGTATAGTCCTAATTTTCGAGTTAATCCAACCTAATTCCTCTTGACTACCCGCAGCAACGTGGGGAATCCCTTCTAGTTTTATAATTTAACATGATGAGAAGTAAAAATGCAATTTTATCTAAATATCAAATCAGTATTAACTTTAAAAATCTCATGACATGAAAAGTGTCCATATCACCATGCACTAGAACACCTCACTATACCTCCATGCAAAATGGCCGCATCATCATCCACTACCTAATGTCAAGGGGCTCATAGCGCAATGGCAAAGGCCATTGGTTAGGGGGCTCCCACCCCGGGGTTCAAATCACGGGTGCGGCACATTATCCTGGATTTATTTCAGGATTTCGGCGCGCGCATTAAGTGGTAGGCGACGTCCCCATCGCGGCGAGGCGCTGTGGTGTGACCGTGAACTTCAAGATTGCCGCCAGTCCTTAGAAGGTGCTCATAGGGGTAGGGTTTGCGTGCGTGTGTTCATAGGGGGTGAGTGTGCGTGCGTGTTGGCGTCTGCGTTGTTGTGTAATCTCAAAAAAAATTATTCAAATTAACAAACCACTTCATTTACTAAAATAAATTTAATTATCTACATTACAATACTAAAAACCATCCAGGAACATGTATTACATTACCAACACCATGTATACATTTTCTAATTCTTGTTAGTTAACACTCTACCTAATAAATTTAATTATAGAAGTAGAAGGGGATGGAATATGGTACTAAATTATGTTTTAGGCACTGAAATGCCATGACCGTTTAATCTTTTTAAAAGACTTTATTTATTTTTATTGTTAATGGCCCTGTACTAAATTATTTTTAGGCACTGAAATGCCATGACCGTTTAATCTTTTTAAAGACTTTATTTATTTTTATTGTTAATGGCCCTGCATATCTGTTTCAACTGCCTGCATAAGGCATCAAAAAAGTAAAAAACAGATAACATGGCCTTGATCAGGTACCATCTTACTTCTTATATAGTACACATGTAAGTAAAAGTTTTAGAATACTTAGGGCATGTTTGTGTTTGGATTCTTAGTCGGGTGACTAAGTCATCGACTAAAATATAAAAGTTGGGGTGTACGACTTTTCAATTTTAGTCACTTCTTGGATTTTAATCACCCATCCGGGGTTTAGAAGTTAAGTAACTAAAAATGACTAAAACAGAGGTGACTAAATAGGGTTTAGGGTTCTTCACGAGTCACCCAAGCTGAAGCATGTTTATTCCGATGCTGCAGTCAAACCTATGTTTGACAGAATAGGGGTGAGAGACCAGACCTAGATGAGCCCAAACATCCATGATATTCAGGAAAATTAAACCAGGCACCACACGTTGGAGACTCGGGACTCAAATTTAGATTTAGTCATTCAGAGAAGAAACAAAGCTTTTAGAAAGACTCGACACTCTGTTCTGGCCGTCTCCATCTGCCTACGGGTCGGTGGCAGGCACAGCATTGAGCCTGGCAGCCAAAACGACGACACTGGCAGCGACGAGATGGCCGCTTGCGCACCACGCTTGGCCACCTTGCGCTGCTGCAATACAATACTGCCGGGGCACCGCACCACCACACTGCCACGAATCCTAGCCCTCCTA
Source organism: Hyparrhenia diplandra (assembly GCA_015847255.1). NCBI lineage: Eukaryota > Viridiplantae > Streptophyta > Magnoliopsida > Poales > Poaceae > Hyparrhenia > Hyparrhenia diplandra. The sequence goes on from JADLZK010011774.1 coordinate 1,656, forward strand.
TCTACAGAAACTGGGACCGCAGGAAGAAATAGCGGCCAACATCTTAGGAAAACCTACGTTAATAACTCTAATTCTACCAGAAATCATACAAATCTTGTTAGCTGTAGTCTTAAAGAGTGTGGTATTAGTTTACCTGACAACTGCGCGTAATGATCGGCGATGTAAGAGGTGAGGAGCGCCGATTTGCCCGGGGGCACACGCAATTTTTCCGTCGTCACGTGGCTTCGCGGTGCCATCGTCGCGAGTTCTGCAGCTCTCGAGAGGAGATATGTCTCCTGAGTCGAGCAGGCGGCGCCTCCGTCGTCACTTGGCTTCGTGGAGACATCGTCGCAAGTTCGGCAGCTCTCGAGAGGAGATATGACTCCTGAGTCAAGCGGGCGGCGCGGACGCCGGCCGCACGCGCTGAGCGGGATGACATCGCAGCGGTGCGAGATGCGGCTGCCGCAACGGCGCCCGCACGCGCTGAGCGGGTGCCATCACAGTAGCACGAGTTGCGGCTGCCGCAGCGGCGGCGCGAGATGCGTCACGGGCAGCCCGCAGGAGAGTCGCTGCCATTGTTGCCATTGCTGGAGATTCCACCCTTTTGTTGCTGCAGATGTGGATTTGAAGATAGAAAAAAGGGTTATTTTGATCCATTGTCGCAGTCCTTTCTGCTTACGTTCCGGACCATGAACAAACACAAAGACCGGCCCGACTCATCACTTCCCCGCGGCCCAAGTAACAGCAACAACGGCACTCCTGGTGGCCCACGCATCTCGCCGTCCGGCCGTCGCCGGTGTTCTCCGCTTAGCTAATACCTGCTGCAATGAGGGTCTACTGTATATCCTCATTGCAACATATTGCAACATATAACACTAGTTTCAGGAAAAAAAAAGTCTGTTGTAATACGTTTTGGGAAACGTACTGCCACCCTCACTATTTGCATTAAAAGTGTTCTAATAATGGTATAAATGTTTGTTCGGTCAGAGTAAATATTCGTAACGGCGTAGTATATGGAAACAAACACCGGTGAATAAATGTTTGTTCTGTCAGTGTAAATATTCGTCCCACTCAATTTGATCAGCGATGCAGCAGGTATTCACCACTATGTTACAGAAACATAGTACAACAGTCACTTTCTCTGACATGAATTTTACTCCGTTAACGTTCAGGAATCACCATATGCAGAGCGCCAGGGAAAACATTTCAGAAAACGAGCTATATCCGCACCCACAGGTTCACATGATAATCAAAGCTCAACCAAACAAAACATGTCGCGTGTGGACGATAAAATTAAGTCTATTACCGGAGTCAAGCACTCAAGTATATCACCTACCATTTAAATAACGCTGTAGTCTGCACTGAAAGAAAGTCACTAAACAATCCGCGCATCTTAGAGTGGTTTGTATCCAACTACAATATCACAAGTTAAGTTTGACTACTGCATAAGATAAATTTCTTGTGCTGGTTATCTCTACTAATTACTTTTAGTCAGTTGACATTTGGTACCGGGTATAGCAAACTCCTAGTAGAGCAGAAGTTGCTGAATAGGACTGCAGAGGACAATGAATCTGCCTGCAGATATGAATGAACAGGGTCAGTGTATTTGAACAGAAATCATAACAAATTAATCCACATTTGCGAGATAGCACTACAACTGCATAATCAATTATGTAAATGGTGTTTCGATCTAATGGAAAGCATGAAAAAACGCTATATTGAATGAAGATCCGTGGAAGAAACATTGCTGCTGTGTGGAAGGAAAACAAATATACTCCCTCCATATCACAAATAGATGGGCTTTAGGACAGCGACACGGTCTCCAAAGCACAACTTTGACTTCTTATTTCTATAAAAATATTGATTAAAAGTTATACATGTATATTTTTATGAAAGTAATTTTCATGCCAAATCTATTGATATGATTTTCATATTTCAAAACTCACCGACTTAAAAGTTATTCATGATTTATATTCCCAATGTTTGACCAAAATCTTTTTTAAAAGCTCATCTATTTATGATATGGAGGGAGTACTTGCAATTTCTTACTCAAAACCTCAGTAGTTGAAACTCTAGAAATGCTTAAGGAACTAGACTACTATACACTCAAGGCCTAGCAAAGAAAGAACAACACTGGTAGTCTGGTATCCTGAAAAAGTCTAGCAAGGATGTTCTTCACGAGACACAGGGTTCGCTTGTCTAACATAGATCACTAGCATGGAATGGAAAACCAGAATTCTAATGGTTTATCAAGCGACGCCACAACCTGGAAAGTACAGAGCAAGCACGCCTATGAAAATGTTAAATTCTATAAACTTGGCCACATTAGGTGCTAGATATGAGACAATGCTACAGCATATAGGCTCAACAAGACAAGCCATTCCTAGCAAAAAGTTCTGGTGCTAGCATTTGTGAGCTAGCACTACCCACTTCGGCATATTGCACCCTCCCTAGTTCTCTCTCTCTCTTGCTAGCACCCATAAAACACCAATCACTGAGGTTCGTTCATCTTGTATCAAGAATGTTTTAGTAAATCAAATGGATCTTCTGCAAATCCACTGTAGCCAAAAGAACAATATGGCGTATCCCACCTATTATATTCCACACACCACATTGTTCACAGTGTATTGCGCAAGCAGTAAGTTAGAAACTGCTATGAGAGAATTTGTTACATAACAATCAACAAGGTCTATCCTAGTACAACTCGTCATTTTTCACTCGATTCACTATAGCATCCACGGTTCCATACTTACTCCTCGTCTTTATCCTTTCCTCTTTCTGAACATTCTCACAGCAATAATGCCAAGCTTGCCTCACAAAAGATGAAGCAAAAACAATATAATTATAGCTACCTCAAAGCAGAAAACAATAAGTAACTGACATAGCATTAAAATCTAACATTCACTTTCAATGCCATAAATTATTGAGTTATACTAACTCCGTTCCAAACTATAGTCAAGTTTGGTTTTGTCCTAAGTCAAACTTCTTTAACTTTGACCAAGTTCATAGAAAAATCCACCAATATATATTCACCACCAAATTAGTTTCATCAAATTCTCCACGAAATATATTTTGATAGTGCATTTATTTGAACTTGTAGATGTTATTATAATTTTTAAACTTGAGTAAAAGTTATAGAAGTTTGATTTAGCACAAAGCCAAAGTGAACTATAATTTGGAACGGAGTGAGTACCTATTAACTTGAGAGACTTTAAATAATTAGCTTAGAATGCAAAAAAAACTATATTTGGCTAAGAAAATTATAATGACCTTTTGCAATCACAAAAGTATAAAACTATTTCAATAAGTTGGCAGTCCTGCATGCTAGAACAGACCAAACCAAGTGCTTTGTTTAGTTCTGAGTAGCAAGTCAAAACCATATGCTAGTAGATGGTCAGTCAGTATAAGCATGGAAGACATGCATGAGCACAGTTAAATATTATACAAAGCCCAAATATGTATGCTAATAACTTAAGATTAAGCACTAGAGGATCACCACTATTCTGTGCTATGCTGGCAGCAGCGTATTGTGATAAGAGACGTTTATTTTATTACCAGGTTTCTGATAAGTTCTTTCTTAACTGTACAGTACCATGCAACACTTCATTAGCACAAGTGCTTAAAGGTGGCAAAAGACAATGTGACCAAAAGAATGCTAGCATATTGTGTTCTGACTCGGATTAATGAATTGCTTAGGAACAATGACTAATGAGTTCACATGTTTCAAGTAACATGTTCCTATGAATCATGGGAACTCTCTTGATGACAAATGGCATGTTATTTGAACTTGTAGATGACATGGCATAAACACACTTGACTCAGGAGAAAATGGCATGTTGATAACAAGTCAACAACAAGGCAATGGTTTATGTAACCAATGGTAAATAGTCAAACAACATGATTATGATGAATGCATGCAGTTATTTTTGCACTAAGTCTAATGTAACTGACTATCGACTATCGAGAATTGGCAAGAATTCATCACACTCAATAACCAACTACTGCCCGCTCACAAAAGATGCAACTAAAAGGAGAAACATAATAAATTAATAGTGATAGTATATATGAATCAAATGGTGGAGTCACATTATTGGTTACAAGAAGAGATCAATCTCTTATCCCTGTGACATATTGAAAGTAGAAAAAGGATCAAAGTTGATGCTGATAAGGAGATAAAAATATCAGCCATTCAAGTTTCGAAAACTACACTCTCTTAGACACCGTAATGCACAATGGTGCTAAAGGAGTTAACTACTTAAGGGTTCCATCCTGCCAGTTACAACAAGAGCTGCCTATGTACATTTACGCAAGCATATAACTAAAGGGCATAGCTTTTTTGGTTGCAATTTAGATCTAGGGATATTAAATCTACCAATCATGTAAGAAGCTGCAACTCAGAACAAGAACACTATGAACAATTGCTCCAAAAATGAACCAAACAAAAAAACTAGTTGAATAATAACTTCATATATACAACACTTACACTAGATATAGGAGGAAAGAACATAATACTAATAGAACAATGTGTTTTCAAGAATTTCAATTACCATTTAGCTGGAGTGCAAAATTAACGCCGCCTCCTTGGATGATCGTTATCACCATCATCCCCTGATTGGCTACTTGATCTTGCCCGTACTCTCCTATCGTGGTCAGCACGCTCATTGTACTCCTGGTACCTCCTATTGTCACCACCATGTCGATCCCTCTGATTCCAGTGCTTCTCCTGTTCCCTTTCCTTGTCCACGATGCGCTCCTGATGGCGGCCCTTCTCACAATCATTCTCTTTGTAATAATCACCCCCTTCACGGTCAGCCTGCCTTCTATTCAGATACCTCACATTGCCAGTGCTCCTCTCCTCTTTCTTATACTGTGTTTCGCGTCTAAAACCACGCCCCTGCTTCCCGTAGTTCCCACTCCCAAACTGCTGCTGCGCCTGTTTGTCCTGCCTTGGTGCCCTTAGCTGCCACCATGGCATTTGACAACTCTGAAATTCCATCCCTGCTGTGCACCCCATAAGCTCCCAGACATCCCTGACCATGCCAAACTCCTGAGCCTTGCATCGCCATTCCACTAGCTGCCAAGAAGGGTGGGTTCATGTGGTGTGCCAACGCCGGCGACATCATACCATTGCTCATCCCCGCATTGTACTGTCCCATGGACTGAAACCCACCGTACGGACCTCCCAGAATGCCAGGGAATGGTGGGTTAGGAGACGGCCGGGGAACCACGGAGCGGTGAGATGGCGCCAGAGCCGGCCGATCACCCAACACGGGGGCGACATTGCCTTTAACCGCCGTCGCGTCGCTGGTACCACGACCGCCGTTGCCGAGGCCTCCGGTAGGGTTCGAGTACCGGGCGGCTTCGGCAAAGGAGTCGGAGTCGTCGGCCGAGCGGTGGAGGGAGGGCGGGCGGGCGAGCGAGGCGACGCAGTGGCGCCCGTGGAAGGCGTGGCCGTGGAGCACGGTGGCGGCCGAAGCGGCCGCGGCGGGGTGGAGGAAGTCGGCGCGGCAGATGCCGCGCGACTTGCCGGTGAACTTGTCAGAGTAGAAGTGGAGGCCGTGAAGCGCGGCGGCGGCGTCGTGCGGCGCGGCGGCGAGCGCGGCCTCCACCTCCGCGTCCGTCGTCCACCAGTGGAGCTCGCTGACGTAGAGCGGCGTGCACCTGGGCGGCGCCGAGACGGAGGCGCCGGCACCGCGTGGCGGGCGCTGCGGCTGCGGCGGCGGGATGTGGTGTGTCGGCACGGGCGGAAGGGGCTGCGGCGGCTGGTGTCGCTGGGGGTTTCGGGTCTCGGCTGCGGCTGTGGCTCACGCTGGGGCGCGGGTGCGGGACCCGGAGGCGGGGAGACGATGCGGCGACTGGGTGGGAACTGGATGGAGCGGTCGGGGATGGAGTTTTGGGAGGCGATGTCGGAGCCGGAGATGGGGAGTGTGGCAGCAGGGGGATGAAGCCGACGTTGACGTCACCGTAGAGGTCGTCGTAGTCGTTGCCGTCGCCGGGGAGGGGTGAGGGGAGGCGGGCGTCATCCTGTGCCGCGGCGATCATCTCGTCGGCGCGCGGACAAGCGGAGGCCGCGAGGAACTGGCCGCCGGCGTCGCCCCCGTCCCAGTCCATGGCGGACGCGGCGAGGAGGAGGAGGGTTTTAGCGTGTGGTTGGGTGGTGGTGCCGTGCTGATGGTGGTTTTAGCGTGTGGTTTGGTGTGGTATTAAACTGTGGCTGGCTGGCTGGCATCAAACACCCATGCCCACCAAAGTACCCGAAGTTCAGAGTTGCAAGCACCGCAGCCGCCAGCGACAGAGCAGCAAGGGAGAGAGGCGGCAACACAACACTGGGTATTGTGAGTTCAACCAACTATATTTGTTGTCAATCTCAAAAAAAAAAAAACTATATTTGTTGTAAAAAAAACCAACTATATTGTAATAATAAAAAATAATAACATTTATATATAAAATCAAATGAATAGATTATGAAAATATACTTTATGATGTACTAGTATCTAACAATACTAGTTTGGTGTCATAAATTTGAGTATTACTTTTTATATAAATTTAGTAAAATCTAAAATAATTTGACTTAAAACAACTCTATAAGTCGATTATTTTGGATGAAGAAAATATTAAATAAAGAATAAGCCCCACATGTCCGCTACATCGTGTCATTTGGTTTCCACTCTGGCTCATCGAAACTCATCCTCTTGTGTGTGTGTGTGTGTGTGTGTGTGTGTGTGTGTGTGTGTGTGTGTGTTTTTAATTTGGATTGAAGCATGGACTTATTTGTTCAGGTAGGGTTAGGATCATTTCAACCTAAATTATGTGTTTATAACAAAAAGACAAAACCTAATTGTGTTACATTGTTGTCTTTTTTTTTTTCCTGGTGACGAGTTTACTCATCAGTGATGCTCTTAACTTAGAGTAAGAAACATAGTTTGATCGAGTTTGACATCTAGAAATTTAAATAGATACTTTATCAAGACGTATTTAGAACTACTTCGATATTATAGATGTTGATGTATTACTTTTTTTTTATATATAAATTTGATCAAAGTTTTAACAGAACTCAAAGTAAAGGCCACTTTGGCACATGGAAGTTTCACAAGAAATTATACAGATCTTTCACAAGAAAAAAAACGTAGAAAACAGAAAAAATTTCCAACAATGCAAAAGGGCCCTAAACTATAATTTGAGCAGAGGGAGAGTCCACTCTACATATAATCAATACAAAAGTGGCCCTAAACTGTATCCTTCGTAATACAAATGTATGTGGTTCTTCCATGTATTTGATTTGACAAAAAAAAAATGTGGGTAATGCCTCCAGCGTGATCAATGACTTCAAAATCTATTTTAAGCAAAGACAGAATTTTACAAAGACATACTATTCATATGATAACCGGTACTATGTTTCATCTATTATTATTGTTAGATGTATAGATGTTATTTTCATTTGTACACTTTGTAGGGTTCTCTTTGCATATGTACACACTCATGTATACTTTCCCCTTTGGGGTGCGGAATAGAATTTGGTTGGTCGGTTCATCTCTAACATGGTATCGAGCTAGGTTTCACGATCCACCCGGCCGACCCGCCCGCCCGCCGCCGCCTCGCGTCCGGCTCCCTCACTTCGCGCAGCATTTCAGCGTGGCCCCCGTCGTCGTCGGCGCCGCCGGCCCGCACCCGCTTCCGCCGGCGTGCGCCCGCGCCCGCCCTCGCGGCCCCGCTTCCGCGCGCCGCCCGCCGCGCGAGGCCTGCGCGCCTCCTCCAGCAGCGCCGCTCCTCCTCCGCGCCGCTGCCCTGCGTCGCCGCCTACCCATGAGGCTGTTAGCGGCCTCCTCTGCTCCTAGCGTCGCTCTCCTCTCCTCTCGGGCCTCGGGCTCTGTTTCGCTTCGCTGGCGGCCGGCTGGTGCCGTGCGGCGAGTTCCTTCTCCAGCAGCAAATTTTCCTTCCCCCTGCTCAAAAAAAAAAAAAAAAAAAAAAAAAAAAAACCCTGTTGTGCCTTCTTCTCGAATTTCTTTGTTCTTCCATGGCGTCTCCCACTCGCACTCGTCCGAGGGTGCCATTCTCGTCCCTAAGTGTCGGGTCATCTTCAATGGCACAAATTGGGCGATTTTGTTTTCCACATGGAGGTCCACATGGATGGCCGGCTTCTTTGGGGCTACCTTACGGGGATCGGATCATCCTCCATGTCTCGCTATTCCTACACAGCCCACATATCCTCCGGATGCCGATGATTTGCCAAGCATGCTCTTCTTGATGCCTTTGAGGCTCGAGATGGAGACCTATCGGTCTGATCTTGGTCTCTATGAGACTTGGCTACGTGAGGAGAAAAGCTGCTAAGGCCATCCTCCTTGCAAGCATAGAGATTGATCTTGCACGGTCCCTTCGAGGCCTTGCCACCTCACACCTCATGTGGGATCACCTTTGTCGCAGCTATGAGATCCGCAATGAGGCGATGTATCTTGCTGTTGTTGAGGAGGCTCTGTCCGCCGCCCGCCTTGATTCTACGATCGAGGACTTCCATCGCAAGATGACGGATGTGCGGCATCGCTGGACAACAGGGTGCGAGTTTTGTGGTGGTGGCGCTTGTCGCCTTTGTGGACGCCGGGACCAGCGGGACACGCCGCCTTTCACGAGTTCTGTCTCGGCTGCGTCGTCCAGTTTGAGGCTGCTCGGGCGCGATTCTTGACTTCGTCGTCCACGCCCATCATTTCGCCCGGCGATGCTCGAGCTCTGGCCGAGACACGACTTGGGTGGGGGTGTGAGCCATCCTCGGTTGTAGCCCTGCGTCCTCTAGCGGCATCACCTCCACCGATCTCTCCGCCACGGTCTCTACGCCTCCACCCGGTCTCCGGTGGTGGCGGGGGTTCTCGGTGTGCGGTGTCAGCTCTTGCAAGATTTATGGCCCGGCGAGAAGGATTGTCGCAAGAAGCAAATAAGAATCTGCTATGGGCGTCGTGATAGGCGCCAATCTCGGGGGCTTTGGTGGTTCTACTCCCGGGGCACTCGCTCGGTTATGCGCCGCGGGCGAGAGGTTCTTGCCATGTTCCGTAAGCCTTACTACGCAGCTCAAGCCTCTCCTCATGGGACTACGGCCCGGGCTTCGGTTCCACACCTCCTCCTCCTTCGTCGGGTATATCATGCCCGTGGTTTCTTGATTACGGTGCCTCTTTCCACATGACACCTCATGCCACACACCTATCTTCTTTGTCATCTTCCGATTCACCTATTTTTGTTCGCAGACTGCCGATGGCACTTCTCTTCGTTGCTGGCCGAGGTGTTCTTTCGACTTCTTCTTTTGAGGTTCCCCCTTTGTTTCGCATGTTCCTCACCTCACTATGCAACTTCACCGTGCGGGGCAAATCATCGATCATGGTATCGCGATAATCCTTGAGTCCGATTCTTGTTGTGTTCGGGACCTTCGTGCGGGCCTTTTGGTGGGAGCCGGGCCTAGGCGTCGGGACTCACAACGCCTATGGGAGCTTGATTGGTTGCGTCTTCCCTCACCCGCATTGACTCCTCCATCGCTTTGTTTCTCAAGCATCCGCGCATGTTTGCTTCATCCACTACCTCTTTTGCGCGATGATTGGCATCGCCGTCTTGGCCATCTTTCTCGGTTCTCGATTGTCCGGTCTTGTGGGTAGTGGTGTGTTAGGTCCTGTTTCGGTGACCTTTGCTCGCATTATGCGGGTTGCAAACTTGGCAAAAGCGGTTGCAACTCCCCTACCCCTCTAGTGAGTCGAAATCTAAAAGACCATTTGATCTTGTACACTCTGATGTATGGGGTCCTGCACCCATAGCTTCAAAAGGAGGGCAATCATATTATGTTACGTTCATTGATGACTATTCGCGGTTTACTTGGATTTATTTGATGTCATCTCGCTGGCCAATTCCTTTCTATTTATCAACAATTTGCTACCATGATTAGGTACCCGGTATAACTCTCCCATTCGAGTTTTTCGATGCGGACTCATTGGCGAAAGTACATCTCCACCGCCCATCGCTCCTATCTTCTTTGGGCACCCTTGCTCGATTTTCTTGTCACGGTGCTCATGCTCAAAATGGTGTTCTTGGCGCAAGCATCGTCACATTCTTGAGGGCTGCTCGTGCGCTCTTGATCTCCCTCCGCCCTTGCTCCTCGGTTTCGCGGGCTGGCGGTTTCTCTGTTGTTTTTCCTCATAAACCGCCAACCGTCCACCTCTCTTAAGGGTTGCACTCCTATGGCGTCTTTTTGGCACCCCTCCTTCATATGATCATCTTCGTTGTTTTGGGTGTGTTTGTTATGTTCTACTTCCACCTCGTGGCGCACCAAACTCCGCTTTCGGTCTGTCGAGTGTGTTTTCCTTGGGTATAGTCACGGAACATAAGGGCTATCGCTGTTATGACCCTGTTGCTTTCGGCGGATGAGGGATATCTCGGGGGATGTCACTTTTGATGAGTCCCGCCCTTACTATCCTCATTCTCCTCAGGTCATTCTACCACTTCTTTGAGTCCCTCTCCTTCCTTAATTTACGAATGGTATCTTCATTTGTCACCTCCCTCCTCCACACCACCTCCTATTTCTCCACCTTCGCCATCTCCTCCCTATTTCTCCACCTTCGCCACCTCCTTCTTCTCCACCTTCGCCATCTCTTGCTTCTCCACCTCCTCCTCCCTTGGTCTCCTCCCGTGATATCACTCACCACTATACTCGTCGTCCTCGCCCTGCCCCGCCACTTGATTCCTCTCCGTCTCTCCTTGGACCCATTCCTTCATCTCCTCGCTATGCTCTTCGTGACCGCGGCACCCTTCGTCCTCCCGAGCGCCTTGGCTTCCACGGCCGCTTTGTTCTAGCCGAGCTGCGACCTATCGGAGGCTGCTGCTCACCGCAGTGGCAACACGCTATGGTTGAGGAGATTGCTGCTCTTGGCGCACTAGCGCAGGATCTTGTTCCCAAACCACTTCATGTCACTCCTATCACTTGCAAGTGGGTCTATAAGGTTAAGACTTCGCTTAGATGGCTCTCTTGGCGCTACAAGGCTTCCGCCTTGTGGCTCGTGGTTTCGAGCAGGAGTATGGTATTGACTATGAGGAGACATTTCCTCCGTTGCTCATATGACTACTGTTCGCACTCTTCTTGCGTTGCCTCGGTCCGTCGGTGGTCGATCTCTTAGTTGGATGTCAAGAACGCCTTCCTTAATGGTGAGCTTCATGAGGAAGTCTATATCACGACCACCTCTCGGGCTACTCCGTTTCGATGGGATGATGCGTAAACTGCGTCGTTCCCTCTATGGTCTTAAACAAGCTCCTCGAGCTTGGTTTGGCGTTCTCCCTGTTGTCATCGACCGGCTTCAAGCCTAGTGACCACGATCTGCTCTTTTTTGTTCACACCTCTCCTCGTGGCCAGCGCACTTCTTCTTCTCTATGTCGATGACATGATCCTCACCGTGACGATTCTGAGTTCATTGCATTTGTGAAGCAACGTCTCAATGAGACATTTCTTATGTCGATTTGGGTCCTCTTCGATACTTTCTTGGTCTTGAGGTCACCTCCACATCGATGGTATTTTTTCTCTCTCAAGAGAAGTACACTCAGGACATCATTTCCCGTCTTTGCTCTTCGATCACCGCATTGTTGACACCCCTATGGAGCTTGGTATTCACCTACGACCCAGCGATGGTGTGCCACTTGCCGATCCTACTCGCTATCGGCGGCTTGTTGGGAGCCTTGTCTATCTTGGGATTACTCGATCCGACATCACTCACTCTGTTCATGTCTTGAGTCGTTCAAGCAAAGCTCCTACCCGGCTCCACTATACTCACCTCCTTCGTGTTCGCGATATCTTCGTGGCACTATCTCCCGTCGCCTTTTTCTTCCGCGCTCTAGTTCTCTCCGACTTCGGGCATACCGATGCGAATTGGCGAAGTGAGACGGTCGCTACTCTCTTCGACTTATTGTGTTTTCCTTGGCTCCTCGTTGATTGCACGGAAAACCAAGAAGCATGGCTTCTTTTCCTTTCGAGTGCCGAGGCCGAAGCCGCGGCGCTATGGCGGATCGGGGCTGCAGAGGTGACATGGCTACGATGGCTTCTTGAGGATTTCGGTGTGCCTCGCCATTGCACCCACTCTCTCTCTCTTCGACAAAGACCGGTGCGTCAAGATTGCTCGAGATCGGTCAAGCATGAGCTCACCAAGCACATTGGCGTTGATCTTTGCCTACATGAGATCACAAGTGCATGATCGAGGCCAGACGCTCCACCATGTGCCTTCGGAGGTTCGAGATAGCTGATTTCTTCACCAAGCCACAGACCAGGGCTCAACATAGATTCCTACTCTCCAAACTCGATTGTTGTAGATCCACCATGAGTTTGAGGGGGTGTTAGATGTATAGATGTTATTTTCATTTGTACACTTTGTAGGGTTCTCTTTGCATATGTACACACTCATGTATACTTTCCCCTTTGGGGTCCGGAATAGAATTTGGTTGGTGGTAGGTTCATCTCTAACAATTATACCCCCTCTATCCCAAAATAAGTGTCATTCTAACTTCCCGATGAGTGAAACACTTGAGTTTATAACAAAGTATTATTATTTATAGTATATAATTAGTATCATTTTTTTGAGCACATATAATTAGTATCATTGATATATCGTTGAATCTATTCTCATAATAAACTTATTTGGAGATACAAGTGTAGTATTTGGGGGAATTGGATTGCTTGTTCTTTCTTCATTCCCCTCTTGGGTACATCAACTTCTCTTAGAGGGAGGACTCCTAGCCACCTAAGGAAGGCCCAACCTCAAAAAAAAAAAAGGAAGGCCCAATCAAATATAAAACCATATCCAATCCTATCTCTAATTGACCCAAATCTAATCCTATCTCTAAGTCATCAAATGCCTCTAATTGATCCTGTGGCCCTAATTGACTCCCCCCATAACAGCTTCACATTCGTCTGCCTAACAACGCTTTGCCATCATGTAGAGCATCTAAGATATCATGACATGTAACATCATCAACGTCTCGATTCTTGGAACCCGATATTATTTCATCTCCCTCAGTTATAGAAGCAGGTGCAACTCCATCAAGAACACCAGATATAAGATTGTCATCAACATTTTCTTTGAGCTGATTCTTTGAAGTTGCACAAACTGCTTCAGCTTGATCAGCAAATAGATATTTTGATTCAGAAGAGCTGCAGATGTCTCTGTAGGTATCATACTTTGCAGCTCGTGTTTGGCCTCCTTCCAATATAGCTGACAGGGGGTGTAGAATTGAGATAGCACTATCTTCCCTCTCCAAAACAGCCTTCAAATCCAAGAAATCGTTTACGGACTCTTGTTTCTTGAACTGCACAAGGGCAGCAGTGGAATCAATGGAGAAGACGGTTGTAACCGAACCTGAACCAAACACTTTGCAGATGCAATTCTTAATGTCCTTTGGTGTAACCTTAGACAGGAATCCCCAGATGACAACAATATTCTCATACACAGCAGCAGGGTGCCTTCTCATATAACCTGGTTCTGGTCTCTCCATGCCAGTGCTCAAATCAATCACTGTTCCACTGTTCCAGCTAGGGGACAAAATATTGATATGTTTCTGCAGCTTAGTGTTTGTTGCTATGTCATCCAGAGGCGATAACTGCTCAAATTTTATGTCAAGATAAGCGCACAACTGCGCAAAAATACATCCAGTCATGTATGCATCATACCCAGCTTCATGCTTGGCACCCGAAACGAAGCAAGAAGACCTGCAATAGCATGGCAAACAAAAGAGTACTCGGTCACTATTGTAATTTGTGAACCAACTAGATTTAATTAAATGGAAAGCTCTTAGCAATGTTCTCTGTACATGCCAAAGAAGTTTTGTGCAACAAAACCATGCAAGTGTGTCAAATATCAAGGACCCAGAGAAAACGTACGTCGTTTCATCTCCTTCAACTTCGACTGCCACAGGAGAATGAATGGATGACTTCTCAGCAGATGAATAAGATGAAGGGCACAACAATGAGAAAGCTGAAGATAGTGATTTGCTTTTCTGCTTCATCAGTTTCTGAACTGCTTGATTGACAGACAGAAGATGCCTGGTATCAAGTATATGCGGGGGAAAATTTTGTGGAAACTAAACGCAAATTCCTTGATAGATGATGGAAGAGGGCCTATGAACTTGCTGTATACTTGTGCAATATCTGTTTGGACACAAAAAAGAAAATTTTGAGAAGCAACAAAGTTAGTGTTAGAGAAATCAACAGTTCAATTGGTATTATTGGTCCAAATTCACAGAACATCTGAGCAGAAATTTCCATGGCAGGAAATAATAAATTTTAAAATTTTGACTACCAATATCTATAGAAGTATATTATCTTAAATGTTGGTCAAAGTCAAGAAGAAAGATCTGACTTGAGAGTTGAGACAAACGAATATATGACCTATATTATGATTGGAAATTTGGAAGAAGTATCTGTAGTACACACATAAGAGAACTACCTAAGAAACAACTATGTCCAACAATCAATTTCCTTTCTGATGAAAGAAGGTCGATAACATGGCGGATTCCTACTGCTGATTTGACTCTTTCTTCCCTGCTTTTTAGCAGATCTTCCTGCACATCTTTCTGCATTGAAGAACCTACTTGTTAGATTAATGGAACAATGATCATAAAGATAACGATGTTTCATAGATTGAGCCTCTTCAATTAAAGATAAAAGGAAAGGACAAGTGTCAGTTCCAAAAATTGGATTGCATCATTCAAATTATGACCTCCATCTTTTGCAATAGGCTTATAGTGTAGATAGAAAATTTAATGAATCATGAACCATTCAAAATAAAATAAATAATTTCTCTTACCATTAATAATATTCTGTCCTCATCAGTGTCTGAATAAACTACTCTCTTTTCAGATGTGTCATCCTCACCAAATGTACAGACAAAAACAAGATCCCTAAAGTTTTTTTCTCAAAACCTGCATGGGAAAACAGGAAAAAACATGCTATATGAGCAGAAACAGAAATAGTGTACCAAGAAGCATTATTAATATAGTGAAAACATTGTATAACAAAAAACACAACTACTATGAAAATATACTAAATCCAATTAACAGAGATTGTAAATTCAACATGGCAGAGAGCCAAAAATGTTGGACTTGGACAAGGACTATCTTACAAGGATTAATGCATACGTTTGATGTTTTAGAAGTGAAAAGGTATTCATTCTCTTTAATGTTATAGTTAATTACTAAAAGAGAGATATGTCTACGTTCCTAAAGCGTCCCAACCCACATTCAGCGCATGCTACATTGTACAGGTTATGAGAATTTGCTCATTCGTTACTGTAAGTGCCTTAGGACACAAAATAAATTGGACAAATGTAATAAGGTAGCAAGAGATAACTTTAGTAGGGGCATGTCTTCTGTTTATTTTTGCCATAAGGATGTGTAAGTCTTAACACACCAAATAAAGAATAAAAAGGAGAATCAACGTAAGAACACTATTCAGTATTTCTTAACTAACGATATATCTCAGGAAGGGTAAAGACTATGTTCTACCTGTTGAATCAACTTCAATTGATGCGATGAGAATCCATTAAGCATAATAGCTGGGCGCATTTTGAAGAAAACTGTCTGGAATTGTCCTGCACCACATTTAATGTTTCCTGACAAATGGTTGTCAACCATTGGCTTGCTGACTATCACATCACGCCATTCCTTGAAGTTCATTTTCATCCTTTCTGTGAAAAGAATATCTGAAGCACTCTTTAAAGGTATGTCTCCGTCGTCTTCAGAATTGATGGAAGGCGTAGTTGTTTGACCATGATGCAACATATTAAATTTCTGTAAGCGCCTCTTCCTCTTGTGCTCTGGATAGATAAGATATTCCTGAGATTAACAAAATATTGTAAATGAACAAATGCTCCAGAATAACATGCATGGAGCATGGTCTCTTATCTCTAATGTACTGGACAGCGAAGAACTATAAAACGAGTAATGTGTAGGCGCATCTTGCAATCTCCATTGACAGAGAAAAGGCATAAAGTAAAAGCTTAGCAAACTAGTATAGGTAAAAGAAAGCACCTTCACGGAAGCATGTGTTGAAATCAAACTGGTACTTTGCTAGGAAGTCAATTGAAGTTGTCTGACAAAGAAATTCATGTGATGAACAATCACTAGGGAGCTCCTTGCGAGGGAAGATAAAGAAGTTATGCCTGCAAGAAGAAAAAAAGGTTATATCCTCAAAAAAAAAAATCAGTTGCAAAGCTGATTAGCATGTGATCAAGCAATCAACAACTAATGTCGAATTACAAAGTAGTAATAAGTCAATAACTCAATATACTGCAAAGTGCAAACCTTCACAAGTAGAGGGAATGTCATTTCATGAAAAGACTGATACAGACATACAGATCTATGTTGGATACAGGTAGTGTTGGACATGTGTCAGGACAATTTCCACTGAAAATTTTCAAATTCGATCACATTTTGACAAAAAAAATGTAGAGCTGTCACCCCCTAACAAAGGAAAATTCACATTTGCCTCTGGTGCCATAGCAGCATCAGTGTGCACCACGGTAGACAAAACTATCACACAGGTTCTGTGGAGTGGCTGTGCAACCTAGTTTGTCAATCAGAAGTTTCTGCAAGGTAAAGCATGTTCATGATCCCTTCTTGATCAACAATTCAACATTTTCCTTAGGTTTCTCAGAACTCCATTTACGTTGCTATCTAGTATGAGCTTATCATTGAAAGAAGCACAGTAAGCCAAATTAATAATTGCTGTTTTCTCACACCTGATAAAAATAGAGCCCCCCTATTGTGGTTTCTCCTCCTAAATATCACCACAAAACTTTCTACAGGAAATAAGGCCAAAATGTTGCCTACACACAAGAATGTGCTAGTCGCAACCCCCAAAACCTGGATAAGCTATTCAGAATCCTCAGCTACTAGTGGGTTGCTAGAACATGAAGGAGATTGGGTCAAAACAAAGAGGCACGCACGGATGGGCCACGAAGGCGGATTTGGCAGGGTCCCATCGGAAGGGGCAGACGCCGAGCTGTAGGGCGGCGAACCGCTCCGCGGAGTCGCGGAGTTTGAGGTAGCGCACGTCAGCGCGGTCGAGCTCGAAGGTGTCTCTCCAGGGCGCGCTCGTGACGCCGCTCATCTCCAGGTCCACCCCACGAATGCGGCCTCCCGCACGCGTTCCCGCAGCTTCTCCAGGGCCTCCGCCATGTTCCGCCGCGTAACCTGCTTCACTGCCACCCCGCTGCCACGACCACCGCCACCGCCGTCGCCTCCGGGCGGCTCAGAGGAGATCGCGCGGTAGAGTAGGATTCTGGGAGGCGGCGCCCGGAGGACGCGCCGG
The DNA here is from genome assembly GCA_015847255.1 of Hyparrhenia diplandra. Lineage (NCBI taxonomy): Eukaryota > Viridiplantae > Streptophyta > Magnoliopsida > Poales > Poaceae > Hyparrhenia > Hyparrhenia diplandra. Next base: position 18,949 of record JADLZK010011774.1, read on the forward strand.
AGGCGGCCCAGCATCTGCATGGCCGCCGCCGCCGTTGCTGGAGAGAGGGTGGAGCGGTGAGCCGGTGAAGGAACGCGGCGGTGGGTTGGGCTTGATTTGGTCTGACGGATGGGTGGAGTCCTGCTTACGATATGGCCCATCTTCTTTCGCTCAAAAAAAAAACAATATGGCCCATCTTCTGGTTTCTAAACTTGGGCTCTGTCTGAAGTTTCCACATTGTCGCAGCCCGTTTTTTATTAGATTTTTATTATGATTCCCTAAAAATATAGTTTTTTTAAAGAAAAAAAAATAGTGCGGAGCAAGCCTATATAGGCAAAATCTGTATTGATAAAAAAAAACTGTATTTGCATCCAACTTATTGAACAAATATCTTGTGCACTAAAATCTGTATTTATTTTGAAATGGTTCGGTCACAGAGAAACAACAGCATTGAGGAAGTTGCTGGTCAGGTAAACAAAACGACCGATCAAAACTCTGCAGAAGGGTGGATTTCTGATTGCACCGCTCCATTTTCTCCCCTACAAAATGATGCAACCCGGAGTTGCGTTTCTCGCTTATTCTGGTTGCTCTTCTGCACCGTCTTTAGGTAGCACCAGCGTGCGAGATATCTTTGCCGAAAAGCCCAGCGATTGCCTTCCCTGGATCCTCCTGCTTGATGAGGGATTCCCCAACGAGAACCTACAGCAGACACAACGGAGGAGTCAGATCAGTACGAAGAGAAACGAATACAGAGTCGCCAGTTGAGGCCTCTGTCTCATGGCTTACCGCCTTGGCCCCAGCGTTTTGAACGAACGAAATATCATCAGGAGTGAACAGCGCAGATTCTCCTACAACCTGAAACATTGAAAAGAATGTGAATGCTTGATGCAAGTCCTACTTCCTGTTTAGATGACATTAACAATGTGATAACTGCCCCAATTGTAGCGAAGATGTCACAATTCACTAAGTAAACAAAGTTGTACAATATTAGCACCCCAAGGTTAGCATTGTACTTCACTGATTCATTCTATCTGTTTGTATAAGAATTTGTGCAACAAGGTATGATTTGTGAAAGTGTGATCTGTGTATACCTCTACACAGGTAAACATAGAGTGTGAATAGTCGGAGCCAGAGACAGAGGAAGCATTTTTTTGTTTTTCTTTTTTTGCTTTTCATTAGACTCATGCCAAAGAAAATACTTACAATTACATCCTTTTGAGCTATAATTTGTCCTCGTTCACCCTCCAGAAGCTTTTTCGTGTTTGTAATATCAACTTCAAATGTCTCTGGAAAAGGAATTGTCCTCAATGACTTGTTGAACCTAATAACATGATATGGAGAATTACAGTAGAATATAATGTCTATACTAATCTATTCCAACAATGACCACATTATCATGTTATGTCTACATTGGCCATACATAAAATAGACAGAAGACTTGTCTGGTATAACTAGGAATTAAATTCAGTGTTAAAATTTTAATAAAAACAGCGTACCAAGATTACGGTTATTGATGCCAATGAGCTGTACACCATCAATCCCTAAAATACGGTCCATTTCCCTTTCATCATGGACCTTCAGTAACACAGTCCAGTTTAATCACTAACTCAAATGACTCAACACTCAAGAGAAACAAGAGGTGGCTGTTGAAACAACATATAAAATATATAGCAAGAACAACTCAACTAACCTCAACTAAAGCAGCCATCCCAAGAATTTTGCAAATTTTCAACATGTATTTGATATCGCGGTCAGGTAATACAGCAGCAATTAGAAGAACAGCGTCTGCACCCTTGGACCGTGCATAATAAAGTTGCCAAGCATCAACAATGAACTCTTTGCACAGAAGAGGGCACTGCATTTAGTAATTTAGAACTTGAGCTATTCATGCACTTAAAGTGCCCTGTCAGGATATCATCGATTTCCCAAATCAAATGTATGTATGTAATTTGGTGACAGAACCTGGACTCCAGCATTGCGAATAGCCTCCAAGTTGTTATAACTTCCCTGGTTACATATTAAAAGGAAAACAAGTGTGTTCAGCATATATAACTTACTGATGATAGAAATGAAACAGAACTTCCCAGGGTGAAGAAATAAGACCTGAAAGTACTTCTCATCTGTAAGAACACTAAGGCATGCTGCTCCGTTTTTTTCTCATATGCCTGAGCGATCTGAACCTGTTTATGTCCCAACAAGCATTATAAGACGACAAGAGAAGCTGTTTGGTTTCAAAACAACATCATGGATGTCCACTCGGATTTCAGAATGTCAACAAGTAAAACCAATCACTATCACTAGGCACTGTTCAAAGGCAACATGAATCAGATGACTTCTATCCGCTTATTTCCAGTTTTTTAGCAGGCTTACAACATATATGGGTCAACTTCAATACTTGGCTACTCCAATTTTTGCATCTCTATGAAGGTTCATAGCACATGTGTGATTGTAAAGGAATGGCACCGTGGCATACTCAGGTTCCGTTGTGTTATTAATTAGTGATTACTATTTGACTTATTGTGTCACTGTCAACAATCAGTTCAGTAAATAATAGTATATCAGGTTTAAATTAGTGCAGTTCGCAAATGAGTTCCCAGGACCAAGCACAATGATCAATTCGCATATATATAACAAATATATGAACATTTAGATAATAAAAAGAATGAAATGGTTGGATTTACTCCTGCCAAAACAATATAGCCATACACTGAACTCACCGGATCAAAATCCTCCCTGATAACACCCCGGCTTTGGTGAAGCCTTCTTGACCTCCGCAATCAGTGCAGGCAAACCAGTCCGATCATAGGACGCCTTGAGCGCCCCAACGAAGTCCCTAGCTGGGGGAGCGGCCTCAAGCGGGCCCTTCAGCATGTACAGGGGCCTCCTCTCCTTCATCTGCAAGCACAAAAGAAAACCTGACACCGCGTCAGTACGAGGCTAACCCCGCGCGCGCGCTTTATCATCACCTCACTCTCGTCCAACCATCCAGACGTGCCTGCGAAACCTCGACGTCCTTGTCCCAGATGATCTTCTCGAGGATGTTCCGCGGCGTGTTCCCCTCGTTCTCGAGGCGGAACTGGAACGGGCCGACGTAGTGCACCGCGGGCCCCGTCACGGGCCGCCGCCGGATCCTTATCCCGTCGACGCCCGCGACCACGGCGGCGACAGCGCCTGCCACGGCGCTCCCGTTGCCCCCTTGTTCCGTGTCCGTGGTGGCCCCCGTCTCGGGCTCCGCGCCGTGCGAGCTCGTCGCGACGACCTCATCCACCTCGGCGTCCTGCACGACAACACGACGACACACACCCACGACACGAAACCTCACAACTTGGAATTCGAGGCGAATCGAGGTCGAGAGCGGTAGACACGGGGGATCGAGCGCGGAAAAACTGACCGTCTCCGCACTGGTGCACCGGATAGGCGCGGGGCTCGGGCGGCCACCGGTGGAGGCCGCCGCGACCGCGAGGGGCGGCGCGCAGCTGTGGCGGTGACGGCGAGGGTTCCGGGGCGCCGGAGGTGGGAGTACCTTGCGAGGGCAGCGAGGCCCGGCCGGGGAGGCGCGGATCCGATAGCTATTGCTTCCATCCGAGCCGAGGCGCCCGCAGCGCAGCGCAGAGCAGAGGTGGGCAGAGGGCTGACTGGCTAATTGGATTGGGGTGGACGTTAGCCGTTGGGCGTCGTACACCTGTGAGCCTTCCCGCGGCTCTACCGCTCTACTGGTGGCGTCCCTGAACTAGCGGCCTAGCGCTAGCAGTGCCTGCATCAGTTGGGGGAGAGGGCGCGTGTGACAACCAGAGCAGTCCATCACACGTCTGAATGGGTGCACTAAAAAGCGCAGAAAATTCACAAGAAACACGTCCTGTAGATCTATTCGTAGTTCTTGCCAGGGTGCAAGTGTGATCGAACTGGTTGATGCTAAGGCATCCGAAGCTGTAAACTCTGAACCTTGTTGGTCTTTTAATGCATTTTGAAAGGCCGGGGTCTTAGACCCTGAAACTCTAAAAAAACACGTCAGGTAGAAACCGAGACAAATGCAAGGCGCCGAACAAGAGGTTTTTCTTGACACGTTCCAAGCCAAAAGTTGGTGATGCGTGCACTAACATTTCATAAGATAATCTAGAGTGCAGCGCACAATTGTTTGGCACATAAAGACTACTACGGAATGCCAGCAGTGTTCTGGATAGTATTCGCTGATTGTACCTAAGCAGATGGCCAGTGACATCACTGCAACAATATTTACATAAGGGATTAAGTAACACTGACAGTAGTAGGCTACACAACTAAAGCGTGTCACCCCTGCATCCTTGCAAGATGCACCTCAAGCAAAATGCCAATCAGCGCACTGGCAGCACATAGAAAATACTAGTACACAACATCTGTTCGATTCATTTGCAAGGTTGTTCCTGCATATTCGAGCAGCATCCCTAATCAATCCCTGATCTCTGTCTCAAAGATTTGGTACCTTCTGCTGCCCCAGATATCCTTTTTGTCCTTATAGTATGATTTCAAGCAACACCATATCCAAGGTGGATTCCTGGTCAAGCGGGCACCTTCCTCGCTGTCTTCTGGTTCTGGGTTGCCCAGTAGCTTGTTGATCTTTTTAATTACCGCCTCTTCTGTCAGAAAACCACCGAAGAATTTGACCTGCCAAGGATTAAGATGAAGACATGATCACCTAATTCAGCTAGACGTTAAAGCATCCATAACCCTTTTACCACCAATACTGATTTTTTTTTACTAGTGATGAATGTGGACACCTGGGACGGTCTGTAGACTGCAGACAAGGAAATCAAGCATAAGGGTTGTTTACTAATATATTACCATCTGATCCTTGTGGACGTACGCATGAATTCTCGCTGTAGGATCCTCAAGAGTCAACAACATACAATTAAGTCCACCAGTTGAAAGCAGCAAACGGACTTCACTAGGTCGACATGGATATGCTCCCACAACACGGACCAAGGTTTTGACTTTGTGCGTCACCTAGCACAAAAAAATGAGATATTGAATCTGAGTTTTATAGTCATAGTTCAGAACATTCACGGTTCTGTATTAATTAGGGAAGTAGAATATATAGTTTTCTCTTGAAAAGGGAGAGATAAATCACTGGTATACAACTTAAAGTAAACATGCTCGCATGTTCTCAGAGGTGTTGGATAATATTAGACAAGATCAAAAACAGAAATAAAACTAATAAATAACTGGAGAAAAATGGGAAAGAAGTAATACCTGAGCATGAGTTAAAGACTCCATTAACGTTGAGGAACCTCCTTTCGGATCATCTACAGCTGACAGAATTGAATACAAATTGTCATGAGGCAAAAAGCCTTTGTGGGCAAGAAATGGCAGCAAAAATGCATTACAACTTTATGCAGCGCTTCATCATCAGTATATAATATAATACAAGTAAATCAGCACTTTGACAAGATCATGTGCTTCATTTAGATCTCCATATATACATACCAGTATACCACACGAGACAAATATGAGGTTTGTTTTTTATGCACAACAGCCTTGATATGCAAATAGAACGGAGGAATGCTATACACTTATTCAGGTAACAATGAAGATAAGGCCTGATGAACAAACTTAAATTTTGCTATTTTAATCAATTAAATGCTGAATCAGAAGCTAAATTCACAGTCTGAATGATGAAAGTATGAAACAGAATATGTTCATCAGTGATTCAGAGCAGTGCAAAATATCAGACTATGCTCTATACCAGTAACATTAGAGGGAAGCTTGTCATCGGCCGGCAGCGAACTTTTTTGGCTTTGCGGAAGTCATACATCCTGGAGGTGTTCATGTCATTGGTAAAATTTACTTATATAATGTCCAAAGAACATTAAAGTTCATCAGAAAAGAATATTACTTCAGGCGATCAACAACGCTACCATCTTCATGAGATAAAAGGCGAACTCTACTAGAGGCCAGCAAAGTGCCTTTCCAAATGCCAAACTCTTGCTTGCAAGTAATGTTGCAGAACCTGGCCCAATGAATACCCTTTTGCATGTGTAACAACTCCTTGATAAACCTGTCTGAAAAAATCCTCAGAACAGTTCCGACACATGGCATTGTGCACAAAAACCTCCCTGGGTAGAGGTGGTCCTTCAAGCAGAGGGGGTGATTGAACTTCCTCAGCATCCTTACTATATGTTCACCAATAAAAAAAAACAGTTCAGTGAAAATAGTGACGTGACTGACTGCAAATGATTTTAAAAAATGAGACTTATTTTCATTTCATTGACCATGTTTAAGTTCAGTGCACCATTTAAGAACTAAATAAAGATTAAAATCTGCAACAGTGTTTCAAATACATTTGCATAGATGGTTTTCTTAGTTATTGTTGAAAAATTATTAGAAACAATAAAAAAACATAGATAATCCTACATTGCCTGAAACTCAGCTGCAGGAGTGTCAGTTCCATCCCAAACATAAAAAATCCATTTGCCGCTATCTTCATGGACATGAACAACCTACAAGAAGGCAGAGAGAATTTTTGGAGCACTCCCTGTACCAAAATAAGTCTAGAGTTTCAGCATGATTGAATAAAGAGCTAACCTTGCATACTAGATCAAAAGTAGAATCAGACTTTAAGCTCCTTAACTGCAATTCAAGATCTTTGAGACCTGCGGTGCAAAGTAGTTAGATAGAAACAGAGACTGAATTAGCCTTTCAGCCTCACAAGTATGATAGTTAGGATGGTTTCTCATTTGGAAAAGAACATGTTCACCACCATGATATTTCATTGACACATAAAACTGAAGTGGAATGAGCATGATTAAGGAACCACAGAAAATATCATGCAGAAGGGTAGACCAAATAAATCATCAAAAGTAATTATCGATTAGGAGTCACCTAAAGGATTATATGCAACCCAAGTTCTCATCTGGGTTAAAAGTTCTTTGTCATGTATGCTGCCATGATATTTCATAGAAGTCTGATATGGGCTGCACTCAGCAATTACTTTGCCTTGAAATAGCGAATGAAGAAAACTTTTTTGTTAAATGTAACAAAGAACTCCCCATGATGCATTGCTATCTGCAGATCAAAGTAGGCATGAACTAGGTGATGTCAAATGTGTTGTGCTTAAATAACCACACATAAAAGGTATGTGGAAGTTTATAGCTCTAAAAATACCCAGTGACAACTGGCATAATTAATAAATAGACTAACAGAGTTTTTTATGATGTACCATGACGTTATGGAGACTGATCACATCTCCATTTGACTTAACAGAGGGCAATAGGGCAGTGTCTTCAGCAAAAAATGTTGCAGAGATCCCAGCCGTGCGTGATTGATCCACAATCCTCAACGTAAGAGTGAAATCTACAAAAACTATAGCCATGACCAAGGGTTCTAGCATTGATTTGAGTATCAAAAGTGAGACTTAGCAAACAAACGCGACAACAAAGGTCCCTCTCGATGCATAATGCTTCATGTTGCAAAAGAGCCGATCTAAGGACAAGTGGACAAGCATGCCAACCCCACCACCCCCGGCCCAACAAGCAAGCAGCAATTTCAGGAGTGGTAATCCTAATCAACACTATCGAAATATACACTTCTCTAATTCCACAGTGAAAAAATCACAACGGAACGCCACATTTCCCTCCCTCCACAGCATTTGCGATCGAGAACAAACCCTAGATGAAAACTTTGTGGATCAGACTGAAGAATAACTGAAGAAGGAAGCATACAGCCTGCAACATCTCAAGGACAAACCGTCAACTGTCATCCTGCTAAAACCCGGACTAAACCCTAAGATGAGGCCGACAGCGGGTGCGCGGAAGGAGAGAAGGGGAGGGGCCGAGACTTGAGAGTGAGTCTCACCCGTGCCACGGCTGCGCACGGCAATGCCGATCTCGGAGACGACGGCGAAGAGGCTGACCCGGACGCCTGGAACCTTGAGGGCGTCGGCGATAGACAGGTACGTGTACTGAGGTTCCTCGGCCGCCCGCCGCCGCCGCGGAAGTAACCTCGTCATCCTCGCGCAGGCTTTTCCCCTCCGTCGCTGGTGCCTCCTCCATAGCCCTGCCTGGGTGCGTGAGAGAAGAACAGAACCGTACAGTTAGGGTTTGAGAAATGTGCTTGATGTCAAGGGGGAGGAGTGGGGGATGGGATAGGATGCGCCATTCTCACCCTTGAAGCCGGGCCGGAGCCGGTGAGGAGAAGAGCGGTGGCCGGTGGTGATGCGGCTCGGGAGTGTCGAGCGGAGCGCGCCGCGGCGAGGACCTGGGGCTGCGGAAGTGCGGGACACTAGCGCTGGATGGGATATTTTGCTTTTTTTGGGCTGCGGCGTTGGCGAAGTGCAACGGGTAGGGTAGCGCTTAAAATTACGTTATTCTGGAGTAAGCGTCGGCAGCGCTATTTGGATGGGATATATTTAAAAGCATATAATTTGGGCTGCGGCGTCGCGGCAAATCGTAAAGTTAAAACGATTTGGTTGATTTGCGTCGTGCAGCGCTATGGCGTTGGGCTGGAGGCATATTTATTTTATTTTGTTTATTATTACCAAAAATCAATCCATTTAAATAGACAAAAAAACAAAATTTGTTGTACAATATCCAAAATTACTAGTGAGAGGAGAAAGGCACAACCAACTTGTTAATTTTGTTGCGTTCATATTCTATGGTGCAAACTCAGACTGGGGTGAAGTGTATGGCTGCTGGACAAATGGATGACAAAGTTGATATGAGCAGGAGTGTGAAAGTAGAAGGTGTGCGTGCTCATCTGGTAAAGATAAGAAACGATGAGATGAGAGCTTGTGTACCAATTCGAGTAGCAACAGACAAGCACAAACTTTGTAAGAATGGCCCTTGTTGGCAAAACATGGAGCACCTTAACCTTTCGAGCTGGAATGCAGCTGCTGAAACTGACCAAACTGAAGACGCAACCTTAGAGATCAGCAGAAAGCAATGTGAATGGAGAAAGCAAGGGAAGCTAATCATCATTCATCAATGCTGACCCCTTGCCAAAGTGAAGGCCGATGAACAAATGAGCATGCGGTCATGCTTGATTTAAACATAAAGGCTGCGACGGCTCGAGAATTGACTTATATACGTCAGATAGATACACTGGTAACATTAATTTTTATTTAGAATTCAGACATACATACAATGAAATTTTATGTCGATACATTGTCATAACATCATTTTTTTTATTATAGATGTTATGGTTATCGTAAAACAAATTATATATTTGAGATTTTATAGAAAGAATCGAGCATATGGATCGATAATTACTATTCTCAACGTCATTTCTCATTAATATTTGATAAATGTCTTTCTAATTTTGCAATGGATGGACAAAGGAGTACAACACATTTTACAAAGGAGAACGGTATTATTTCTCAAAAGGGAAAACGGGAAAAAAGTACAGTAGTACATTTTTACATCGCACACAAGGGCATAAACTTTGTGTTTTCACGGGAGCTTCGTGGAAACAACTCGACAGACTTGTGTCATGCCATCCTGATGAAGTGTTCTACACAGCCGTAGAGCGTACATACGGATCGGACCACTGACCACAGGGTAACAAACAACCAATGAAAGAATGCCTGGCTGATGAAACTAGATAAATTCACGCTAGAAGGTTTTTCCCGCGCGGCAGAGAAACGCTGCGCCGGATGTCCGGCAACGGCATATTGGTCCTCTCGGCGTACGGCGGCTTGCTCCAGTTCCGGCGTTGCCTTCCTTCGGTCAGAGGCTCCATCTCCCGGACAGAGGCTCTGACACTGCAAGCAAAAACAAGTATGTGAGTTTCATCACCTGTCAGTCTCTAACCTACTATAAATCAACATTTGGGAATGTTTAGTATACCACAGTAACCACACAGAGCAGTGAAAAGATGTGACTACGAGATAAACTGAAATAGCTGCTGAACCAGGCAGAACCTTGCATACCTGATATCTATGTTCTGGGACTGTCTTATCACCTGTGTGGGTAATTTCTTCGCCTTTTGGTTGAAGTGGAAAGTGGGTTCATTGCCTGCATACTCATTTTCGATTTCGGACGAGTCCCTGGCGCTCCTGACCTCTGCCCTCACTTTGGTACCAGAGTGTCTGGTTGCCGATTTCTCTTCATTGTGAACCTTTGGTGTACTCTCAGACCTGTTCTTCACCATGCTTTGCCGGATAGGCGGAATTTTGGTTCTGTTCTCTTCAGAGTCCCGGAATTTCCGTAGACTTTGAGCTGTCAGGACAGATGAAGGTGTATTCTTCGACTTACTGGACATTACTTTTGGAGGCACTTCGACCTTTGATATAGGTGTGCAGTCAATGCTTCCAGTGTTCTCCACGATTTTGGCAAAAGCTGCCTCTCTCAGCAGAGAGTGAACTTCTAACCGGAGGAGATGGAGTCTTATACTTTCGTGCACTCAGGTACAATTCTCTGCTGATGACAGGTGACTTATCATCTAGCTCTCTCACTGACAATGGTGAACGGAACCTTCGTTGCTTGCCAGATGATGAACTTCTTATCTGCCAATAAGCCAAGTTATATCTTTAGGATGATGCATACTTGTATCTTTTAAGATGTGAGCAATTGTGCTCCAACTACAAAGAAACCATAAGGGTATCGTGATGAAAAAATAAACATATAAATTTTTCGGAGAAATAAAGTACCTCACTCGTACAGGTGTCTACACTGGATTCTTGACTAGCTTCAGGTTTCAAAGACATGCTGACGGTTAAAGGTGATCTTGTTCTTCCATTTCTCATCTCAGAAGTCACACGGTTAGCAAGATCTTTAAGCTGTGCCACTTCATGTTCCTTTTCATCTAATGTCAATTTAAGTTTGGTGACCTGACAAAAATATTTCTTATACTATGAGTTACAAAATTCAAGTTCTATATTGGGTAATTATTATGAAACAACATCATACCTCTTCCTTTAGGTCTTTGACCTGGCCTGCTTCCTTATTTGCACGTGCGGCACCAAGTTCAATTGTAGCTACACGCTCAGCGAATTTGAGAGTGCTCATTGTTTCGCTAAAAGAGTCAGTTTCAGGGTTCACATGCACAAACATTAATGTTTTGCCTGACCACCTGTATTGAAGGGAAACAAGTGGTTGGAAAAGTATTTTAACAACATCTCCAACAATAAAAAGGTTTTTAACAATACCTAAGGCATCCTGTAGCACTTGTGTTAACTTGCTATTTCTGTATGGAACATGAGAATTCTTTTGGGCAAGTGCAGATATTACATCACCAAGTGCTGATAGCGATTTGTTTATGTGCTTGGCTTCAGTTAGTCTTTCTCCAGTCGCTTCAGATTTGTCTACCCTCTCACTGCCCGCGAGATCCACTAGATGCAGGCACCCTCTTAGAGTTGAACCTGAAATTACCTCCTTTCCTTGTACATGAACTGTCAACACACTAAAAAGAATAATACAGTTATTAATAGTACAACAACACTAAGTATACCCCAGCCAGATAAACTGAGAAAATGTGTAAACCTAGAGGTGATGCAGTTCTTTGCGTTCTTTGGATGGTCTTTTATCTAGAATTGGTTTTTGATGTTTCTTGGTGTTTGTTTTGTTGTGTTAAACCGTAATAAGGTGGCCTGATTCCTCTCATTTGAGGATGAAGCAGGACAGATATTTGAAAAGACTATACTGGTTATATGACCTTATTCTATGCCAAAGTAGTACGATACATGAGTTCAAAAATACCTGTGTGAGCGGCTGCTTCGTTCATTAAGAGCGGTTGATCCAACTGCTCTGTTTCTCTGACCAACTTTCATTAGATCCAAAACATCTTGTGCGCACTTAACTGGCACGATATTTGCATCTGGGATGTTGAGTCCATTTACATGAGAATTATTGCGTATCTCTAATGTGTTTCATGGTTAAGGAAATAAATTACAAAACATATGGAAACACTTTTGACAGCAAAAAAAAAAAAAAAAAAAAAAAAAAGTTAAGCAAATTTATATATTTCATATTTTGTTAAGTAGACAGAGATTTTTCAGAATGAAATACATACCAGCTACTATTTTCACTATGACAATTTTATTCAGATTATTATATTTATTAGGTAATAATAATAAAACTTAACATAAAAAGGATATCTTTTGTTTCCACCATCAGTCATTAGTAAATCTCTCACTTGTTCATTGTATATCTCAATCATCTGAACTTTAACATCATATACAATGGAATTTGCTCTTGTTTGAGAAATTTCAAACAGATCATTCAATGACCGGTAGTTTACACCCCAGGTTTTCTCTGATGTTACATCTGGACCGCTCTGAGTAAGACAAAGAAAATAACTTATTATGAAAAATAATAAAGTGGATAGTATCCAATGAAAAATAAACAAAAATAATGTTATTACTTCTCTATGAAATGATAACTATTTTCTTGTTACACTATTGTCCCCCCTGATTTGAACTTTTCGTACAAATGCCACCTTTCAAGCAAAGTTACTTATGAAATTCTAAGATTTTTTTTTTTTTTTTTTGTGTGAAGAATTACCATTGTGTATGTTTTTCCAGATCCTGTCTGACCATATGCAAATATGCAGACATTATACCCATCCATGACAGATCTAATCAATGGTTGAGTATCAGCAAAAATTTCACCTGTTATGAAAAAAAAAATGAAAGTCAGAAACATGAGGCAAATTCAGATTAGGCACAAAAAAACACACTTTATACAAGGAGAATGAAAATTATGAGAGAGTGATGATCTACATTGTGAAGCATTAGGTCCAAATATTTTGTTGAATGTGAATATTTTTCGTCCATCCTTCCCTTGCTTTTGAGGATTCGCAATCAGAATTTCTCCGTTTTCCCCAATATGATCAACAGTAGACTTTTGATCAGATTGTGTTTTTGGGAAAGGTTTCACTCTGCAGTAAACTCTAATGCTACCTGAAAATATGCACTTTCTAGAATAGTCAATAATCGGATATCTTTGCTACTAGTAAAATGAAATTAACAAATTGAATTTGCGTATCACCTTTCAGATCTTGTACTTGATTATACAGCTTACGATTTTCCTCAAGTAATTTGTGGTAGGCATTATGGTTTTGCGCCTCAAAGTAGTTTTCTACATTTTTAAAATGTTGTTAAGAAATGACATAACTCAAGTCAAAATGTTAGTTTAAATTTCAAATCCAGTACCGACCTAGTCTCCTCAGGTCTTTCTCCCAGTCAGCACGAGTCGATTCAACCTGAAGCTTCATTTCATTGAAGGACATCTTTAACTTCTGAAATTTCAATAGAGTGAATTAGTAAAGTTAGGCAATGGACACATGGCTTTACAATTATTGTAGTTTCATATCTTGACTAATTGTCTTATTAAAAAGGATTTAGTTTGAAAGAACAAACAAAAATAATTAATTAGGGAGGTTATGACAAGTAAAACTTGGAATTGTTTCAGTAGATTCTGCATTCGATATATCGCCAGGTAACAGGCTCATTGGCCCATATAATTTTGGCATGGTCTTTACCTCTAGCTCTGCTTGTTGGTTTTCAAGTAATCCCTCATCATCCAAGTGTTCATGTCTGCCACGAGGCAATCGCAATGAAGAGAACATGCACTCACTACTCTCCTTCAGGCATTTTGAAATAGTTTCTATCAAATCCACTTTAGAAAGAGTTCCATTGTCATCCTTCATCATCTTCCTTAGAAGTGACCTAACCTGTTAGAAATGGATATCTTAAAGTAAGTAATAATGTATTATCATTAATATTTTAGTTTTTAAGGCTGCTAGTAACAGGGTTATCTTTAAATTTTATAAAAAAAATTTCTTGAGAAAGAATTATAGGTGACAATATTACGTGGCATAGAGGTTACATCATCATAACAAAGACATGTGCAATAGAAACTAAATAGTCCATCTTTTATTAACAGTACAGTACCTGATTTCTGTGAGAAGCAAGCAAAATGGTAAATTCTTTACAGGCTTGTTCAAGTACGGTTTCAATGACCTGCAATATTCACCACCATATGAAAGTTCAATCCAAATGTCATTGTGGTCAAGGTTTGGCATATACGGCGGCATCATTCTGACATCTACTAAGAGCGACACAACAAGACAAGAATAAGCAGAACTCACCTACCATATCATCTAGAGGCAAATCTTCAGCTTCACCCCATTCTAGAAGGAATGCTCGCACAACTTGAAGAACAAAGCGCTGAAAAGAGAATGTTGAGCTTCTTCAACTCTTGATTCCTCTAGAGACCTCAGAGAGAAGATGCACAAATTCCAGCATTTGTTGGTCTGAGCCTCCACCTCTGTTTAAATGTGAAGCAGGCCTTCTACTTGAGGATGCAATTTTCACGATGCCACCATACCGCCATATACCAATGCCACCTGAGATCTTCCACTCGTGGTATCCCTTGAGACAGAGTATGCAGTCGACAACTTTCATTGACAAACCTCCCTGTAAGCATTGTATAAGTGGGTTCAGATAGGACTAGTTTAACGTAGTGAGGTAAGCCATAAGTTTGATATAAACAGAAAGGTGAATTCTGCATCTACTATGAGCTAGCAGACGGCATCATGGGAATTATCTTGATTGAGTGAAGCAACCTATATATGGATTCACTGTATGATACTCCGGTAAGGAAAATAGAATCACTACAGTTTTCAATGAGAGACGACACCAATTCAGCTAACCCCATAATATATGCATTACAGTTGAGCAAATCAAACTGCCCGTATCAACGACATACATATAGCAATAATGGGATCAATGCGACTCAACTATTTACCTTCTCTATATCAGAAGTTTCAAACGTCAACAGGTTCATGGCACTAACTGCAACAAGGAAATTCCTCATGTTCTCGAAGTACTGTATTGCAGACTGTGCTGGGCCATCGAACGTCTGAACCGTGATGACCGGATTCTCCACAACCTACGGGCAGAAGAAGAAAGAAAAAATTTTATTACTGAAACGAAAATTAGTGACATTTTCTCCACATTTTGTTAGGCATCTTACACGCACCTTGGGGACGGCACCGGGATTGACGCCGTTGAGAACCTTGCAGAGGACGAGGCCGTTGCGCAGTGCCGCGCAGAATTCCTCCTCGGACGGCCTCTCAGGCAGGGACTCTGCCGCCGCGGGCTCCATCTGCCGCAGCCATCGCGCCGCCTCGCACCTCCGCGCAGCTGAAGTGGCAACAACAGATGAGAGAGATTCAGAGGTGTGGCATTTCGAAATTTGTAACAGAGTAGTAGTAGACGGGAGACCAAAGTTTATTGCCAAATGCCAATTACAGTACTACTTAGGAGAGGACCACCGCGCGATTTATTTTTGAATTTGTATTATAAATCACAACCACTCCGATTTATTTTTGAATTTGTATTACAAATCACAACCACTCCGGATCACATCAACGAGATGGAGAATTAATGCCGCGTGTTACGTGAATGCAGCACACAGTACTGTACTAACTTAAGCCTTAAATATACGCAATATATTAATGCTTCGGTGATCTACTTCCACTGCATGCTTGCATTTTGTGGGAGGCAGTGTGTTTAATTGCAGAGGTGTACGATGAGCAGAGCATAGTAATTACACTCCCGTACTGTACTAATCCACTTGCTAGCAGCGGCTGCCGAGGAAATGCCGAGACCGAGCTTCTCCATAACCGCCGCCGGCGGCCGTCGCCGCCCAGCTCAACGCGGCGGTCAGAACCGCAAGCGCGGACCGCACGCACGCACGACACGACGAGGCAGAACATAGAACTAAGCAGATGCGAATGGAACACCCATGCACTCTTCCCATTCCGCCATTCGCACAAGGCGCGATCTGGGACGGGAGCACTGGCACTGTGACTCACCGGCTTCCTCGGCCTGCGCAGCGCCATCCCGACGTCGTGCGCTCCTCCGGCAGCAGCTGGCGCCATGGCCCTCATCACGGCAGGGGTGCGTGGGCGAAGTCGATCGATGGATCGCCCTTCTCGATCGAGCCGGCCGCAGCTCCGCGCAACGCGCTCGCGCACTCAACGGTCCACAGAGCCAGGGGCGTTTGAAAAGCTCCGACCGCGAGGCAGAGGGCCTCTTATCGGAAACTCTCCAGGGTGCCGCCTCGAAATATTTTCAAACTCCCAGGGGGCTACCGCTAACTAACACCGAGTTTAACTGGGGTTGAAGCGAGCCCGTGCTGACCCCGTGCTGCCGCTGCTGCTCTGAAAGATAGGCGCACGCGTCCGCTGCGGGCCGCCGAACACGACGCAGCGGCGGCAGTGGCCGGTGAGATCGCTACGTGTGTCAGAGCCCGTATCTCCACGGACCGCCCGCTCGGGGCTGAATGGGCCGACCGGCCAAGCGCTCACGTGCGTGTGGGCCGGAGTCAGTTAAAAAAAAAACGGAATCGACGGTGGAGATAGGCGGATTCAAAGTTTCAAGGGTACCCAAGTTTCACGCGATGGAATGGACGGTGGAGATAGGTGGATACAGTAGCAGCAAGGAGGGCACTCAACTTTCAGGTGCCCTTTTTTTTTTTGGAGTTTGGAGGTATCCTTTTCGTGGTATCAAGGAGCGCACTGAACGGCATGGGGAGGGATTTCCAACGGTCGACTTGGTAGATCCGGCATGTTGCAGGTCGGGTGGCAGAGGCAGCATATGGCTTTCGTTTTTAATGAGTGCAGGTGCAGTAGATGAGAATGCGTGCACAGTGACTGCCAGCTGATTAGTGCCACCGGCAGTGCAAACCTCGAATAGTGATGATGCATCCATCTTTCGTTTTCAAAATGACCCCTACCACCTTCTTGCTGGTTAATGCCTGGTCCCAGTCCTCAAGCTTGTCTATGGTGTTTGCTCCGTTTTTGAATTTGAGAATGGATGGTAGAGCTGAATTTAAGTCACAACGGGTGTTTTCGCGGTGAGAAAACCTGTAGTAAAAGTTGCAGCCACAACACTTTATTGCCGGAAGAGGAGCAGTTAGCTGTACACTTCGCACCTGCTGGGCAAAGTTTGAATCCCTCGAGGATAGATTTGTTGTTGGAGGAGCAGTTTATCGTTAAAAAAATCCCCTTATTTGTCCACACAAATTAGTTTCACGGGCAGGTAAGATCGGATGGGGAAAAGTAAAAAGATAGTAGCCTTACAGAAGTATGATAGCATCTTGCGAAGATACAAGTGCCATGTCTAACAAAAAAAAACCCAAGCAACGAAGCAGAGAACGCGATGAGAGGAGAGAAGTGCTGCTTCTCGCCCGATAAAGCGAAAAGTCCCTCAAGAGAGAGAGTGTCGGACCATGCGCCGGCGTTAGAAAAAGAGCGATTTATGTCGGACAACCCGTGATGGGAAGCGGCGACGGACGGGGCGTGGTGGCTTTAGCCACCCATTCCTACATGTATTGCTAGGGCTACACGTTTACGGTTGCCCGTGTTGCTTTTTGCTCTTATCTATCCACACAAAGTAGTCTCACGGGAGCTCTCTTGACCCATGTGAGAACGTCTTTTCTTAAACGCAATGCGCGGGACTATCTTGACTTCCGAGGGTCCTTTTTACCTTATTTAGTGCTACCAAGACAACTAGCATCTCTCTGGAGGGACTATCTCTACGTAACGCTTAATGCCGCCTCGTGCTCCTATAGTTGATCCCCTCCCTCTTCTCCTCTCGATCTCTCTCGTCGATTCTAGCTCCTCGTCCAATCTCCGGTTTTGCTAGCCTCTTTGAAAGGTCCTAATGACTAGAGGGGGGTGAATAGCCTATTAAAAAATCTTGCAACAACACTAAGCACCCTGATTAGGTCCTAATGGCTAGAGGGAGATCTTGTCATGCATAGCCAAGTGAGCTTGTCCCTTCTTCTTGTTCTTCTTCTCCTCTTCTTCATCACTTGAAGAGGATGAGCCATCACTATCCCAAGTAGCCACATGTGACTCATTTTTCTTCTTGGGCTTTTCCTTCTTCTCATTCTTGGCATCATTCTTCTTTCTTGCTTTCTTGATGCCCTTCTCATCATCACTCTCATATGGGCATTCGGCTATCAAGTGACAATCATCATGGCATCTAAAGCATTTCATGTTGCCTTCATTCTTGCCATCCTTGATCTTCTTTGATGATTGCTTCTTCTTCTTGTTGTTGATGTAGGTCTTCTTCACATATTTGCCCAATCTTCTCACAAAGAGGGTCATTTGTTCATCAACTTCACTTCCACTAGTAGAAGTGCCTTCTTCTTCATCATCACTTGACTCTTCTTTCTTCTTCTTGCCCTTTGATGATGAGCTTGCCTTGAGTGCCAAACTCTTCTTGTCCTCTTTCTTCTCTTCTTCCTTGATCTTCTTGTTTGCCTTGTTGATGAGCTCTTGCTTTTTCTTGTCATCTCTATAGGAGTCATCGGTCATGACCTCATCAAGCAATTGGTTGGGAGTCAAATCCTTCAAATTTGTTCTCACTAGCACCGTGATGAACATCCCAAACCTCTTCGGCAAACACCTCAAGAACTTCATGTTGAAGGTCTTGTCCTTGATATCCTCTCCTAGAGCATTGAGATCGTTCACCAACACACTTGCATGCGGTGGAACATCTCAAGACGCTCTCATCTTCCTCCATCTTGAAGCTATTGAATTGTTCAAGCTTGATATAGGCCTTTGCTTGCTTGCGCCGGTGCCCTCATAGCACGCTTCTAGCTTCTTCCATATGTCATGAGCAATTGTGAGAGACTTGACTTGCTCAAACACATGATCATTGAATGCCTCATGGAAGGCACTCACGGCAACATCATTTGCATACAATTTCTTCTCTTCAAGTGTCGTTGGTTGCTCTTGATTAGCAACCTCAAACTTCTTTCGGTCACAACCCACACTTCTCTATTGATTGACTTGAGGTGTGCGGTCATCTTCACCTTCCAATAGGCAAAATTGGTGCCATCGAAAAGTGGCGCCTTCTTGGTGTTGTTGACATGAAAACTCAACGTCATTTTGTCACCGTAGGTTGTTAAGCCCTCTAAATACGGTGCCTCGGCTCAGATACCACTTGAAAAGGTCCTAATGGCTAGAGGGGGGGAGGGGGGGTGAATAGCCTATTAAAAAATCTTGTAACAACACTAAGCACCCTGATTAGTAAATAAGATGGCGAAGCTAAATAAGCGGTGCTACAAGCTATCTAAGCAAGCCACAAGTCAATTGTAATATCTCTAATCACAGGCAAGGTCTAGGTCGCTAGTTTACTCCTAGGTGAACAAGCAAGACTAACTAAATTACCACTAGGACCTAAACTACACTAATCAAGCTAACAACCTAAGAGAGGCTACACAAGATATATCAATGTAAACACGCGAGGAGGAGTGATCGATATACCGACGTCGATGTGTAGAGGTAGAAGCCAATCACCGTGATCAACAAGAAATCTCCAACGAGCACAACAAGGTTGACACGTTGATTTTTCACCGAGGTTCACGTGCTTGCCCCAAGCACGCTAGTCCCCTCGTTGTGGCGACACACTCACTTGACAGTTGCTAAGCTTAATGGCCGGTGCCAAATCCCCGGTGGGAGCTCAAGCAAACCGATCACAAGAGAGGGTCCAACAAGCCACGAGCAATCCACTAGTGCTCCTTTCGCGAATCTCCGCGGGGTAAGGAACGACCCCTCACAAATCCACCGGTGTGGCCTCGAACAAGCTCCAATCGAGCTCAACACCGCCTCTTGCTCCAAGCCACTAGGGAACCAAGCAAATTCCCAAGAGAAACGAAATCTCGCGGCTTCTCCAAGGATGAAGTGCCTCTAGATGCAATCACCAATGCAATGCACTTCTATCACTCTCAATCTCACCAAGAATTCGAAGTTATGGATGGAGAGATGAGTGGAGGGGAGTCTCACTTGCTCACAAGGGTGTTAGGGTATTCAAATGTGCAAGAGAGGGCTCCAAATACCGCCAAACATGTAAATATAGAGCCTCCCACGAGATAGAGTGTTGGGCTTTGAAAAAGGGCTTTTGCGGGCCTGGCCCGGACGCACGGCGGGTCCGGTCGTGCTTCGGTCGCCGCCGACCGTGCGTCCGTCACAACCGACGAGCACCACGCCCATTGGTGACGGCTGTCGAGAGCATGAGTCCGGTTGAGCACCGGATGCTTCCGGTGTGTGCGTCCGGCCGACCGTCGACCACACACAGGAAACATGCTCTCCGCCGGGCTCACTAACCGACGCCCGGTAAAAAAACGCGGAGTCCGGTCGGGGATCCGGTCAAGGCCCCGGCCGCACTTTCTGCGTGTTCTTCAATATTGTTGTCGCCTTTGCTTCAACCTTGCTTCGCCTCTTGCCTCAAGTTGCCAACACGCCGAAAATGATCACGTTATCACTTATGTTAGCATGTCGAATGGTTAGGCAAGAGCCGAGAAGTTAGTGCTCTCATGTCCTAAATGCAATATGCAAGTCAATTGGACCTAGAAGCACTTCACCAAAGGATTGTCGCGACATCCCTTCTTGATAGTCGGCTATCTATCCTATAATGTGATCACACGCTCTATCGTGTCTTGATCACCAAAAGGAAAAACCCTATCAAGATACCTTTGCCTTGATCTCCCGGGTCCTCTCAAGCCGATCATCGAGCTTGACGATCCACCATGTCCATCATCATCGTCCATGTTCATGATCATCATGCTCCACGTCATCCATCTAATCCTATCTCATAAGTCACACTTAGACCAAAGGATTAGTACCACAAGTGTGTCATCAATTTCCAAAACCAAACATGAGATTTCACTCTTTCCCGATTTATAATCCATCTAAGTTGTTTTGCAAGATTTCTCCTCTTGCCTATGATTTTTTGGGGTATTTTTCATTGTTTCTCGGCGATCTCTAAGCAACCGCATCTTTCACCGGATTCCCCTCCTCGATGCTCTTCATGTCTCCATCTCCGCCGTGCCTCCTTCTCTTCGTGCCATATCTCGTCCTTCTTTTTCTTGTTCTGTTCTTATTTGCTCCGCTTTTTGCCTCCCTCCCAATATATTTGTTGTGGTCTCGCTGGTCGCTCCTCTTACATTGTGCTCCGTTCCTTCTCCCTCGATTATCGCTGGCTCATCCTCCACATTTCGCACCATCTTCCCCCCCCTCAAGTCTCTACTACTTTTCGCTTGTCTAATCTTTAGGCAGAGAAATGGTGTGCTTTATCTTTTAGCTTGATGAGGCAAAATAGAAACTTGGATAGTGACTATATACTCCATTCCTTCCAAATTATAAGTCGCTTTGACTTTTTGGTACATCCATTTTGCTAGGCACCTACTCCCTCCGGCCCCAAATTAAGTGTCGTTTGGGGTGTTCGTGCATAAAGTTTGACTCGGTTTGTAGAAAATGCGCACAAGATTTGTATCTCCAAATAATTTTGTTAATAAACTAAATTAACAGATCTTTTCGATGATACTAATCATGTAAAATATAAATATTAACATATTTTAATACATATTTAGTTAAAGTTATTTCTCGGGAGGCGAGAACGATAGTTATTTTAGGACGGAGAGAGTAGACAAGATACATAGTTGAGCATTTCTACTTGGTCAAAGCAATGAAGTATGAAACGTATAGCTTGTCCGGGGCTTGAGATTTATACAACGAACATTTCTACTTGGAATATATATTGGAATCAAACTTCATATCGTGGCTAGATACATGTTGCTCTAACTCGTTTTGAGCACACATTGTGAGTATGTGTCATAGACGGGACAAAGAGGTGTGCCGAGCATTGTGGGAAGTAAAAAGTATGACGACAGTAGACATATCCGTGCTTTTGCAATGGGACTCGAACACATCTAGGCACATATGTGGTGAATATGGGGTTTCACTAATTGATGATATGGTGCAAGTAGGGACTAACATGTGTTTTTACAATGGATCATCAGCAAGTAGGCACCTATGTGGTGGATTTGGAGTTTCAGTGGATCATCTAGTGGTGTTGTTTCTTGGACATATCATTGGTCGTTGATGATCCACTGAGAATCCTTCCTGGATCCCCCTACTTGTACCATATCATCAATCACTGCAAAAACACATGTTAATCCCTACTTGCACCATATCATTGGTCGCTGGGGTCAATCACTATAAAAACACATGTTAGTCCCTACTTCCATCATATCATCAATCACTGAAACTAATGAATGTCATAACCTGGTGAAATGCGACTTGACTAGGTGACTCATTGGACAACTCATTGATCTGCGGCATATGATTTGGTAGAGACCGTGTAACCCGACAAATTATCCGAACCACATGGTTTGTTGGTATGCTCATGTTACTACCAAATTTCCACACACTTACGATTCTAAAATGCCATGTTAGGATATGAGAAAGATTATCTCGTAATTTTAAAAGACTCGCCCAAAAATTTCTGAATATGTTTAATGCAAAGCGTTAGTTGATGAATTAGAATCTTATAATAACAGAAATTGAAATGTTAATGGATCAAAATGAACTTGTCTTTTTGTTAGGGGTCGACTTGGGTTATATACATAAACATAGCCCGTGTCTTGTATTTTCATAGTGTTTGATCAGAGGATTGACCTGGCCGATGACTTTGCAAGAGGACAAAAAAAAAAAAAGGCCGCTCCCACGAAAAGGATTGCTTGATTTGACTACGTTCACGACGCGAGAAGCAGATGAGCAACCCAAAAAAAAAAAAAAAAAAAAGGAAAGAAAAAAAAAAGAAGAGAAATGAAAGAAACACGCTATAATATCGAGCAGCAGTTGGGCCCTCCACCGCCACCGAGCTCTCGCCGCCCGCCTGTATCGCCCTGGCGGCCCACGGCCCGGAAGTCGTGCCGCGCGATCATCGGCGAGTAGTTTGCGGGGTGGCTGCGCGCCACCTCGAGCGCGTAGCTCCTGCCCCCCCGCGTAGCCGTAGCCTCCTCCATGCCCAACCAACGGCGACGATTGCTGGTGGTAGTATCCCGGGCTGGGACTGGGGTCCGGTGGCCCGGCCACGGCGCGGCGGCGGCGGCTACCGGGCACTCGATGCGGCCGCCTCCGGGCACGCTCCGGCCGGGTGTGGTGGGGTGCCGCTGGTACGCGGACTGCGTGGCGACGACGACGGCGTCCGTGGACGCGCCCGCGCCCGGCGGCAGCAGCAGCGCGCTGGCGCTGGTACAACTGCCCCTGCTTCCCGGCAGAGTCCGCAGCTCCAGGATGTCGGCCTCCCCGACCTCCATCTTTAGCTTCCTCGTCAGCTTGCTCGCGTCCACGCCGTCGCCGATCACCAGCAGCATGTCCCTGCTCTCGCCGGCCACCGTCACCGACTCCACCCCTGCCCATGTCACGCGCGCGCGCACGCCGCACGCTTCCATGTCATTGCGCAACAAATTGGGGGTGGTTTTGGTTTCGTGACAAAGGAAGCGTACCGCTGACTGAAGCTGCCACCTTCAGAGCTTTGGAGCGGCCTTTTGTCCGAATCTGGCTGCATTCGAATGATCATCTCCTTCTGAACAAAATTTCAGCAAACCACGTGTTAGTTGGTGCCAAACAGGAGCATCGTATACAGAAGTGGAGAGTTTGAGGAGAAATTTGTTCTTACCCTCATGGCTGTGCAACACCTTTCAAAGGGAGCCCAATTCTGAAGCCAGGTTTGTGCTGACAGGTAGGGTGTTCGGTAGAGTGTTCTTGCTGCTCCAGGTATAGTACATTCAGAGTACCGGCAGGACGTGTACTGGAAACAGTAGCAGAAACAGGTCAGACAGACTCATATATACTGCGTCCCATATTTCTGATGTTGAGTGACTGGTTGGCACAGGGCCCCAGCTTCAAGATCCATGTATGGTTAAAATAAAATAAAAGCAGTTGAAAATGTGTTTATAAATATAAATAATAATAATAACAAGATTTCTTAACCAAATACATTCAAGCACGTATTCACAACTCTAGCTCCAAAAGAATTTCTAGAGGTAGAAAATGACCGATTTCAAAGATTCTAGTGTACCTGTTGTACCTGGAAGTTTCTTGAACAAGCCCAGAGTGTTGTGTTGCAATTCTTTTCTATGCTGACTATTAACACTAGTAAACTCTAAGCTCAAAAAAGAAACACTAGCAAACTCATATAACTGCTCCAGGCGACACTTGGTTTAAAAAGAACTCAGCAGAGGATAAACAAAGTTCAGAACAAAAAAAGATATGGCGGTTCAGAATTTAACTTTAAGAATTTCATCAGATGGTGACGACTTGACATCGGAGACTTTGTTCCCCCGAGTCAAACAATGCATCTCAAATAGTCCAGCTTTATGCAAAGTAACTTAGACTATTGGCATTATTGCAACTAAGCACGTAAGTACTACTCATAAGATTTAATACTTGCAATTTTTTGATTTTGATAAATCGTGTTTGACCTCTCGCCTTATTCAACTTTTTTTTAATAAATATTACCACTTTTTGTTATGACTTATTACATCACTGAAGATATTGTAATGACGTTTTGTTTGTTTTATAATTTACATAAAAAATTTGAATAAGACGAAAGCAGTCAAACACAGTTTATATAAGTCAAAAAAAATTGCAAAAGTATTGTGAAACGGAGGGAGTAGAATAATCGCCAAGATTGGTGTTGATGTCATGATCTAGGATTTGGCCAGTCGTTCAGTAGTTGGCTTATCTTCATCACCCACAGGGCCCACAAATCAAGGACAAACTTGTCCTGCGTTTAAGTACCGCCGTCACCGTGTGGAGTATATACTAGTATATAGAGTATCTTAGTAAGATGCAATTCGTTGGAACACAAAAGACCGTAAGATAATCCTGTGTTCAGCACAAGATCAAAATTTCTGCGTCGCTAACTTTCGTTTTTTCCACATCTGCCACAGGAGTAACCATGACCGGGGTCCATCCATCTGTCCACGGACTTTGTCCACTAACTGCCATGACATGATTGTTGTTTTACTGTTTCGGTTTGTGTATATTACTCTCTCCATTTCAAATTATAAGTCGTTTTGATTTTTTTTCATCATAGCAAATTGGCGATTTGAAGTCCGTTGACTGGGCTTGGCCAAGAGGAATCTTAATTAGTTCAGCTGGTGCGAGGTGGATGTTGCAAATCCGACCAAACCGCCCTACTTCTACTTGTGACTGACGTCTCCCAGCCTCCCGGCTTGCGAAAGCTAGGGCTTGTCATGACCACGTCATCGTTTATACGCGTAGTGCTAGAAAAAAAAAAATAGAGAGAAAAGCAGAAAGATGGTTGGGATGTTTGATTTTTATAAGGTTGAGCCGACACGGTTTGGGGCTTGAAAGAATTGACTTGTAAACGTTTGGTTGGTTCCGCTAACTGAGCTCTACGGAGTACATCAGCAGTGGTGTTGTACATCAGTCGTTCAGCAGTTGGCTTAAGACAAGTGGGGTGTGTTTAGAAGACCGAATTTTGGGCCGAAATTTCTGTAGCGGTCACATCGCATATCAGAAGACGTTTCGTTTGTTAGTGGTAAATATTATCTTATCATAGCGTAATTAGCTCAAAAGAATCGTTGCCGTAATGTACATCTAAACTCCGTGCAATTAGTTTTTTTATTTACCTAAATTTTATAGTGGCCGGCAAGCGTATTTGGGTGCATTAAATGTTTCGATGTGATAGGATGTGATAGGATGTGATGAGAATGTAGAAAATTTTGGAGGAAATTTAGGCTTCTAAACACACCCGTGGCCAGAAAACTGTTCTGCAACTCTGCGAGAGGGGACACGAAAGGCGGCATTATTATAGAGTAGTGGATGCTGTCATGCTGCGAGCCGGTGAGTTCCGGAGCACATGGAAATGAAAATCTTGCATACGAAGGACATGATAACGACTAATTGATGGAGACGATAAATACTTACTGTTGCAATTAGGCAGCTATTGCAAGCACACGAAAAGATAGAAACAGCTGATGCTTGCTGTGTTTTAGTGAAATTTTGGTTTTTTTTATTCTAAGTTTGTACAAAAACAACTACAATATTTACAATATCAAATAAACTTCATTATATATATACATTATGATATGATCTTTTTTTGTATCTAATATCTTTACTCGATTTAGTACTCCGTAGATTCTAAATACTCTACCAATTTAGTCAAATATAAAATAATTTCATTTAGAACAATAATTTAGAAACATTTCTATTTATTTTTCGTGAAATTAAACTCAAGGGGATCTGGGATACCAGGGGCTTACCTGTTTTACAGTTGTATCTTTTATTTTGCTCTTTTTAATACAAGTGGATATGTACGCGTGGCATGCGTGTTGATTAAAAAAAGAATATCTTTATTTAATTTCAAAACAAAAACTTCCTTTCATAGGGAAGCAGTAACAGTGATTGATTATGAAGATAATTTTATTTATCTACATTTTTTGTTCATTTGATTTACGATGTTATATTTTGCTTCGTTAGTTGTACATCTTGTGGTTATTGGGAATCGGGTGACAGATGTTCACTCGATTTGGTCTTGTTGGGTGATTTGAGTGATTTTAAGGCCTCTGTCACTCGGGTGACGGATGGGTCCAAAACACTAGAATTGTCTTCCTCCGATCCAGTATGTAGTTCATATTTTGGGCTTTTCTAGATACATTGATTTTTCTTTATGCACCTAGTCATACACTATATCTAGATATATAGTAAAAACAAATGGATCTGAAAAGCAAAAAAGTGAATTACAATTTAGAACGGAGGGAGTAGTAAGTAGATGGACCCTTTTTTTAGTTTAGTCATCTTATTGATGGTATGTTTTATTTACAAAATTTTATACACATAGTATTTATTTTGTTACAACTTACTCTATCATTAGAAATAATTTAGTAGCGACTTATTAATTTTATTATTTGCACAACAAAATTGAATAAGAAAATTTGTCAAACATGATATCAGAAAAGTCTATTTTGAAACAGAGAGAGTACTGTTTCGAGTATCACTCTGGTTGTTCCATCGTTTACACTCGACTTGTATATATGTTTTGTAATTTTATTGTCCATTTATAGAACGACATTGCAAAATTCTGTCATGAAAAATGCTTCCATATAACAAAACTACTATTTTAGAAAGAAGAATTAACATTTTTCTATATAAATATCCTAGCCAACCATATGTAACCGCTCACAACAAAACAACAACAGCCGGCTTATCAGCCCGCCCAAACCCATCAGCCACACAACAGATCTTTGCATTTTGGAATTTGGAATTCGTATTTGAAAGTTCTGCTGCAAAGACAATATTCAAATATAATCACGAGAATCAATCATCTCAATGCAAGGACCGATAATATGAGCTTTGCACCTGTACACACGTGTTTGTAATAACGTGCTGGTCACATGCATTTTTCATTACCAAACATGAGGAGAACGAAACAGTGTTGCAAACTGACCGGAAGAAAAAGGCCCCGTTTCTTCCTTCAGTTACTATACGTTTCTTCCTTAAATTACTTCGTCCAAATCAAGCAGTAAAGCTTGCACTTGGCACCGTAGTTGGTACTGTAGCAGGAAGCTTGCAGCTAGCTGAAGTACTGTATGTACACACTACACAGATTGACGCAGCCACGGATGCACTGCTTATGCTGTACACGTAGTCACACGGAACCAACACTACTACGTATGCGAGAGCGCCGGCGTGTGAGGTTTGAAACGACACCGGCCAGGTGGCATGCAAGGGTCACTCAAGATCATAGGAAACACCATCGGCACCTCACATGATTGAGCAGCTGTTGGGGTCGCTCGCGTACTCGTGGTGCACCACCGTGTGCGTGTTGGCGGCCGCCGGTTGGTAGAAGTAGTCGTGCTGCTGGTACTGTGCCGGGTATCCGCCGCCGCCGCCACCGTAGTAGAGCGGCGGCGCCGGCGCGTAGGCGGGCCCGCCGGCATAGTAGTGGTCCATGCCGCCGGAGTAGTGGTCCGCACCCGCGGGGTGATGATGCTTGTAGGGGCTCGGGCTCGGGTGGTAGCGGTACGCGTGTTCGGCGACGGCGCGGCCGCCGACGCCGACGAGGTCGTCCGCGACGGCGGCGTCGACGGTCCGCAGCTCCACCACCTCGGCGTGGCCCACCTTGCGGCGCAGCTTCTTGGTGATGCGGTCCGAGTCGATGCCCACGCCGATCACCAGCAGCAGGTTCTTGTCCTCGCCGGCGATCGTCACAGACTCCACCCCTGCTCGATCCACCGATCCAAGCATAAATATGTCTCCTTTTTGTGACAAAACAAGAAAGGGGGCTGCCTGAAGCGATCAAAATCTGTTTACCTGAGATGGCAGCAGCCGCACCTTGATAGCTTTGCAGTGGCCCCTTCTCAGAGCCCGTCGTCTGAACCCTTATGATCATCTCCTTCTGCAAATAAAGAGGTTTCCAACAATCAGTTTTCAAGTCAGGAAAATGAAACGGAACAATTTTCACTAGTGGTTATATTATCACAGAACATAAAGTACAAGACCAGAACTAGGTACCAGGGATTTCTTACCCTCATTTCTCCTGATGTAGTAAGTACACTCAGGCGAAGAAACAAGCAAGCTAAACAAGAGCCAAACACACTGCAGACTTGAGCTTGAGCTTGAGCAGGAGGCTCTGCCTTGGCTCTGACAGTAGTACTGTGGACGCTACCGCTGCTCCCTTTTTATAACCAAGGGCGCAATTAGGAGACACTATAGTTACAGCCAGTAGACTTGGTTAAATTAATCACAAGCTAAGTCGTCGCACAGAAGGATATCCCATAGCCCCACAGTGCCTGCAGAGATCAGGAAAGGGACACAAAGACTTGACTAGGAAGACCTGGCCGGCTCTCGACAAGATTCAAGCTATTAAGCATAAGAGCAGGTAGTGCGCGGATGCAACTTGATTAGTAATAATCAATCATGGAGATCGACGCGGACGCGTGATTTAATTAAGGGCTGGGATTTCCACCAGAGAATCGGCTGGAAATTTCCGTTGTTGCGGCCGGTGCAGCGGGAGACTGCTGGCACGGCATTTGGAAGGACTGGACTCGGGGGTACTCGCTGCCGCAGATCTCGCTGTCGTCCGGGTCGTTACAGTTACACTACTGAATTTTACTACTACTGATGATGTACAAGTGAGGGCAGTAAGTGTGGGTAATTCGGGGAGCAGATCGATGCAGATGGGGGTGAAAGAGGTTGCGTCTCTAATCTCTACTGTATTATATTGGAGGAGGTTGCAAGTGGCTGCCGTAGGGTCGACGGTCGAACAGATCAGCTGAGCAAACTGCTTGTGACAAGTCGACAGCATCCCTTGTTTCTAGTAGATCACACGAAAGGCTGAAGATTATGTTGGGTGATGCATGCCTGCGTGACGATGGCAGACATGGATGGATACATGATGCAATGTATAATGTAAAAGCGTCCTCTTTGATGGCGGTCTTGCCGTTCTCAAGCGGCTCATAGGCTCGCTGAATTCGGAGATAGGATTACTACTGATAAAGGTCCTTTTTGAGAGGGCACGTTTTATGAATACTACATCAAAACGTGGCCTTTTTCTGATTTCTACGTTTTTTTGAGGTCGCTAAATTTGGAGATAGGATTACTACTGATAAGCCACGTTCTGATGGTTTTAGCTTCTAGCTTTCCAAAAAAAAAAAACCCCTTCGCTCATTGTTTTTAGTTAGTTGATTCAGAAGCTGTTATCGTACGTGCTTGTTTAAGACTTTTAATTAAGACTAAAAAATAGCTTCTCCTTTCAAAAAAAAAAAAAAACTTCGCTTCGCAAATTTTAAATTGTTTTCCCGCTTTAAAAGCTATTCTCATGCGTGCTTGTTCGGTAGGACTTTTAATTAAGCCGGTGGAGAAGACCATACAAGAGATGCCAAAAAAGAAGACCTAAGATGTTTGATTATAAGATTTCTAGAGCGTTTGGTTCCAATAGATGAGGTGACACGTCATGAATTCATCTTTCAAAATTAATAGAATGACTTATTTTCCATAGTAATACTCATACTAATTAGTAGCTTATGAGGAATAAATTGGTGACGTGGATCAACTCATTCAATTCGAAAAAAAAAAACTATAGAGTGAGTTGATGTTGGACTATCTGGATGAACAAACCAAATAGGGATAATTGCTTATTTTGACTCTGAAAAAACTTCATTTTGATTATCTGGTCTTTTTTTTTTTCTTTGAAGTTGTCTATTTGGCCTGAAAATAAAAGTTTCTTGCTTATTTGGTCTTCCGTCAGAATTCTCAGGGTTAACGGTGTGAAGTGTTAGCTGAAAAGTCCATTTTACCTCTAGTTAGAAAAAAAAATAAAAAAAGTAGAGTTTCATTTGTTTATGATATATTTTGAGTAGATATATATACATTTCAAGACAGGAGTCGCTAGTCAGACCAAGATGGGTAGGAACCGGCGGAGTCACTAGTCAGGGATGGATGTGGGTGCCGCGCTACCGCAGGCGGGCGGTCACTGGCACACGCACGGGACGGGAGTCGTGGACGCAAAAGGCCAGCTGAGGGGGTGTTTGGTTAGAAAAGTCACAGAACTTTTTAGTCCCAGGACTATTAAAGAAAGTTCCTCCAAGAGAGTCTTTTTGGGGACTAATGGAAAAAGTCTCGATAGTCCCTCCAGTGTTTGGTTACTATAGACTTTTTAGTCCGAGAGACTAAAAAGTCCCTCAAACCAAACAGCCCCTGAATCACGGAGTCACGGCGTTCCGCGTATGCATGCTGCCATGCTCCAACCTATGACAACATTTCTTTATTCGTCATTAGCGTGAAGCAACCACCAAAATTAGCGTACAGCAGCTGAACCAGCGGCTGTAACAAACAGACCAGCATCCCAAACAAAACTCACGGACGACGCGGGCACCGACGACGGTGAGGCGCTGCAGGGTCCACAAGGACAGCAGCGCGATCGCGACGGCCACCGTTGGCGTGAGAGGGTCAACGCGCGGCAGTAGTGTATCTTTACAACATAAAAAAACGAAAAGCGAGCACTTTCTAACGATGCGATAATCTTGGTTTGTCCGCCTGCCCTCCCCTCATGCGACCCCCTCCCGCTCCTAATAACCCCTACGGCGTGCGATACCACCCCTGCCTTTCCGCGAGTCAATCATGCGATCAAAATAGGAAGATCCGCATGCCCGCGAGTCAATCATGGGATCAAAATAGGAAGATCCGCATGCCCGCGAGTCAATCATGCGATCAAAATAGAAAGATACGCATGCCCTTCGGTGAGACAAAATAGGAAACTAAAATTAGGAAGATCCGCATGCACTACTTGCTTTGTTTCCGAATGATATAGGAAAACATAAAGATCCGCATGCACTACTTCCATGAAGTCAAATTAATTTCTATATTTTGTCCGATGCGATCGGTGCGACAAAATAGGAAACGAGACCTTCGTTTTGCATGACACCTTCCTTTTTGCGACACCGGGTATAAGAACGACACCCGGCAACCTCAATCTCCTCTTCTCTAGCGCGATCGCGGCGTTCCGCCGTCCTCCTCCACGTAGTGCTACACATGGCGAGAAGCCGCCCCGCGGCGACGCCGCGGCCCGCCGTGTGGTCGCCGCCGTGGAACGCCATTCCGCCGTCCTCCTCCACGTGCGCTACGCGAGGGACGGAAGCCGCCCGCGGCGACGCCCTTGCCGATTCCGCCGCCCACGACTTTGTTCTACACCGAGCCGCCCACTTGCTACGCCGTCCCTCGACTTGATATACGCCCGGCGCCTGCCGACCGCTCGGTCCTCCTCCCTCCACGCCACGATCCGTGGATCCGCCGTCATCCCGAGATCAACGGTGCTCGTACTCGCATTGCGACCGCCAAGTTGAAGATCGCGACCGCCACCAACGCCGCCGGGTATGTGCTCGTCTCTTGCCGTTTGGTTAATTGTTGTGACGCGCGATCACGCCATTTGGGTAGTGCGATCTGCTATGCTTGGCTTGCCGGTCGCCTTTGTTCATCTCTAGGACAGAGATTAGCTAGATCACCTATATAGGAATACGTTTTTTAAGAAGTTGATCTGGTGGCTTATGGTTCAGTTACACTTTGTAGATAAGAAAATAGAAAGGATTTGCTCCCGGGATTGCTTAATGCATTTCTTAAGCGGTGTACTCCATCATAGGTCACTAAGAATGATGTACTTGTTCTTTGTATTTAATGCTTAAAACCTAAATTCTTTATAACCGAACGCCACCGACGTGCTGAGGTGCATACGGCCGGCCAGGCGGCCTGAGGGTTGGAGGCACGGAGGGCCGGAGCTGTGACGCCGCGAGATGGCTGAGACGCTTGGATAGGTGCGCCAGGCCGCTCACCGTCGGCCGGCGCCGCCGGCGTCGTGACGTCGCGTGCCCCCGCGGGCTAGCAAGACGGATCGAAGCGGTAGTAACCTTCGACCTTCGGGCCTCCAGGCGACTCACCGTTGACGCCGGTATGGGCGCTTGAGACAAGGTGGAAGAAGAGGTAGTAGTGGTAGGGGAGAACAGATGGAGAGAAATGGGGAAAAACATGAGCGGAGGGTGGGGATGGGAAAGGAGCGGACCCGAGAGAGGAAGGAAATACGTTTTCTTTGTTTCTTTATTTTTTTATATACACATATATATTATTTATGTATAAAGCTATGTATATTTAAATATGCACAACAAATTTAAGTTTATTCATGTACAAATACAAAAAAATACACCATAAGTTGGGTTTGACTAAATAAGCTAACTAATTATACTGATTTAGGCTAGGTTATTTTATTCTACAAGAACAAATTTAAGGATTGATTTTTGATTTAATAGTCACTTTTTTTGTAAAGAGAGGGAAAGGAAATATTTTTTTTTGTTTTATTTTTTATACACATTTATTTTTAAAGATGCGTACAGGATGGGATGAAGATACGTTAGAACTTATTAGGTGGATTTATTGGCGCACCTAAATAAATGGATACTGAAGATATCTTCCCGCCGATATAAAACATTATCTTAAGAGAATTACGAAAAAGTCGATATAATAGATTTATGAGCTGCGACACCATGATATCCATGGCGTGTTACTTTCACAAAACTTACTTGTTTGGATTAAATGTTACTTTAATATCATTATTTGATTTTATAGTATTGTTATCTTATCATGCGATTCTTGTGCTTTTTTATATAAAATTTAGTTATCCCAGCAGCAAGAAGACGGGCCCTTAACTAGTAATATTATATCTTGAATATGTATGTGCTTGAAATGTATATATATCCACTTAAAAATATATCATAAATAAATGAAACTGTTGTTTTTTTTTTTTTTCTAACCAGGGTACAATGGACTTTTAAATTTTGTCACTTCACACCGTTAAAACCGGAATTCTAAGGGAAAGCCAAAAAATCAAGAAACTTTTTATTTTTGAGGCCAAATAGAAAGAAAAAAAAAGGCCAAGATGAAGTTTTTTCAAGGCCAAATAAGCAATTATCCCAACCAAATAACCATACCTTTTTGACTGTTGTGTGGTCGTCATAAAACGACGAGCATAGCCTCAACATGTTCGAAATGGATTTCATGAATTCAAGACAAAATTCACGTCTTCAG
The DNA here is from genome assembly GCA_015847255.1 of Hyparrhenia diplandra. Classification (NCBI taxonomy): domain Eukaryota; kingdom Viridiplantae; phylum Streptophyta; class Magnoliopsida; order Poales; family Poaceae; genus Hyparrhenia; species Hyparrhenia diplandra. The sequence goes on from JADLZK010011774.1 coordinate 52,303, forward strand.
TTTCGTAGTTATAATTCAATTTTTTTTTGTTTTATAGCAAAGAATCACATTTACCGTTTTAAGAAGATTTTTTTCCACAACTGTTTTCTTTAGGAACTGTTTTTTTTTTTTTTTTGAGCGGGACTTTAGGAACTGTTAGGAGCCGGTTATAACCCCAACCAATACCTGAAAAAACAAGGCCTAGCCCAAATTCATGAGTGAAGTCGTTGGAAACGAAACTGGGCCGGGCCAGAAAGAAGAGCCAGATGCTCCGATCCATTATCCTTACAGAAGATGTGCATTTGTTCTTTGTTCAGGACTATAGATTTTTTTTTTTTTAGATAAAATTCAGGAGTACAGATAGTCCTCTTTCTCCTTGCTCTCCACTATAGTAGTTACGCTAGTACTTAACAGAAGGGTTGATATTGGGGATGTGGTGAAGCTCTCTACAGGCTAAATTATCAAATGTGATGGACGGCTTTTCTCATTCGGAAATGGTTGTCTTTTTATTACAAGTGGCAATGATAACAACCAACATTTGCTCACTAATTGCATGTTTGCTCGCCAGTTTTCGTTTCAAATTGTCAGTCCTTTGGGTCTTCAAATGGTGTCTCTCTGTACAACTCGCCCTCCTTTGGCAGCATGTGGAGAAAAATGAACAACAAGAAGCGTTGTGTGGTGGCGTGCGCATGTCCCACCACTCGTCGGGGGCCGGGGTGGGGGTGGGGGAGGGGGGGGGGGGCACCCAACTTCCGGCGTCGCCCTCCGCACCTCCGTACCCCCTCACCGCTGCCGGAGGCAGCCACCGGATGCCGTGTGTGGCTCCCAAGGAAGGTGGTGGCGGGGATATCTCGTCCTTTTCGGTGATTCCGTTCTTAGCAAGGGAGGCATGAAGCTTAGAGCAGCGACGATCTTCTCTGCCATAGGGGCGGTGATTCGTCGCCGACCAGGCCGAGATCCGGAGAAGGCGGCGGCTCCTATTAGAGTATGCGGCGGCGATCGGCGGGCGGCCGTGGCGACCTATTCGACGGCGACGGTGAGGTCCGGCCGCCGGGCGGCCGTTTCCGGTGCCTCTTTGCGTGGATCCAGCTGACCTCATGGTTGGGCCGGATAGTTGGAGAAGGAGACAGGGCCGATCGTCGTCGAGGTGGCTTGGGGTGGTTGCGCTAGTCCTTGGCGGGCGGTCGTCGTCTCGGAGGGTCCCGGCCGGGCGGCACGATCTCGGTTGGCCGTGGACTTGCCGGCGACGGGGCCGTTTCCGGTGTCCGCGGGCTAGGTTCGTGCGGATCGGTGAGCCTCGGCATGGATCTACGGTGGTGTGGCCACGGCGATGGCGTGGGCCACTCCATCGGTGTGGTCACGACATTGGCCGGGTGCGGACCCGCGCGCTAGCATGGCCGCATGGGGTGGCGGTGAGGCTGATTCGGTGGTGGTGGCGAGGAGCAACCAAGACGGCGGTTAGAGATCTTGTTGAGGACTCAAAATTGTGGTGTTAAAGACGGAGGAAGGCGGTCAGAAGGAATGCATGGGTGTGGCAATTCGATGGTCTCTCAGGTTGTTAGCAAGTGGACCATGAATTTGGCGATTAAGGTCGGCGTGGGAGCGCCCACGAAATTGGCGAGACTGGCGTGGAAGGTGATGGCCAGCAGTTGAGGTATGTGAGATGACCTGCGTGAGGCGGCTGTTTTCTGCGTGATGAGGTGTTTTATCTGGCTGCTAGAGGACGTGTGTAGCACTTTTATATTTTGATGGGTTAACTTGGTCAATAAACTAAACTTTGGTGTGGGTTCTTGGGGTTTGAGTTTGTGTGAATTTAAAGTGTTGTGTAATAAAGGAATAGCAATGAGGCTGGGATGTGAATATATTCTTTTTTTTAAAAGAAAAATAAAAATGAAAGAGACCGATCGAATTTTCTCATCAGCTCTTGTGTCTTTGATGTACATTGTAATTGTAAAAAAATCACAGAAAAATCAATCAAACATCGATTATTTATTATACATAAGTAGATTTAGTTTACGTATATGCGAAAAAACACACGAAATAACCACTTCAGGAAACAGAAAGATGACTCAGATCGATCTTTTACAAACTGGTAAAAAGGTGGCTACAGGCTGATGACTGATGAGGCCGGAGCCCTGGAACTTGTCGCGGGTAATGGCGTCGATGCGCTGCGCTATCTCTGGAGACAGATGGTTCATCCAGTCCCCCACCACGCCGCGGCGGAAGAGGAAGGTGTTGTCCAGCGCGCCGACCGCCGTCTCCATCTTAACATCTTTGGTCGACCTTAGCTGGCTCATGTGCTCGAACGCGCATAGCCTAACGATGGCGTCCGCAGTGCTGTCCTCACCGGCGCGGAACGGGAGGCCAACGAATTCCGCAAGCCTCCGGACGTGCGCCACGGGGTCCCTCTGCATCTCCTCGTACCTGAAGAAGAGCACCTGCTCAGGCCGCGCGAGGTGTGCGCGCCAGTACCCGAGCACATGCTCCCAGTACGGGCCTAGCGGCGACACGCCGTTGCAGAACTGGTCGGCGGCGAACTCAACCGAGAGGGGCTCCATCCCTTTCTTGGCCCGTAGCTTGTTGGTGAAGTGCCACAGCGACACGAATGTGTACTTGGGTTCGCGGCACACGTAGACTACCTTGCAGCCCTGCGTGGCGACGACGGACCTCGGCAGCGCCACGAATGGGACGTGGGTGGCGACTGGCGATGAGCCTTGGGTCCGGAAGCTTTCCGAGGTCCGGAACACGCCCGTTAGTGTAGAGCTGGAACTCCAAGAATTGGATGCACTCGTGGGGGCCGAGGGGTGGAAAGGGTGGTCGACGGCGTCCGGGGGCGCTCTGCCCGGTGCACGGTGGCGTAGAGGAGTGCTTTGATCCACGTGGTGCCAGACTAGGGCAAGGTGGCGACCATGATGTCCGTGGGCCGCGCGGAGAAGCAGGCGTCGGCGACCATGGCGCCCACCATGACCCCCTGGTAGGCGTGCCACCCTTGACCGTGGAGGAAGAGCGGACTGTGGCCCACGCCATTGGAGCTCGTTAGGGAAGAGACCAGGTTGGTGAAATGACTGTAGAGTCGTAGGTTGGCTTCCGCTTGCGCATCGCCGGCATCGGCATCTTGCTCGGCAACGCTTTGCAGGCAGGAGGGCATGGCGGACTAGCGGCAACGCTTTGCTGAAATGACTGTAAAGTCGTAGCTAGGTTGAGCAGTACTAGCAGCGGGGTACATTACATGTATAGTGGGAGCGTCTCCCCCTTCCATCCGAAGCAGCCCTGCGACAGGCCAGCCGAGCCACGTTGTCCAGAGTTCACTGTATGTGGTAGCTCGGCTCTGCTAGATTCGTAGAGATCATCAGATCTGGATCACGATTCATTATAGAAAAACAATGTGAGCTCGATTTGTCCGGCTCTAGCAAGTATGTATTAGCTGGTTTTTCTTTTGTATTCTTTTTTTTGGAAACGAGATACATGTGCTTATAGTAAGTTAATTGCTAGGGCGGCTAGTGATTAAAATACCATTTGCAGGGGAAGTTTTTAGATTTTAATATTCGGCGTGTTTTTTTTTTTAAATCACGCATGTGCGTGTATTGCTTTAAGGGAAAAACGAGTTTTGTTACACGGCCGCGCTCATTATTATTAGGCGAGATGCCTAGGGCGGGCGAAGCAAGCACACAACATAGATCACCGGCTCTAATGGTGGAGCTTAGGAAGTTGTACTAACTGAGAAATTACTGAGCGACCTGGCGACTAAAAGGACGCGATTGCCTGTCAAGGCTCCGCGTGACACGGCATGGGCCGCGTCCGGTTGGGGAAGCAGGCAGCGCGCAACCTCTTCCGTGTAGAGGACGTCACCCCAGCTCGATTACGTCCCTGAACCTGGTGGCGATGTGGGGTCGGGATGGACAAGTCTTGGTCGGGGACGCTCTTCGAGCCTGTTTAGCAAGATACGCCGCGCCTGCTTCTCCGGATTAGGGTCGCGAAAGGGCAAGCTTGTCGCGTAGGCGGTCGCAACGGCGCGGCACGCAATCGTCGATGACCTTCGAAGACCGGAGGCGAGGTGTGCCAACAGAGGCACCTCCGGCGGCGGCGTCGGGGAGTCAATGAAGGCTGCCAACCGGCTGTTGTGGGGCGCGCTGCGGCAGGTGCGGGAGGCGACGGTGGTGCAGCAGCAGGGGAAGGCGAGATGGTCGTAGGCACCTCCGACGCCGGATCCTCCCCGCAAAGTGGACACCTACCGGGGAGGATCCGCATCACGTTCTCCCTCCCTAGCGGGACGGGGGGTTCCCTAAAGCTTCATTGAACTTTGCCAGAGCGGGGATAGGGCTAGGCATCCACTCGGGCCGCTTGGCCCACTTGTTCAGCAAAACACGCCCGTGCCTGTTTATCCATGCGAGGGTCGCGGAAGCACGATTTTGCCGCCAGGCGGTCGGTACGACGTGGCACCCAGTCGTCATCGACAACCCGCGACCTCTTGTCTTGCGCGGTGGAGCCGGGGAGGGCGCGGGAGTGGAGGCCGCGGCAGCACGGCGGCCGAGGCGGTCAGCGGAGGGCGGCGGCGCATTGCTCACCCCGCCGCCCCCGAAAGGTCCCTTGTGGTTTTTGGTAATTGAGTGTCAACATTAGGTGAACTAATATGTGTAATTGAGATTATACACGGGGAAATTAGTTCACACGTGATGATGCAATGAAGGAGCTTATTGCATATGAAACATGACATGGAGTCATGTGACCGAGGTGGTGAAGATCAAGACGAGGCTTGGCTTGATGGACCGGTTGCAAGTGTGAAGGGCAAGTCGAGGGACTTGGCGCCGATGGACCGACGCAACGGTGAAGAGCAAGTGAGGTCAAGATCGATGGACCAAGAAGGTCATGTGATGATATGAAATGGATCATATCATTCTTGATCGTGTTGGTGCATGTGTTGCATCGGCACTTGAAGTTGGAGCGGAATGGAAATGCGCAAGGCAAAGGTATAACCTATAGGGCATTTCATTTCGCCGGTCATTGGAGCTTAGAGAAGTTTATGACCGGGTTTAGGATAGATGGCCGTACTATTAAGAGGGGCAAACTTGTTTGCATATCGGTCATCTAGTGCCACTTGAGCGATCTAACTTTGCGATGTGTTAGGATCGAGTGGCGTGGTAAGAGCTAACCCGTCCTTTGAAATGATTGTGAAAATGCTAACACACTTGCACATGGTGATGTACACTTGGTGGTGTTGGCACATTTGCAAAGGCGGCGGTGTTTGCAGGGTTGAGTTGGGTTTGGGAGCCGCTCATCCTCCCGCCGAGCTTGCGGCGGGATTCGGGCGCTTTCGAGAAAATGAGATGCATATTTTCTATTTGCGCCGGATGCATCGTGGTGGTGAAAACATGCTATTCCTCGTGCTCAAGTTTGGTATACTTGATGGGTAGCATGTCGAAGCAAAAGCGACGGAGAAACGACGGAGTTTTTCGCAGTGAAGCTCGCGGCCGACCGCTGACCGGAAGGCGGAGCGGCCGGAAGCAGCGGCCGGACGGTCCGGTCGGTGAGTCCGTCGGACTTCCGATAAGCATGTTTTTAGGTCCATGCTCGGCGGTCGGCCGGACGCATGGACGAAGCATCCGGTGTTGGACGGACGCGTGCACCGGAAGCACGTTCGGGGTAGTCATTTGTGGGGCGGAGGGCTGTCGTTTGTGACCGGGCCTTTCGGTCGGTGGCGGCCGGTTATTTGGGGCGGACCGCCGGTGAGTCCGGTCGGTGCGTCCGGTCACCTCAAACACTCCAACGGCTCTATTTTGGCTTGTGGCTATAAATAGATGGGGTGGCCGGCTTTGGCTGGTTTCTTGAGCACACTCTAGCCTTTGTGGCTTGTTGTGTGGTGCTTGAGAGCCCTCCCACTCACATATGCTTGATATCGTTCATCCGATTGAGTGAGAGATCGAGTTCTAGTGCGTTGCGTTGAGAGATCGCATTCATGGCACTAGGTGGTCGTGTTGCAAGCCGGTGTGCTTGTTTCTCTTGGAGGTTGCCACGTCCTAGACGGCTTGGTGGCAAGAGACTTCGTGAAGCACGCAAAGGAAGCTTGTGCGGTGCTCGAAGAAGAGATTGTGAGAGGTTCGTGCTCACCTCAAGGGGGATCGTGAAGAGCAACTCTAGTGGAGCGTGTCATTGAGCTACCACACTTGTGTGTGGGTTCACACGGTGCCCTCTGAGGGATTGGCTAGAGAACTCACACTGTGTGAGGGTCTCGATCGAGCTCCCAGCTGTGGGATTTGGCACTGGCCATTAAGCTTGAGAATCATCACCGGGTGATTTGCCAAACCGTGGAACCACTAAAGTGTTGGTCGACACAACGAGGAGTAGGGGGAAGTTGGCAAGCTTCCCGAGACCTCGGTAAAAAATCACCAGTGTCATCTTGTGTCCACACTTCGCGGTGGTTTGTAATCTCTTCGTCTCAAGCTTTGTTCTTACATTCATATATACTTTGTGCTTGTGCTTGAGTAGAATAGTTGTAACTATCTAGCTTGCGTAGCTTGTTTAGTTACTTTGCTTAGCTTGTGTAGCTAGGTATTTTGAGCCTTTGGGTTAGGCGTGTGTTGCCTTGTCCTTTGTGCATCTAGTGAGCTTAGGGGCTTTGTGCTTTTGCTTACTAGAATTGTGTAGGAGCTCACCCGTGCGTGAAAGTACTAGTGCTTAGGTTTGTGTGACCTTGCATTAGAATTGATTGGGAGCTCAAGCTAGGCTTGTCACCTCACTCTTCTTGTGTAGGATCTTTTGTGAGGTGATTTAGAGTCTTAGTTAGAGGGGTGAAGTCTTGGCTAGACTGATAAGTTTATTTCCGCATTTGTTTTCGGTTAGCCGGTGCGATTAGTTTTTAAAAGGGACTATTCACCCCCCTCCTCTAGTCCCCATCTCGACCCTTGGTCCCCACACGTCTTGCATCCTCGTGGCCTAGCGCGGCCAGCGGCGCCCGGCGGGGTGGGCGCCACCACGTCCGGGGCTCCCGACACCTCCATCACCTCCGAACACCTCCGGTACTTCCTGGCTGAGGTGATCCCCACGTCGGCCGCGGCATGGGCCGTGCGAGGTGAATAGTGAGGGTCCGACAGGACTGCCCGAGCCTTCGGGGCATCCGCGTCCGTGAAGTTGAGCGCAACCAAACGTAGTGGCGAAGAAGGCTCTAGAAGTCCCACTTGGGGCGAAGAGGTAGGCGATCTTGCAACGAAGAAGGCCACGAGCACCTCAAGCATTGGGTCCACCCAAGTGGGGGGCACCACAACCTCACAAGAGGTGAGCGCGAGCGGGTCTGAAGATGCGGCGGCTTCGTCGACGAAAGTAACAACCTCCGCGAGCTCACGCCCCCCGATGAACTCGCGAGGTGAGTCTCCAGCTGGTGGAGGCCAGATAAATCCTCGACCAGACGGAGCCCACACAAGGTCAGTGGTAGGTGGCAGAGGTGTAGACGACGAAGTCTCCAGCCGAAGTGCAGGCTCCACCCGCGGTGGCGGCGGAGTTGGTGCTGAAGTAGTGGACCGCCGAACAGCAGCCCGCGTCCGGCCGCTGCAGTCAAAGGCCCGATGGCCGTTGCCTCTGCAGACGTGGCAGCGTGTGGTAGGCAACATGCAGCAGCGACGTGGCCCTCCGCGAGGCAGTTGAAGCAGAGGCCAACGAGATAGGCCGGGACGGGGCGTCGACGGTCGCGGCGGCGTGGGTCGGCACGGCCCGGCCGAAGGGGACGCCGGCTAGCTCAGTGGTGGAGAACGACTACCATCCCTCAGCATCCGGTGAGGTTGCGCGGTGGCGTGGCCCCAAACTTTGGTGGGCAGAGACGCGACATGTCCCCAGACGGAGGTGGGCAGAGACGCGGTCCGGCGCCCTCGGCGTGACGGCCGACGCGAGGCCCACCCGGGGCCGAGCCCTCCCAACGCTGCGGCAGAGGTGTCAACACGCCCCCTTGGGTTTGCGGAGCCCAACTTGTCGATGCGCCCGCTGCGAGGTCGCTGGGCTCCGACCACGTGACACTTGTGGTCGGGGTGGACGCCGCGTGAAGGCACGTGTTGACACCTCGTTATAGCATAAAATTACAAGTTAAATAACATCAAATAAGGGCTCAAGTCAAAGACAAACATAAGTCTAGGGGTCTAACTAACATAATTCCACGAGTTTTGGTATACGTGACTTTCCGGGGACTTGATAGATAATTGCGAGAGAAGATTGGAGAAAGTTCGGAATATACAAGACATATGAAGACAAGACTTAACCGTGAAGTAACTCAACGAAAAAGTAAACTAAAACATTCTAGAAGATACCGGAGGACACACGAGAAAAGGCGGGATGCCAAGGTGGCATGACACCACGGCGGCGCCCGTGCAAAAATAGGCCGGCCGCCGGGTGGGTCCCACCTGTCGGTCTCGCCTTTCTAGGTTGGTTTACTACCGACTTTGAGGTTGTTTCTATACCGAATTCTTTGAAGGTCGGTTTGATCCAAGGGTTGACGTTCATCGCCAAGTACTATATAAGAAGACCGGCTAACCCCGTGGTGAGAAGAAGATCATTATCATACTCATTCATCAACTCATACCCATCTAGTCCAACCAAGTCTAGACCTAAGCCCTAGTTCATACTAGAAGTAGTTAGCTACATAGCTAGTTCTAGTTGAAGATCAAGTTCATCTTGAGTTCGATAGTCAAGAAGTAGCAAGGATCATCGTTCTTGAGACTTCTCTCTTGTATTCGATACGTAAGTACTCTTATATTTAGAATACAATTGTTATGACTTTGATCTTTATAATTATTATATTCTTATTGATATGTGTTTATGCTTTGCTATGATTATATGTTTAGTTTAGTAAGATTGCTTTATATTTTATGTATGGAATTGTATAGCATCCATATAGATGATCACTATGTGGGTGATAAGCAATGTGTAAACGTGGTGTTTATACAACGTTTATCCGTAATTGCACCCTACATCGCGGGAGTGTGGTAGATCGCGGGAGTGACAGTCCTGTTGAGTCCTTTGGAATCCACCCCTCCGAATGTAGGACTAGTCGAGTTTATTATTACGGTAATGATCAAGTTTCGTCCTTGGTTGTTATTGGTAATGCTTGTCATGTGTAGAAGTAATCCAACCTTGCCATGATAGCTAGATGTATTGCACTAATTGTAGTATTCATTGACATATATGATTAGGAGTATCTTAGGAATATTCATTCTATTCTCTCTAAAACATGTTAATAGCTCGTATGATATTAGTGGCATATGATGATCTTAGACTTGGGTATTTATCATTTATATTATTATCTTTATCTTGTGACTTATCCTGTTGAGTTATGTTAGATGCATATGGCTACTCCGCATTACACTACTTTGTAGGTGGATCTCATAAATAAATCACAATATAAATCATTAGATATCCTTTCTCTCTACTTTCCATAGACTCCCTTCCCTCGTGGTAAAATATAAATACGATACTGATTACTCCCGGTGAAGTGCTACAATTGGTATTTCTATACGGCGCTGCGAGATATCATGTTCATTATTTTATCAAGGCCAATTAAGAATACCATACCTACTGTAACACCCCGGTGTTAATTACCGATTAAGCAATGGATTTGGCCAAAGACAAGTGTATTAGTTCATGGTCAAGTTGTCGGTTAAAAAAAGCGCAAGAGGAATCAAATTTCGAAACTGTCCCCCTTGTCGGAAACCCTAGTTTCTAAACCCTAGTTTGTCCCTTTTATTTTATTTAAAATTTATCAAGATTTTGGGTATGGTCATTAAAGCATTTTTGTAGATTTTTTTCAAAGTTATACAAAGTTGGTATTTTGAGTTTTCAAAGTTTAGTTCAAACTTTTCAAGTAATTTTGAATTTCATGCAAACCCTATTTGCCCCCTTTTCTATATTTCAAAATTTATGCAAAATTTGAGAAAACTTTCAAAAGCTAGTTTGAAGATCTTGTTGAGAGGAACAAAAGTCATGTACAAAGTTTTTCAAGTTGTTACATGATTTTAAAAGTAATTTTGAATCAAATTTCAAATTTTGAAACGCTTTTCAAAAAGTCCTATTTAGAGGCAGAATTTGAAAATGGTCCAATTGTGAAAATTGTAGATCTTGAAAAATTAAGGCAAGTTACTTTTTGGAAATTTTTGAGTTTAGTTTAAATTTTGAGAGTAATTTGCAAAATTCAGGTTGAAAGAGAAGGTCAAACTTGGGACTTAGAATTTTTCTAAGTCTCGAAATCGATGTTCGACGGGATCGGCGTCTCGCGTTCTCGAGATTTTGTTAAGCAACTTGAGTTGGACCAAAAACACGGATTTGAGTTTATGCTTTGAAGACCAACATATCAAAAGTTGAGATCGATCGGATTTGATTTGACAAGGTTTTGACAATCATTTTCAAGTATCATTAAGTCGTTGACAATGCAAGTTTTGGAGATGATTATCTCTTAATCTGGCGAGTTAATGATCATGGGCCTGTTATGAAAAATGAAGGTTGATCAGTGGAGAACATTTTTGCCTCTTGGCCCATGTCGAGATTCGGCCCCGAAATAGCCCAAATCGGCCTTAAACCGACCTACTTCGACGCACGCCATGTGTTGGGAAAATGCCTCAATGGGCGTAGCGTGTCCATGGGCGTGTCCGCGTGCGGGAGCGCGTCCACTCCATTGCCGCCACCTCCCTACTCTGAGAAGTCGCGACGTCTTGGCGCCCCCGCCGTCTCGAGAGGTCCAGGCGACGCCTCCCTCTCCTCGCGCTTCCCTCGGGCTTGCCCGCGGCTTGCAGCGTGGCCGCCGGCTGCCGCCATGGTTTGGCCGGCCGAGTTCCACGGCCGCTTTGTTTCTTCCCCATCCCGGCCACCACCATCCGCCTCGCCGCCGTCCCGCATCGCTTTGCTCCGTTTTCGCCCTCCGGTAGCCTCCTCGCCGTCCTCACCGGGCCGCCGAAGCCGTTGTCGCGGTGAAGTGGCCGTCGCCGATCGGTAGGTCTTGCGCGGTGGCCCCCTTTCGGGCTGCCTCGGTCGGGCAGGGACCGAGTGCGGGGTGCGACTCGGAGCCGCCTGCCTCGCCGCCGCCACTGGTCGCAGGGGAGCCGCCTCGCCCGTCCCCCCCGGCTCTCCCGTCTCGACGAAGAAAGAAGAGGAAGAGGAGAAAAAAAAGTAGAGGAGGACCTGTTTTAAAATCGGCAAAGCTCAAGGAGCTAGGTGAGAAGATTTTAACTTCGTGTGAATAGTGTTTTGTACCTATTTGTAATTTTCTAAAAGTCCGGGGTTCTTTTATAATTTTGCCAAGACCAGGTTCGGACAAAGGCCGTAGTTGGGCCGACCGTTGGTATTTGTTATGCTTACTGAGAGAAATAATTATAGATCCTAAGCGCACGGATGTCCGGTGAGCATTTCACCGGGGAGGGTTTTAAATATCGAATCCACGAGGAAGACATGACAAACAATTCATTTGATTAAAGATAGTGATAGAAGACTAATGAGATTTTGTAGTATTTAGCATATACTTAAACAAGGTGAGTCAATAATAATAATAATAATAATAATAATAAGGTATATGAGGCAGGATAGAGGTGCACGTGGTGAGCATAGCATAAGATTAATTCCTAGTAAGATTAGGATTGGATTTATGACAAAGGGACAGTTCTTAGGTAGCATACAAAGAATCTACAAAATGTTTAGACAGGCATAGCATAAGATCATATATATATATCAAAACCATAAATAAGAATGTGCACCCAGAAGATTACTTAAGAAAATCGGGAACGAAACAAGATAATCCCAAGAACCATTATCGACTAGTCTTATATACGGGGATGGATTGCAAAGGACTCAATAGTCTTTGTCACCACTACGATCTACCACACGACCCGACATATAAGGTGAATCCGCAAGTAAATTATATCTAAGCACCATGCTTACATACTCTCTACTACCTAGCACACACGTGTAATATACTAGGAGCTCTACTGAATAAGTGCTTTGAATTATCATGAATAATGATCATATCAAATATGCTATGACTAGAATAAAGTATAAGTAGACTAATTGCATACATAGTAATGAAATAGCACAAAGGTGTATGAGAACAATAATAATATTGATCCATAGTGTAACTTACGAGATCGTAACCAGGAGCGGATGCTCTCTCTTCTCTAAACTCGACTTTCTATCTAAACTAGGCTCTAGATTAGAGCTATGAATTAGCTATCCTATCTCTTGGTGTCTCCTCTTCTACTCTGTCTTGGCTTCTTCTTGATCTCCTTCTTGATGATGACTTGAGGCTTGGTCAGATTGATTGAGACGAGGGGAGCCTAGGGGTCTATATATATGGGTCTTCTTATGTCTCTTAAACCCCAAAGCAATGTGGTACTAATCTTCGTGCTTAACGACGCCCTCGGATCAAACCGACATCAAACAACCGGTTTAGATTTGCGTCTTAGAGGCGGTGGAGGAAGGTTCCGGAGACGGGGCTTGCGTGGCCGCCAAGGGAGGCGATCGGCCCCATTATTGGGCGATCGGCCCCGAGTGGGTCCCACTCGGGCCCCGCGATGCGTCGTGGCTTCCGGAGTCTTCTAGATGATGTTTTCTTCGGTGTCAAGTTTCGTTCACGCGTCGGGAGTAATCGGAGCCTTCTAGACTTGTTTCGGAGTTGGATTGCGTTACGTTACGTCGGTCGTATGACACGTCATTTACGCTATTTTTTTACGTTAAGTCCCTCGCAAATCACAACTTTACCAAAACTCATGGAAATCATTAGTAGAAACCCCTAATAAGGTTATCTAATTATATTTTAGTCCTTTTCCATGAATTGTTGATGCATAAAAAATATGAGTTAGTGAGCATCAACAAACTCCCCCAAGCTTACCTCTTGCTAGTCCCTAGCAAGACTACGTGTGTGTTACCAAATCAATTCTCAACCAAGGTAGGATGAAAAATTCAGAATCATAAACTTGCTTATATCTACTTGAGAGCATGGGGTTTTCATCATACATGAGTCTTGGACTATTGAAAGATAGAACAATTAAGTCAAACACCATGTCTCAAGTTCGTGGTTTCACTATAACTCGGAGTTTTACAAAAAGATTTTTCAAGGTGAAAGCACGTAGTGTTCCCTGTATGACAACAATAAGAGTAAACTTTTAATTTCTTAGCCTTTTTCTTTGCCTCTTTTGTTTCTGAATATATCTCTCTTTATGGCAATAAATTTAAGAGAACCTTGGGTTACAAGACAACTTGTTTGGAGAGGTGACCTCTTTTAAGCTCGTATTGACTTTTGTCACGTTCTTCTCTCTCCTTTTTTTTTCTTTTTTCTCGAGATGTGGGCTCTACTCGCCCGAACACTTGTCCATTTTTCATCTCTTTTATTAGGGAGGTAGGCCCTTCTCGCCTAGTAGAACACTTGTTCATTTCTCTCCCTCTTTCTCGTCTCACTTTTCTCTCTATATATATATATATATTTTTTTTTTTTTTTTTTTTTTTTTACTTGTCATGCCCAAGTCTCTTGAAGAGATATATAATGTGAAGCAACTTTAGCATATTTTCAACAAGGCATTTTATTTTATTTTATCAGGCTTATGTCATACAGGAGACTCATCATTTTTAGAATTTTCAAAGATTAATACTCGAATTTAAGTGTCACGTATGAACAAGATAGATAGTAGCTCAACTTTTATCATATCATATCGGTCAATTGCCTAGACTTGAAATCTAAGATCATACTCCCACGTAACTCAAGCTCAAAGCATGTTTTAGAATCTAAACAATTATATCCATGTTCGGGAGAAGTAAAGATGGTAAACTAGGCAATTATCACGGAGGAGCAACATCTATCATGTTCTTGTAGCATAATTCATCACTCTCTTTTTTTTTATTGTTCTCATTTTTTTTTTATTCGCACACCTATATATATATATATATCAAAAACTAAACTTTATTTATACTAGCTAGCTAAACAAACCTAAATATAAATATAGCCGAAAATAATTAATAATAAATAGATAGATAGATACTTACCTCAGGGGCACTCCTTCCCCAAGGGTCTGACGGTAATTACCTCGGGGGTACTCCTTCCCCAAGGGTCTGACGGTTGGTTGGTGTTGAACAGGGTTTCCCCTCAGCTGTGGATTTTAACGGGGACCACTCCCCCAAGCTGCTTATTGCACTTACCCATGCCTCAGATAGTCGAAGAGCCTTTCCAGTTGCTCAGTATTAGTCTCCACCGTGTCTTGGATGTCGTCCAGCTGTACTCCCCTTTGTTGCATCCACTCTTGTTGATTGTAAAGGAGGTCGGAGTGGGTGTTCTGAGTGTTGATCACGGTGCGCATGTTGTTATGCATACCTTGGCGGAATACTGCTGGGTCGCGATACTCGAATCCTGCAAAAGAATGGCGGGCCGGCATAAATGCTGCATTACTACCTTCGGGCGTTTCGTGTGTGGGTAGCGGTCCTCCTGGGTAGGCGCGGCGTGGATACTGTGGCACGAAGCCCTCGTACGCCTGGTACGCTGCACCCTCCGGGGTTTGGTCAGCTCCTCTGTAATGAGATGTTGAAGCTCGCTGACGCCGACGGCCGACGATGGACCGGCCGTGCTGCGTATTTATCAAGAAAGAGTGCACAAGCATATATGCCCAATCCCGGGTTAGGAAGCGGGATTGCGTCATTATTATGAAGGTAGTAATATTGCTCTTGATCCTTTCTACCCAGCGGCCTTGCCGGAAGTAATCGTACCCTATGATCTCCGTGGAGTGGTTATGTAAGTGATGGTGGTGTCATCACCTAGCGGTGAGATCACCGGCTATTCGTGTGATTAGAGAAGTGCAGCTTATGTCCCCAACTAAGTTGGGAAGCGATAGCCGTGTTCCACTAACGGTTTAACGGGCGAGAGACAGTGTTCTTGTAACAACGGCATATAAGAGTGCCGGCTCGATGTTCTTACGGTGATGTTGTCTTTTCGTGGGAAGAGGGTAAGGGCCATCCATTTATGCAGAAATCTCAAAGTTGGGAGGTGGATGTCATTAGTGCGTGGCGGTGAAACATGCCCTTTCCAGAGATTTCTTGCCGTAAAATCTCCCTATTAAAGTCACTCAAGGTGGAGGTTACGTCTATTGGGCGACTTGATGCGAAGCCTAATGCAAAGGCTCGAGTTGTTTCTGTGTCATGGTGTATGGTTGACGGAATAACCGAAAGGTTACCCCGTTCCCATCCCAGTGTAATTTAAAGTGCACGTAAACTCTAGAGTAAGAAGTCGGCACCCCCTTTCGGAAGTGTCGTGAAAAAGATGACCACCCTAATAACCGAAAAATAAAAGTAAACTCCGGTAAAATCCCTATATGGTCCATGAATTCGTTATCTAGCATAGGAGTTAATACAAAATCTCTATTTTTCAATTTTTCATACCGACTTCTCTCCTCTCCTACTCGTAAATGAAGGTGTACGCCCAAGGTTAGAGTTTTACCTTGGCCGGTGAGGCCATTGGTGATGGAGAAGCGGTTGGCGATGGTGTCGCTCGGGTGTCGGTGCTCATCGCTTGCCGGGAACTAGCGGGGAGCGGGATCGAGAAACCTTCCAAGCATGGTTGGTATTCACGAAAGAAAATTGGCTAGAGGTTTTTTTTTTTTTTTTTTTTTGCCGAAAGGAGGATTATCTCAGAAGAAGATTTTTTTTTCTCCTTTCTTCCTAGTTTTCTATTCTTTCCTCCTCTATTTTCTCGCTCTATTTTTTGCTCTACTTCTCCTCGGAAACTTAAAAAAACTGCGTTGCTTGTGATGAGAATGGCAATGGGCAGGCTGCCCTTTTATAGTGCAAGGAGGGGGAGGCCGATCGGCCTAATTGTGGGGTCGGCCGGCCCCAAGTGGGGCCCACACGGGTGCCCTCTCCACCATCCAAACTTTCTTCGAAATTCCACGCTAGAATAGTATTTGTTAGGTCAAGTGGAATGTCGGTGGTGGAAAATGGATGGAGGAGGAGAAAAGGGAATAAAGAAAGTGGTGATTTGATGTTTTGTCCCTATGACATGTGGGTCCCACTTGTAAGGATGGATTATTTTTGTATTTTTTCGAATAAAAATGAATAAATAAAGCAAAGAAGAGGTAAAAATTATTTTTATGCCACCACGAAAAGTAATTATATGGGTTTTACTCCACAAAAATTATTAATCATGGGGCGTAAATTTTCTTTTTACGGTGAATGTAAAAGTGCAGAATTTAAATTGCGTAAAAATAAATGCGAGAAATAAAATATTTTTGGATTTTTTTGATTTTTACCGAATTACCCGACGGCGAGGGTCCGTAGTTAAGGTCCTCGAACGGGGACCTTCCAATCTTCTAGTCCTACGGTGCATCCTCCATTGGAGAGGATGGCTCGTCTCGCATCGTCTTCTCTTGATCGATCATGTTCGCATTGGTGGCGAGTTTCGTCCGGGTTTGAAGGCGAACTTCTCTTCCTTTCCGTTGATCTCAAATGTGATTTCTCCAAATACCGACGTTGATGTGAGCGTTGGCGGTGCTTAGGAATGGTCGTCCGAGAATTAGTGAGACCCCGAGTGCGGGTGCATGTCCGCATAAACGAAGTCAAGCGGCACAAAGAACTCCCGGATCCTCACCGGAACATTCTCGGCGATTCCCGACGGGTAAACGAACCGATTGATCTCGCTAGTTGTAGACACATTGATGTTGGAACCAAGGTAGGGTGCTTGAGTTTGTCGAAGACAACCTTGGGCATCACACTGACACTTGCTCCAAGATCACAGAGTGCATTGTTGAAATATTGATCTCCGATTGAGCACTCTATAGTGGGGCATCCCGGATCCTTTTTCTTGATGGGTAATGTGTTTAGGATTGCCGCACTACACTCTTTCGTTAACTTGATGATCTCTCGTGGTTGGTAGCGGTCTCTTTTTGTTCAGGATATCTCTTATGTACTTGGCGTATGTTGGGACTCCGCATGGCATCCAAAAGAGAGGTATATTGACATAAAGCTTTTGGATTACCTCTACGAATTTGCCTAATTGATCATCAATTTGAGGTCTTCTAATTCTTCTTGGATATGGTAGGAAGTTGGTGTCGTGAAAGTCTTGTCCTGTGGGTTCTTGGCGCACAACTTCTTCTACGCCGTCATCCTTATCTTCCGGAATGTTGGCCGGTACTACGGGTGGTGCAGGGCTGCGCAGTGCCGTGAGGTTTTCTAGCCGAAGGTCTTACCGTGCCGTCGGGTATGGTGGATCGGTGGTTTGCTTACCACCTCTCGTTCGGATGTTATGTACCGCTCATGATTAGTGGCAATAGGCATAGCAGCAGACAATTTTGATAATTTTCATTCTAGTTTGATATTAAAAGCAACTTGTTCTTTTATCATAGCGTAAAAGTTATCCATTTTAGCATTTATATCTTCTAGAATTTTATCATTAGCAACTAACCTTTTAGAGAAACTATCATTAATTTTAACTTGCTCTTCAATTAATTCTCGTAAAGAAGGTTGCTTGAATTTATTACCCGAATTAAAGTTATTACCGAATACTTACCGCGTAAGTCTGGCCGTGGTAGTTTGGTCTTCTCTTTGGGTTGGTGCCGACTTGTGGACCACCAAGCTTGAACTTCTTGAAGCGTTCATGGAGTCTTGTAAAGCTTGTCGATCCTTCTTGTAGTTGGCTCGCTCCTCAAGCCAATTTAGTAGCACGTCCATCCCGATTGATCGCTTCGGTTCTTCTTGTACTTCTTCACTTTGATGACAAGTATTGGGTGTTCTTCGGGTCCGGCCTTGATTTTTCGATATTTTGCACATAAGTATGTCGGCTTTTCGGTGTGAGTGATAAGAATGATCCTCCAAAGAAAGTGGCGTCTAGATGCTCTCTTGGTTTTCGATTTAGTCCATGGTAGAATCCTTGTAAGAGCATCCATTCCTCCATTCCATGGTGAGGGCAATCGATATGTATTCTTGCAAACGTTCCCATGCCTCGAATAGATTCTCCCTTCGCTCGCCGAAAGTTGGCAATTTTTCCACGTAAGGCATTGGTTTTGCCTGTGGGGGAAAAACTTTGCTAGGAATGAGGTAGAACATTTCTCCCATGTGTTTATCTTTTGTTCATTGAGTAGAACCATTGCCTCGCTCTTCCCAATAATGAGAAAGGGAATAAGCGGAGCGAGGATCGTGTCCTTGGGAATGTCCTTGATGTTGATGGTGGCGCCTATCTCCATGAAAGTCCGGAGATGAGTGCTTGCATCTTCATGTGTCTTTCCTTCAAACGGGTTAGCTTGCACCATGTTGATAAGGCTTGCCTTGAGCTCAAACTCATGATTGATTGGAAGTGTAGGTCCAAAGGCGAATGTTCTTGATGTTTGGAGCAGAGAACTCGCAACGTCTTTTCGGGCATGGCTTCGAGGATTTGGTGTAGCTTCTTGGGTTGACTTGATTCAGATGATCAATGTGTAGTGAATCACAATCAAACCACGTTAATACCCCCGAATAAGATAGAAAAAGACAATAAACGGGTAAACTGTTTTAGCGAGGGGATGCTAAGTAGCAAAATCCACACTTAGTATTCATCTATCAATAATCAAAAGAATAGCTATCAAAATCTTCCCGCAACAGCGGCTTTAAAATGCTTGTTGGTATTTGTTATGCTTACAGAGAAATAATTATAGATCCTAAGCGCACGGATGTCTAGTGAGCATTTCACCCGGGGAGGGTTTTAAATATCGAATCCACGAGGAAGACATGACAAACAATTCATTTGATTAAAGATAGTGATAGAAGACTAATGAGATTTTGTAGTATTTAGCATATACTTAAAAACAAGGTGAGCCAATAATAATAATAATAATAATAATAATAAGGTATATGAGACATGTAGAGGTGCACGTGGTGAGCATAGCATAAGATTAATTCCTAGTAAGATTAGGATTGGATTTATGACAAAGGGACAGTTCTTAGGTAGCATACAAAGAATCTACAAAATGTTTAGACAGGCATAGCATAAGATCATATATATATCAAAACCATAAATAAGAATGTGCACCCGAAGATTACTTAAGAAAATCGGGAACTAAACAAGATAATCCCAAGAACCATTATTGACTAGTCTTATATACGGGGGATGGATTGCAAAGGACTCAATAGTGTTGTCACCACTACGATCTACCACACGACCAAGGCATATAAGGTGAATCCGTAAGTAAATTATATCTAAGCACCATGCTTACATACTCTCTACTTGCCTAGCACACACGTGTAATATACTAGGAGCTCTACTTAATAAGTGCTTTGAATTATCATGAATAATGATCATATCAAATATGCTATGACTAGAATAAAGTATAAGTAGACTAATTGCATACATAGTAATGAAATAGCACAAAGGTGTATGAGAACAATAATAATATTGATCCATAGTGTAACTTACGTGATCGAGCAAGGAGCAGATGCTCTCTTCTCTAAACTCGACTTTCTATCTAAATTAGGCTCTAGATTAGAGCTATGAATTAGCTATCCTATCTCTTGGTGTCTCCTCTTCTACTCCTGTCTTGGCTTCTTCTTGATCTCCTTCTTGATGATGACTTGAGGCTTCAGATCGATTGATTGAGACAGGGAGCCTAGGGGTCTATATATATGGGTCTTCTTATGTCTCTTCCTTCAGCAGCAATGTGGTACTAATCTTCGTGCTTAACGACGCCCCGGATCAAACCGACATCAAACAACCGGTTTAGATTGGCGTCTTAGAGGCGGTGGAGGAAGGTTCGGGAGACGGGGCTTTGCGTGGCCGCCAAGGGGAGGCCGATCGGCCCCATTATTGGGTCGATCGCCCGCAGTGGGTCCCACTCCCGGGCCCCGCGATGCGTCGTGGCTTCCGGAGTCTTCTAGATGATGTTTTCTTCGATTGTCAAGTTTCGTTCACGTCGGGAGTAATCCCGAGCCTTCTAGACTTGTTTCGAGTTGGATTGCGTTACGTTACGTCTGGTCGTATGACACGTCATTTTCGCTATTTTTCTCGTTAAGTCCCTCGCAAATCACAACTTTACCAAAACTCATGGAAATCATTAGTAGAAACCCCTAATAAGGTTATCTAATTATATTTTAGTCCTTTTCCATGAATTGTTGATGCATAAAAATATGAGTTAGTGGTATCGAGCTCATACTTAGGATCAGCTACAACATTACTTTTGAAAACTTCAAAAGGATTTCAGATATTCTAAAAGTTTTTGAAAGTAACAAATTAAAAATAATCTTCTATCTTTCCTTATGCTTGCCGGAAGGCTTTGAGAAGATGTTATGAGGAATCAAATAAAAGGCTTCGAGAAGTTTTCATCTCTTCTTGTGAAGAACAACTAAAGAGTCGAATATCGTCAACAAAGTTCGACTAAGAGTCATTTCATCATTCCGCCAAGATCATCGAGAAGATAATGTATAAAGTATTGCCCTATATATATCTAACTTATGTCCCGACTAACGCTAGAAGACGAATAGGACGAGCATGCATCATATTATGCATATAATGTTGAAGTACTATGATAATGTTGATTCTTTCTCCTTTTGTTAGGACAACTATTCTTCTTTATAGTTGTTTGTCCTAAATTTTGTCCTATACCGTGTTTTGGTTAATGGACTTCCATTTGATAATCTTTGTTTCATAAGTTCCAATTTTTGGGAGCTTGCACCTTGTTATGTCAATTCTATTTGAAAGCTTCAGACTATACCTTGATTTCTTAACTCATACATGTGTCGTATTTTGACTTCTTTCATTTTGACACATGCTCTTCTCTTTACTATAATTCACGATTATCGTGCTTTCACTTCGTTGCGAACTCTTTTGGAAATTCCCGTCCGTATTCTTTTTGGAATTTTTGAAAACCCCTTATCGGTTGCAATCATCTTTTGCTCCTAATTGTAATCTTGATATTAATTACTTGTTGTTTTGCAAATTTCTTATAAGTCCTTGTTATCGCAACCAATTTTTCGTTTCGGTTGCAATCTCTAAATCAATCCTTGTTGTCTTTTAAACCCCTTGTAAGTCATTGTGTTTGACACTTTTTGCTTACCCGTTATTTGTCCCACGGATTTGCCACCTTGAAATTTCAAAATTAGATTTTATTTAAGGGGAAGGATCTTCACATCCTAGATGTTCGTGATCATCTTGTTGCATCATTAGCAAGCATCAATGCATTGTATATATTGCTTAAAGCATTCATGTAATGCATATGTGATGTTTTACATTTATCTAAATTAGTGTTAATGTTGGTTGTTGTTTGTGTTTCATTGTTAAGCTTGTGTGTACTTTGGTTGAACCTTAGTTCAACTAGGATGTTATGCGTAAATCTTTGCCACGGCTTATGTTGTGCCGTGTGGAACCACGCCAAGTCTCGTTGGACTTCTTGGACGTTTCTTCAAGAAAGAGCCTAATGTCATACAATTTCTTTTTGATCTCTAAAAACTTTCTTGGCTTTGATCTTGAAATCATCCTCATATTGACTCCACACCTTGAAACTTTCTCCGGTCGCTATCTTTCCTTTGTAAATCCTTGATCACCACTAATTTTTATCATATGGATCTCTCTCCGTGGTTGTGGTTTCGCCATGGTGTTATGATTAATTTCTAATCATGACCTATTACAAAACTACACTAAGCATTCCCTTACCATAATTTTCTTTTGGTTATTTAACTCTATTCTATCCGAAGACCGGTATATCGGATCGCTTGTTTTGTGAGTTCCTTCGAATGTTACAAGAAAAGGCAACCCTTGAAGAGCAAGTCACCGACATCAACATTAACGTACTACAAGAAGTAGTAGATAAGGGACTCGCTTAACCATTTCGAAAGTCGGGATCACTGTGGTATCTTGTTGCCGCCACGTGTTTTTTCTCGAACGTC
Source organism: Hyparrhenia diplandra (assembly GCA_015847255.1). Lineage (NCBI taxonomy): Eukaryota > Viridiplantae > Streptophyta > Magnoliopsida > Poales > Poaceae > Hyparrhenia > Hyparrhenia diplandra. Next base: position 74,122 of record JADLZK010011774.1, read on the forward strand.
GTGGTAGTTCTCATCAATTGGACTCTCGCTTAACTCATCAATTGGAGAAGATTGGGTAGTTCTCGCGATGCTAATACTTGAGGGTGTGGATTAGCTTCTTAATGTAAAGGGTGGTAGAGCTATGAGTGCTATTGGTCAAGTCATTAGAGGCGAAGAAACGAAAAACTCCCTAGAGGCACTTTGTGTTCTTTTGCAAACAAAAGGATCGATGAGTTGCTTATTGGTTTTGGACCGAAAGCTAAATATTTTGGGCAGCTCGACTTTAAAGGATAGTTCAGCTTGTTTTGCCGGGGTCACAGAAAGACCGATGCATTAAGAATCAAGTAGCTAATTGATTTAACCGAGTAAGATATATACAAGGTATCTTGTACAACTTTGTGTGGGGATGATGATGGGGTCTTGGTGAGAAGATTTCCTATCAGAACTCAAAGATTGGACAAGCCGATATGCAAGGAGAAATAACAATGTTTCATGGGAGTCAATGAAGGAAATTCTATGGACAAAGATCAAGGGTAACATGCCTTCGCTTCCCTTAAAAGTCTTTTATCCCAAATCTCGGGACGAGATTTATTTAAGGGGAAGGACTCAGAACACCCTGTGTGTTAATTACCGTTAAGCAATGGATTTGGCCAAAGACAAGTGTATTAGTTCATGGTCAAGTTGTCGGTCGAAAAGACGCAAGAGGAATCAAATTTCGAAATCGTCCCCCTTGTCTAAAACCCTAGTTTCTAAACCCTAGTTTGTCCCTTTTATTTTATTTAAAATTTATCAAGATTTTGGGTATGGTCATTAAAGCATTTTTGTAGATTTTTTTTCAAAGTTATACAAAGTTGGTATTTTGAGTTTTCAAAGTTTAGTTCAAACTTTTCAAGTAATTTTGAATTTCATGCAAACCCTATTTGCCCCCTTTTCTATATTTCAAAATTTATGCAAAAATTTGAGAAAACTTTCAAAAGCTAGTTTGAAGATCTTGTTGAGAGGAACAAAAGTCATGTACAAAGTTTTTCAAGTTGTTACATGATTTTAAAAGTAATTTTGAATCCAAATTTTAAATTTTGAAACTTTTCAAAAAGTCCTATTTAGAGGCAGAATTTGAAAATGGTCCAATTATGAAAATTGTAGATCTTGAAAAATTAAGGCAAGTTACTTTTTGGAAATTTTTGAGTTTAGTTCAAATTTTGAGAGTAATTTGCAAAAAGGGTTGAAAGAGAAGGTCAAACTTGGGACTTAGAATTTTTCTAAGTCTCGAAATCGATGTTCGACAGGGATCGACGCCTCGCTTCTCGAGATTTTGTTAAGCAACTTGAGTTGGACCAAAAACACGGATTTGAGTTTATGCTTTGAAGACCAACATATCAAAAGTTGAGATCGATCGGATTTGATTTGACAAGGTTTTGACAATCATTTTCAAGTATCATTAAGTCGCTGACAATGCAAGTTTTGGAGATGATTATCTCTTAATCGGCGATTAATGATCATGGGGCCTGTTATGAAAAAATGAAGGTTGATCAGTGGAGAACATTTTTGCCTCTTGGCCCATGTCGAGATTCGCCGAAATAGCCCAAATCGACGCCCAAACCGACCTACTTCGGACGCACGCCATGTGTTCGAAAATGCCTCAATGGGGCAATGCAGGTCCATGGACGTGTCCGCGCGTGAGCGCCAGCGCCCACTCCATTGCCGCCACCTCCCTACTCGGTCGCACGCCTTGGCGTCCCCCGCCGTCTCCGAGAGAGGTCCGTAGCGACCTCCTCACTCTCCCGCGCTTCCTGGCGGGCTTGCCCGCCGCGCTGCGGACGGGCGCCGCCGCCATGGACGCCGCCGGCCGAGTTCCCCGGGCCGCCGCTTTCTTCCCCATCCCGCCACCACCATCCGCCCTCGCCGCCCCCGCGATCTTTTGTCCGCGCTCCACCGCCTCCTCGCCTCACCGGCCGCCGACGCTGTTGCCGCCAGCCGCCGCGCCCGGCCGGGCAGGCGCTGGTGGCCGTGCCCCTTTCGGCTGCCTCCGCCGGGCCAGACCGAAAAGCGGGTGCGGCTCTGAGCCGCCTTTGCCCGGGCCGCCGCCACTTGCTACCGGGAGCCGCCGCCGCGTCCGCCCGCTCCGCCTCTCAAATAAGAAAGAAGAGGAAGAGGAGAAAAAGAAGTAGAGGAGGACCTCGTTTGTAAATCAAGAAAGCTCAAGGAGCTAGGTGAGAAGATTTTTAACTCGTGTGAATAGTGTTTTGTACCTATTTGTAATTTTCTAAAAGTCCAGGGTTCTTTTTATAATTTTGCTAAGACCAAGGTTCTGACAGCCGTAGTTGGGCCTGGCCTTTACTGCTCATATGGGCCGCCCGCTATTATTCCTCCGGGCGGCCTCGCCACGTTGTTGAACCGTTGCGACAAATCTTTGGGCTAGATTAGGCCCGATGGTCTTTTTCTTTTTAACAAATGAATTTCCAATTTCTATTTATATGAATAGTATCTCTTTTTTTGTTATTTTTATATAAATTCAAGTAGTGCTTCTAAAATTCTGAAAAATTTTTGTATAGCCTTTTCATGATGTCTAGTATTTATGAAAATTTTGAAACTTTGATTTTGAATAGTTCTTTGCATGATTTAAAAATACAAATTTTAATTGAAAAAAATGCATCTTCCATGATTTTTAGAAAATAAAATATATTTTCAAAATTCATGAAAATTTATTTGGTGCTGTTTTATGATGTGACCTACTTGTAAAAAAAAAGTTTGGAGCCATTTTGAAATGTTTAAATTATTTTCTATTTTATGCTTTATTTATTTAATTAGAGAATAAGATGATTAGTGACTTCCGACTTAGGTTTTTGAGTGAGTTTTGGGTTGTTTTGTGAACCCTAAACCACACCACTGTCAGATGGTCCTTGAGAGCTCCTTAGGCAATGGTGATGATATCTCGTGAGTGTAGTTCAACAAGTTGGTTTTGTTGGGTTGCAACTTTATCGTGAAGGAAAGTTATACTTAAGATGTTTATTATTTCATGCATCATCAAACATCATGTTTACCATTTCATCATGCTAAAGCATGCATCATCATCTACGTGTAGAATATGTTTTGAGAGTGAGATGGTTCATTATGGTCGAGCTTCAAGAAGATTCATTCCTCAGAAGTGTTGGTGTCAAGTGTGACATGGGTGGTCCAACTTCTGAATCTAACTTTTCCCCGCAATACGCATAAGCCCCCGGTTCATTTAAACATTTTCTTTGTGTTTTACAAAGCTTTATATCACCTTTGCTTTATGATCAGATTAGGTGATAGGAGTTGAGTGACAACCTAATTGATGCATTACCATTCCTTGTTATTTCAATATCTACCTTGATAACCCGCTTTGGTTAAAATGCTTAGAATTGCTTAGCCTGGCTAAATTAGTTAGACTTTTGAGTCAAAATGTGACAAGTTCTTATGATAGCCCAAATGGGCGCTTGATGAGAAAGGATGTTATAAGATGAAACCATACTTGGGATATGGTTTTGAAATTGAGACCGGTCGGGTAATTTGCATTGAGAAAGAGAGTCTGGTAGTATTTCCGCTTGTCGACAAGGACCGTGGCGTTGTAAGTAATGTGCACCGAGACTATGGAACGCACCGCGCCGAGGTCGTTGACCAATGGCACGCCTCGGCATGGGTGTCATCCCATCACAAGCCGACCCTAGTTCCGACACATACTCCTAAGTTTCCTAATCTTGGGGTGTCAAATCGAAACGCATAAACCGCCAAGACCGGGAGTGGAGAGATGGCGGAGTACATGTTACCCTCGTGGGTTAAAGTCCCGATTGAGGTGTACGGTATTTCGGTGGCGTGAGGACGCGTTCCGCTTTGAGTATCCAGAAAGGGTTGATATATGCAAGCTTATGCTACATATGTCGTGGTGGAAAGAACTCCCCATGTGGGTTAATCGATTTCAAATCGCCGTGCTTCTGATATGGAGACTTGGTTTCCCACTTACATCGTAGTTTAATTATGGAACAGCTGAAGAGATGGATTAAGTGATGAAACTTCTACAAGTGTTTGTCATAGTATAAGATCACCTAGAATAGGTGAGAAACTAACTTGAAAATAAAATGTTGAAAGTAGGAATTTACCTTTAGTAAGCTTTTCTCGCAAAATGAGTCCTTGATTCTTGCTAAAAGCCTTACCTTGATTCCTACTAGACCAAAGATTCCCGAGTCTCCTCCTATTTTCTTTAGTCGGGTAAGTCTTGTTGAGTACTCCCGCATCAGTGGTTTGTTGACCCCCTTGGTGTGTACCGACTCGTCTTTGCTTAACCAAGGTTATGTCGGTGGGCACGACATGATCCGGTTTATCTTCCGCTTCTACTTAGCTTCCGCAATAAAGTTAAGTTTACTTAAGTGTAACTTATTCACATTTTGTAAAATTAATGTTATTATTCTTCCGCACTCGATCTATATTTTTGTAATAAATGTTGTAATGTTGTAGCTACTCCTTTGTTGATCCTGGTATGAGTTATCACCGTGGCTTCTTAAGTTATTGGGTGCATCCGCACCGCCGTCGAGGTCTTTGAGACGATGACAGTGTGTGTGGGCCCAAGAATTAGGAGGTTCTCATTTACATAATACCCCGCATTTCTTTGAGCGTTATTGCTAGGGTGACAGACTAGTGTATAGGTAATACCTAGAAATGAGTGGTATACCTTGAGTACATATCCCGGTGAGATTAACTCCACTATAGATAATGATGCTAAGTTTACATCCCACTACTAACACCGCCTAACTCCGCTTTGTTGGATCATGAGGTTAATCCCATATCCAAGCTAACATGATTAGATAGATTCCCATATATTCGCCTTCCTAATTGGGATCGTAAGAAATATCAACAAAGACACGCGCCCTGGGGGCGAGGAAGGTTTCTAGCGGCGCAAAGACTCCTCCCTCATCGCCGAGCAAGCCAGAGAAGAGGTCGCCTTCATCCCGCCGGGATTTGGACGGCCTGAGGAAGCGTGGACAAGCGGGAGGAGGGGGGAGGGCGCCGACAAGATCCCCACGGGGCGGGGGGCCCTGAGCAGCGCGCGTGGGGGAGGGGGCTCGAGGAGTCGCGACAACAACCCCAAAGAGGGCCACCACACCGGCCACGTGCACGCAGTCCTCCGGCTTGGCGCATAAGGCGGCGTGGACCCAAAGAAGACCGAGGTCCCCGGATCTCGGGACGACCGACCGCTGCGGATAGAGCCGGCGACGCTGAGCAAGCCCGCTGGGATTCGCGAACAAACCTGGCCGGTGAACGAAGATGGCGAGTAGGAGGTCCTCCACGGCCGCGAGCCACAACAGAGGGCGCGGCCGCGGCGGGGGCACACACCTCCGCCCCTATGGTGACGCGATGTCGCGGCTAGGAGAAGCCGCCGCACCCCCTCGCTGCGGCGGACGCGCGTGCTCCAGGGGGATGCGCCGCCCGTAGCGAAGGTGCCTGCCGGGCCGACCACCTAACAGGTGGGGGCAGATGCACCAGATCCGGGCGCCTACGAAGACGGAGAGAGTTGGCGCCGGGCCGGCGGTCCGTGGTGCCGGCCACGCACGCCGCTCCCGGGCGACAGGCGAGTAAGAAGGAGTGGCCTGAGCTCCAGCCGCCATGAGTAGCAGATTCGGCCGGCGAAAGCAGTCCCTCCTGGCACGACCGTGGGGACGACGCGGGCCCGAAGGCTCCGAGGTCGGCGAGAGGGCAGGGCCCGCGGAGGGCTTCGCGCGGCCGACGCTACAGCCTTCAGTCGGCGTGATCCGGCCACCGCGTCGGCCGTCGGCTGACCACGAAGGCCGAGGTCCCCGCCGGCCAGGCGACGAAGGAGGTTGGGGGGCGCTGGAGGCCCGCCGCCGAGGGAGCGGCGAGGGAGCGAGAGAGAGGGGAGGGAGGCGGGGCGGGAGGGGCGGGCCCACCCCGGGTGGGGGAGCTGGGTCCATACGCCGGGCGGTGGCGCGGAGAGGGGTCCGTGTCGCAAGAGCCGTTGGGCTCGAGAGCCTCCTCCTTCCTCTTGTTCTTCTTTCCTTTATATTCGCATGTTAGGGGCAGTTTCAATATAAAGCCGCCCTACAAATGGCCGTAAGGGCGCTGGGTCCCCCCACGGCCAGCCATTGTAGGGAGCAGCCCAATCACAAACCTTCCCTAAAATAGACTGACTCTTACAAATCGTTTTTATAGCAGTGTATTGCTCACATTTAACTAGGGCATGCCCGAACGTCTATGATACTGTATTGGTATTGTATCGTGGTGGCTCTCGAGGTCTGCTGGCCGGCAGCTGGCGAACAGGGTCAGTGATGCCCCTTGTGTTGTGTCGGCATCACAGATGAGGGAGGCACCGATGAAGGACATAGCTCCAGACCGCAAAATATTAGAAGAAGGAAAAAGTCTATTTTAGGTCTTTCAACTTTCATGAAGTCCGATTTTCATCTGTGAACTTCAAAACTGGATAAAATGCATCCCCTTAACTTTTTGAAACCATACCGATTACATCCTTGATATGTTTATGAGTGGTTTTGAAGAAAGTTTTTCTTTTTTCTTTTTTATTTAATTCGGCTAAACCTTTAAAAATCATAGTAGATCATAGAAAAACATAAATGGAAAATCTAATTTTGTTGGATTCTTAGATAAGTAGATCTATATATTAAAACATATAATATGGTATGCTTTAGTATAAAGTTTTTGTTGTACTTTTTAGATCTATGATTTTTGTAATTAATTAGAATAATTCATAGCTATGGTTTCTATGGTCCTTTGAAATTTTTAGGTTTGGCTAATACTCATTAGATAATGTATAACATAGTTATATATTTATTTATATTTAACAAGCATAAACCTAAGTAAATCTATAAATAAGTTGTGCATAATTCAATAAGTATGAAAATTTTACTACAACTCTAGCATACAATAAAATTTTACCACAATTGGACCATAGAAACAACAACTATGAATTATTCTAACTAATTATAGAAAATCATAGATCTAAAGTTATATTATTTTTTTACTAAAGCATATCATATTATATATTCACCGATATATCTATTTATCTGGGGCGTGTTTGGAAGGGTGGACCTACGGCTCGGCCGCGCCCGGAGTCCAATCTCGTGTTTGACGCCCCCGCCCAGCATCGGAGCTCGTGGCCGCACGAGATCTAAAGCACGCCGCCAGCTCCAATCGCACGATGGAAATCATCGTAGTTGGGGAGCCTCGCACTAGCGTGCTCCTCGCGAGCTCCCGGATGAGATGGCCTCACCACCTCCCGTGGTCACCCGCCCCCACCCGCCTCTCCACACGACTCGCTCCCCACCGCCGGGCTTCTCGAAGTCGTGCCCTCCCCTCCCGCTCCACGACCACGAGGCGACGGCCGCCCTCCCACAACCCCGGGCGGCCGCGGATCGAGATGGCACTCCTGACCAGCGCCGTGATGGGCAAGGGCCACCGCCATCGCGCCACATCCGCGCGGCGGTACGGTGGCCAGGCGAGGCACTGAGGAGGAGGCGCGGCGGCCGACGTTTTCGCCATCGGCCGCCGCGGGGCGGGCGGAAGTCGGGACTCTTACATCGTGTTCCTACTGATGTACGGCACGACATGGTCGTCGCCCTCAACGAGGTGTACACGCTACTCCCGGCTCCTTCGGGCGAGCCCGCACAGAGTCGGCCAAGAAGAGCCTGCTTCCTCCGCGCCGGTGCAAGACCTCAAGGGCGGTGTGTGTCGCGCCTTGTTCGCCGACCGTCGCGCACTCTGGCGGGCGGCACAAGAGTTCCTACCTGGGCCGTGCCTCCTCCGTGGGGTATTTCTCAATGGCCACGAGGGCCTCGGCAGCCATGGTCGGGTCGACGATTCTCCAAGCAAAGGAGCAGGCGAGGCGGCACTCACGGAGGAGCAACAGGGTGGCGCCGGGCGGGACGACACGACGGCTAGGGATGTGCTCGGGCAGGGGCGGCGGGGTGGAGGCGACACGCCTTGGCGCCGACGGCTTGGATGTGCCATCAATGGCGAGACTCGCCACACCCCTCGCTTGCTCGATGAATTGGGAATGAAGAGAGAACAATTTAAGGCTGGTGGTAAGGCTACCCGATTTGTCGGCAAGAATCAGATCCATCCGAACCAAAAACCAAACACATGAGGGTGTACCACATGAGCCGCTGTGCTCGGCTGGCCACAGCCAGGCCGACGAGTCGTGCTGGGCAAGGCCACCCTTCCAAACACACCCCTAGAGTCCAAGAAAATTGATTTTCCATTTTTTGTAATTTAATATGATTTTTCAAATATTCAACCAAAATAAATAAAAAAGGAAAAAAAGATAAAACAACCTTCTTTACCCCGCTCAGGGACGTTTAATAGTTGACGGATGTGTTTTTCCCAGTTTTCAAGTTTAAGGATGAAAATAAGTCTTTCGCAAAAATAAGGGTTATTATAGCGGACTTTTGCTTGCAACAACAAGGCCACAACGAGTAACAATGGGTGGCACCGTTCCACGCGTGGGCCCTGTGTGGTTAAACAGGTAGCGCAATTACATGGGCCACAAGCCCATCCAGTCAGTACCCTACCGCTGTAGAAGGCCTTTTTGTGCTTATAACAAAGTGGGCCAAAGCTAAATAAAAAGGAGTCCTATTTCACTCCCTCAACTATCAAAGAAAGTCCGATTTTCGCTCCCTCATCCAAGAAATCGAATATAAGAGCTCCCTCAACTTTCTATACGGTGCACTTTGCCTCCCTCGGCGGTTTTTGGTTGGTTCTTGGGTGGTTTGGGTGACGTGGAACATGGGCCCCACACAACAGAGAAAAAGAGAGAAAAGTGAACCGCTTCTCTTTTTCATAATGGCATGGTGAGCAGTTCTCCCAATGATTATGATAATGGCATGGCTATTAGTGAAACGCTTCTCTTTTTCATAATAGCCGTTTTACTCCCTATATGAAAGGCCCAACTTTCTATCCTAATGATTAAGATAGCGTTGAAGAATAAATTGATCTCACATTTAGGGGCTGTGTCTTTGTTGTTTCAAGTGAACAAGTCTTGTCAAGCCGGTAGGTTCTCCTAATGATTATGATAAAAAAAATTGGGAATAACAAAGTTTTTTTTTATACAGAAGAAAGAACAATATTACAATACACTCTAGCCAACGCTCCATTGACCATTGCTGACAAGAATGTCCAGAAATATCAGAATGTCAAGCAAACCAAGTTGATTGTGATCAGATAGACCTTTTCTCCTACTAGGACGAAGAGATTGATCAGATGCTGCTGCCTATGCTATACTACATGATGGTGCACCACGGATCCTCGTCGGCGCAAGGGTGTTCGACGGGTACCAGTGGCCGCCGGCGTACGGGCGACCGACGACGCCCGGTCCTGCTGGGCAGTAGTAGCCAGGATGGTATGGGTACCACTGCGGCGGCCACCCGGGCACGGGATTAGGATCGCTACTGCTGACGTCCGCTGGCTTCGTCGCTGGCTCCTCGTCGACGACCGCCTCCACCTTCACTATGTCCGCCCTGCCCACCTTCACCTTCTTCCGCAGGCAGCTCGTCAGGCAGGTGGCGTCGACGCCGTCGCCGACCACCACGAGCTGGTCCTTCTCCTCCCCTCGATCGCCACGGATTGCACACCTGCAGGAACCAAGACGTCACAATACATACATATCGACACGATCAGTTGCTCTGCTCCTGTAACCTTCTATGTAACCCTTTTTTGGTTGCGTTTAATAAATGCTTACCTTGTGTCGAGCAAGCTAGAGCCAGAGCGTTTTTCCGGCATTTGTCACAAGTCATCTGCACCTTGATGACAATCCGTTGCTGAAAGAGGAGAATTTGCACAAGGTGTTTCCAGTTGGAGGCACAAAAATGGAGCTAGATGCCGTGGTCCATGGAAGTGAGAAACTCTTCCTGTCAGAGGGAAAAAATGTTACCTTCATATTTTTGTTATACACTGTTGCTAATTTCCAATGTGAGTTTCTCTGTGGTCTAACGACTCGATTGGAAATTTGAATGGAACCTAGAGTTTGTTGTGGGAAGGGATGATCCCGTATCCAACTTATATACAGCTAGGAATGAAGTAGGCTTGAGTAATGCACTTTACGTCCCCACTAAGAGTAATGCCCAATGCTAAGAAGATTCCAGGCAATTAGATTTATCTACTAGAAGATCTCAACCAAATTAAACAACCAAAGTAGCCTTTCTATACATGCCGTGGTGCTAAGCTTAGTTTAAGAATTGACGTTGAGGAACTCTTCTCGGCTACTGCACTTCACTAACGCGTGTTTGATTGCTTTAAAATGGAGTAAGGGGCTCATCGTTGAATCTTTGGTTTGCCATGAGGTGTATGTTGTGGAATTTGATGCATGGAGTTGTGTTTAAATAAACCTTGGCGCTTGACTACGACTTGAATGTTTGACATGTTAGCAGAGATATAATTGTATATATGAGCTTCAGAACAGAAGAATGTAAACAGGAATACCTTAGGTTACACACTGGATTCTTGACAGTTAATTTGTCATGAAGTGATTGCAGTTATGTTGTTCAATACTGATTGTGCCTGAGGATTTTTTGTTCAAATAAAATTATATAACTGACCTCGTTTTAGTATTCTCTCGGTCTCTGCCAAAGCAAACCCCATTGTCCACCATAAATCCTATTCATTCATCACCACAAGTTGGCAACAAGGAACTTACGAGGAAACAAGAACTTAACGAAAAGTGAAGAATTACTACCTTTTTACACGTACTCATGGAGCAATTAGACGCGCCTTTTTTCCCCATGAAACCAAATCTACGGCACTGAGCTCTTCATTATTAGTGCGCTAAACACACGCTTTCTGTTAACGCTTAGGTGCTGGGGAAATGTACAAAGTTACTTTTCAGAAGCTGCAGTGCACAATCTGAACATACTAACCGAGGTGTAAACCCGTTGGTTCCAAAGCGATCCTTACGTACGTTGAATTCCACTTGCAAATGTTAATTAAAGTACTTGACCGTGTAAATTAGTCTTGATCGTTTTATTCTGTCTTGAAGTAGATATGCATGATGGTGATTTGGTGAACACACCCGATCCTCAAAAGGCTGATGGCCCTGACCTTTATACGACCATTCTGTAATAATGGTTGAAATTTCTAGCGAGCTGTATCTTTTAATCTAGTATTTGGGAACCACACGTTGCTTCGTTCAGTCTTTTTAGAAAGTCGACGATCGCGAAGTGAAACATTTCACTATAATATATATGGGAAGAAATTGTTTTGGAGAAAAGGAACTGTGTGATTACATCTGATTTCGGTTTTAAATATTTCGTAACTCAAAAAGTGGAAGGAGGCGCAGTCCTGGTTAGTTACTACGAACAATTTTTAACATTTATTTCTTATAAAACGTTCAAACATATTCTACTAAAATCATTTGCAAATGGAACATTTGAAGAAAATCTAGGAAGTAACCGAAAGACAATAGTTTCATGTGAAAAAGTAGAATATAGCAATCTTATTACTGTTACTAATTGGGTGGTCTCAACAATATGTCTTCACGTTAAGGGCACTTCCCAACCCGCACTTCTATCATAGAGTCTAAGCTTATTTATTACCTTCATATTTATTGCATTTTGATGATGTGGCACTGATGTGGCAAAGCATATTTATGGGACAAAAACTAAGACTCCAAGTCTTATTTAGACTCTAAGTCCACAATACCCCGATGTAATAAATAATCTTAGACCCTATGATATGTAGCCCGGTTGGGAGTTCCCTAATCATCATGAGAGACAATGACTGATAGAAAAACAGACGAATTCAAGAATTTCTTAGAGTTAATCAACATTGATGATAATAAATCTATTTTGTATTTAAAAACTTACCAAATTTCTATTATAAAAACAACACAAAAAATAGCCCGTAATTAAAATGGCATATAAATTATTCACTAATATCCAGATTACCCAACCTGCCATGATGATAGATAATCTAAGCAAACCCTCATAAAGTTGCATCCAAGTTACCTCTATTACGCTATTATAAAAGTTATTTAAATAACAATAATCATCACTATGTATATTTCTTTTTTTTTATCAAGTCAGCCAGGGAAACTCGCCTATTTTTTATTTTTTTTAATAATACAAACCTCTGTTTAAATTCACTCCCACAGGAGTCGAACCTGCGTCCGGTTGGTGCTACTTAGGCGCTCTAACCACTAGGCTAGAGACCCTTTCACACTATGTATATTACATTTTATATATAGTTGTATTAATGTCCATGAAAAATATTTTATATATTGATTCAAAACCAAGTGACTGTTTCCTAATCTGAATTTAGGGGTCTGGGAAATGTCTCCAAGTGACTATTTCTGTATAAAATGTAATCTGATTGGTCATTTGCAGTTTTGCTTAGGCATTATTGCGACTTTTACACTTTTTGTTGAAAAAAGAGGCACTCGTAAAGACCGGAGAAGCGCAAATGATCCATCCACTATCGTGGTCAGTGCCAGCGGACGCCCAACAACGCTGATGTTGGTGGGTGACGTCAGTTTCTTTCTGACCGATGACGTTAGTAACTTGACCCTTCAAAAGTCGTTGGCCTTTCCTTTCTCCTTTTCTACGTTACGTACCAGCTAATAATGATCTAATCACAATTCGGTCACGGCTTGGTCGTGCCGAAGCAAACCCAGATCATACGTGCACACGTCAGCACGTGCACGCTTCACGTAGAAGCTGAGCACCTACTGAGAAATGTAAAACCAGTCGAAACCGTAAATAAAGGCTCCGCAAAATCAACTTTATTTGCCCAAATCGATCTAAAATTCTCAGTTATTTACGTCAGCTGTTTTAATGAATTACATTACATGATGAGGCAACCGGTGGGCTCGTCGCAGACGACCATCGGCGGCGGCGGGTGGCGGTAGTAGTGGTAGCCTCCGGGATAGCATTGCGGCGGCGGGCAGGGGTGCACGGCCACGGTCTCCGGCGTCGGCTTGGGCTCCTCCGGCTTCTTCTCCTCCCCGGGCTTCTTGTCCTTCTCCTTCACTTCCTCCACCTGCAGGATCTCGGCGTGTCCGACCTTCCTGCGCAGGCAGCTGACCAGCCTGACCGGGTCGATGCCGTCGCCGACCACCTCCAGCTTCTCCCGGGCGTCGCCGGTGATCGCCATCGATATCACCCCTGCACGCACGTAGAGCGCCGGACGTTAGCAGAGCACTCATGACCAGCACTGGTTAAAGCACCGTTGGCACGCGTACGTACGTACCGTCTGCTCTGGCGGCCAGTGTCATGGCCTTGGACCGGCTCCTCTCGCACGGCATGCTCACCTTGATCACCATCTTTTGCTGCAAGTTCAGAAGCAAAAGAGCAACGAGAATCAGTTTCAGAGTTCTGAAAATAAAGCTGAAACAGAGGTTTCTGAAAGATCGGAGGAACTGTCCGTCCCCTGCTGCTTACCTTCATTGCGTGCCGCTGCCGGCGGTGATCTCTCCGAAACCGGCGAGAAAATCAGCAAAAACTGTTGTGACAGATCGTTGGATCAACCGAGGCGAATTGGGTGCCTGGTTATTGCTAACTGATCAATGGAGCTTTTCTTGTGACTTGTGACTGGCCGGCGCCGGGCTCTTATAATAGATAGAGTGGGAGGGAGGGAAACGAACGCACGCTGGTGTCAGTAGCGGGGAACGAATCATCATCAACTGACTGACAGAGACGCGTTCTTGGCGATGGTTAGCGTGTGAGATCCGAGGCGGCCAAATTCTTATCGTCCACTGGCCTGGTCTGGCCTGTGCGCTTCTCCGAAGGCGCTTGCCCGTTGGCCCGTCCGTTTACTAGCTACAAGTTGAGTTGCTGAACCTGAACCACACCAGCGAAACAGCAAGACTATATGATCGCAGTAGTAGCAGCTGCTTGAGTGGCGGTATGGGTCACTGGAGATCCTTTCTCGAAAGGCGGCAAAAAATTTGGCCGGATTTTTATTAGAGAGAGAGAGAACAGAGTTACAAAGAGTTACTTACAGGAAAAGACTTTTTCTGACTCTTCTTGTCACCTACCCTCTCACGGTCTCACCTAAGACCACAGCTTAAGAAAAACTTGGTAGGGTCTGCGAATAATGACTGGTCCTGGAGATCCGTACTGATTAAGGAAAACTGGGCGACTTCTATTTGCGAAGACCGACAAACTATTTGTTTAAGATTTTACAGGTGAAGAATGGAATATCTGCCCACCACAATATTCGTAGTAGAATGTGATGTGATTAAGTCTGAAATCCTACCGTTTATCATCAGCTTGTTTGTATATCTGCTGCCTAAGGGCTAAGAGCCTAAGACCATGTAGAATGAAAAAAAAAAAAAAAAAAAAAATTAGACAGACTAGCTAGCACATCAATCCGTGTTTCAGGACATCCTAAAATCTTCTGTTGTCATAAGTATTGAAAGTTCCATGGATAAATTTGGTTTGTACAACTAAACAAAATTTGGTTATCTTTATTCTCGATTTCTTCCTTTCACAAAAATAGCCATTTAGATACTCTATAATCTATATCTGGTCGTGATAAACCCTAGTGCATCTATGTAAAGACTGTCCATTCAGAAAGGAGGCTTGACGCATCATAAAACAATGGTTTAATGTTGTGGAGTTGGATTCAGTAAATGAGGTGGGGTCCCTGCACTTATATTGGTGGAGATGTAGACGGAAAATTGATAAACGACAGTGAAGACAAGTAGATGAGATTTTCATGTATTTTTTGGAGTTTTTTTTTTTTTTTTTTTTGAAAACTGTTTCCCATGGCTATTATTCTCCATTCCACATGTAAACTTGCTTGTTAATGTCCCCAGGTGTCAACCACCCACGGTTTGTATTTCGACCCTCGGTCCCTTAGTCCAAGCCTCACGTCCATTCTCCATCGCTCCCGGTCCATCGACACGAAATCCGCTTGACCTTCTCTATTTGATTGTCTCTACAACCTAAGATACATGTTGCCCAACACTACACTCATGCTAATGTTAGTCCGAACACTAAACCAAAGCTTGGCAATCACTCATCATCATTGACACACATGGGCACATGTCAACCATGCATTCGCAAGAACAGTTCGTTCCAAAGCAACCGCAGACACTTACATTAGTTCCACTTGTAGTATTAATTCAATTCAGTTATTTGACTAGAGACTAAGTCTTGATGATTGGCTCATATTTTGGCAACACGTTGCTTGGATCACTCTTACCAAAAGTGGTACAACCACGAAGTGAAGCATTTCGTATATGCAAGCGTGGCGCTGCCCAGCCTTTTGCATGCTGAATTTGGCCGCCACACCGGTGGCGAGTGGCGAGCTTTTTCTACTGGGAAGTGCAGTGGCGGCCGCAAAATTGACAACAACAAACACCAACCGTGGGAGCAGTGGACGCCTGTGGCGTGGCAAGGTGGGCACACAACCAAACACCTGCCTTGCTCCCGTGGCCGCCACAGATGTGGTGTGCCGCACTACGCCACAAACCAAACACCCTCTATGATATGTGGAGCCAAAAGAATCTTACATGCTTTGTCATCAACCAAACAATAGCCAAAGTTGGTCAAACTTGCCTAACATGAAGTGTGGCAAACCGTGGCTACCAACCAAACGCCCCTACATTTCGCCAAGTGCGCTATCCTGGTTAGGCAGTAATCATTTTAACACCTTTTTTTTTTTTATATATAAAGCACTCTTTTTTGAGAACGTGAAGGTTTTAGAAAATTACAAAGTTTACTTTTTTTTTTTTGTCAAAATGAAGGACCGAAATGGCGACCGGGGAGGGTGTGGTTGAATGGGAGCCTCAAATTTCTTTTCAAATTCGAGTCATCGGCTCAGCCCCTAACCTCAAAAAAGCTTAACTCAAGAAGATACGAAAGTGATATACGTGCTAACTGGTAGCAAGATATTACACGCGAAGTGATAGGCTCCAAGATTCCAACGCAACAACCGGAATACAAATCGAGCACAAACGGGCAAGCTGCGGACAAAAGAACAAGTCGGAACTTAGCCTAGCAAAAGAACAAACTGCTGCAGAAGAAATAAAATTCTCTCAAATGCAAACACTGACAGGAAATGAATGTAAGCTAACAATCCTTGCTGACAGCATGAAAGCAGGAGCTCTGAACCTGCAGACAAGAAGCACGACACAGAAAGCACCAAACTTTGCACTACGTGAATGCTACTCTAATCACAATGAAATAATTCAATGTTCCAATGATAATCTCATGATTGCTAGAATAAATACTTCACGGGTGCAAGAGAATGGAATTACGTACTCCCTCCGGTCCCAAAATAAACGACCTTTTTGCTTCCCGAGAAACATCCGCCAAGCAATTATATATTAAAAATAGGATTAATATTTATATTACATAATTAGTATCATTAGAAAGATCTTTTGATCTAGTTTTTTAATAAATTTATTTGAAGATTTAAATCTTCTACGTATTTTCTGCAAATCGAGTCAAACTTGTGGCACGTAAACCCAAAACGCCGCGTTTATTTTGGGACGGAGGGAGTATTTCACTTGACTTGGGCCCCTGTTTAGTTCCTCCAACTCTCTCCAAAATTCACTATTCACCTATCACATCAAATCTTTTTGCCTCGTAGCATAGAGCACTAAATGTAGATAAATAAAAAAAAAAACTAATTACATAGCTTTAATGTACACGACGAGATCTAATTTTTTGAGCCTAGTTAGGTCATGGTAGGACAACAATTACCACAAACAAACAAAAAGTACTACAGTGTCCGATGTGACAACATTTTTTCTTACCAATCAACGTACCTGATGATGCATCTCAACCGGTTTAGGGTTTAGGGTTTAGGGTTTAGGGGTGTTTAGTTGGTGAAATATTTTGGGTTCAAAGCACTGAAGCACTTTTCGCTTGTATTTGGTGAATTATTGTCCCACCATAGATTAACTAGGATCAAAAGATTCGCCTCGCATTTTTTTCAGCCAAACTATGTAATTAGTTTTTTTATTTATCTATATTTAAGACTTCATGCATGCCGTTAAGAGATTTGATGTGACAGAAACTGTAGAAGACTTTTTGGGTTGGTGGAGCACTCCCAAAACTGCAGACAGGGAACGAATTCACGGACAGCTGTTGCAGACTACCGGTGGTACTCAGTGCTGGACAGCAGCGCCCATGGACAACAGCACCCTGGTGAGACCGGCTCTCTGAGGATGAACACCTGCAACTCGACCAAAGACACAAATCGACCGAGCACAGATGAACTGACGAATAGAATATTCACGATTCAGTCAAGCGCTGCAGCTGAGACATCCCTTTACTCGACCTCCATGGGAAAAGCTCACGAACACAAATCTGACGCAAGAACAAGAGAAGAATCGGCGACAGCAAATCGGATTAGAGAAAATTGGGCACCGCTCAGCGCCAGGCGGTGCTAGGTGTACGACGCCAAAAATAATGGGGCAAGGTCCGCAGATCAACTCTGGCACGCACGCGCAATGAATAGAAAAACGCCCGATCCAAGAATCAAATAAATCCAATCAAATATACCATGATTTAATGCCTAAATTTACACGGGAATTCACTAGAGAATTGACGCGATATTCCAAACGAATCATGGCTCTCGAACCCAACTCGAAATTCAAGAATTTCAGATCACAGACAAGAACGAAAATTGGGGAGAAAGACTAGATCACGTGAAAACAAAATCACAGCTCTGATTCAAAAATCCCAGAGGGCATAAGGAGAGATTGGGCCTCCCCTTCCGACTCCAAACATCACAGGAAATACATGGACGAATTTTTCAGTTGTGGACCTCTCTCTCTCACACAAACCCTAAGAGGAAAAACTACGGTAAAAAGGAAAAACGCGAATAGGAGAGGTGCAGGAGGCTAGAGACTGCCTCTACCTATTTAACGGGTTTATTACACTCCCCATTTTACTAATTAGAGCCAAACCAAAAATAGTCATGGACGATATTTGACTCGGGATAAACTTGATTCGACGGCCACCACGCCTTCTCACCGGTAGCTTCGTCGACGCGAACTCCCCGATGCCGCCACGTGTCGCCCTTCCGCCATCGAACCTTAGCCCGGGTTTTGAGGCCCAAACCCCGAAACCCGCCACACGATGGTTTTGAGGCCCAAACCACCAAACCGCCGCGAGTAGCGTATCCCGTATGCATCCCCGCCGACACATGTCACCGCCGCCCTCGACCGCCCGGTGCCAAGTCTTCGAGCCTCCCACTTTCGACTTGCACGCCCGCCGCCTTGACCCGATCGCCATGGTCACTCCACGCCGCCCCCGCGCACTTGTCGATGTCCCAAGTGTCAACCACCACGGCTAGCCACCCGGCGCCCGGTCCTCGATCCAAGCCTCACGTCCGCCCTTCACCGCTCCGGTCTATTGGCACGGCACGCCACGCCCCTCCTTGATCTTCACCTCGCCGTTGACCACCGTATCGAGCTCAACACCCGCACAACACAAGCCAAGAAACAACGTCTTCCGACACACCGCATGTGCCGGGTGAAGATAACTGAGGTAGAAAGAAAGTGAAGATAGAATAAAAATATTAAGAGTTGATAATGACTCATCATAAAAGCTAAATATAAATGGTTATAATCAACCATGTGTTCGCACAAAATTTACAAAGCGACTTGAACCCGCTGGTGAGATGCCACAGTTCAAGATGCAAGCCGATCTTACAAAATGTTACTATACGTGAGACGAATTTGCGACCTGGGAGCTAGGGAACCTTAGTCTACACTCAGAAAATATTATATAAAGCCAATCTTATATAAAGCCCTCGTAGATATCTATGAAAATCTTATTCACTCAGAAAATCTTGGAAGTAGCTTTCAAAGAGAAAAAAGTCCAAGCGGAAAAAGTATCCTGTAGCAATCAGCTACTGATATACAAAATATATAGCCCCTGACTAGCTAATAAACAGAGAAATGTGGTGGCTAGTTCTGTCCGATTAATTAGAATTTGGAGACTTTGCGAAATAAATTAAAGAGCAGCTCTGCATCTGCAGAAAGTGGAATATGGTAATTGGTCGCTTGTTGGTTTAGTTGTGGACGCACTAACTCTGAGGACAAAGAAACCAACACGGCTGCGAGAACATTGGCCAGCAGTTTCATAAGAGAAAAGAACATTGGCCAGCAGACAAAACGAAATTCAGTGTCATTCTGTGGAGCCCCAGGAGAATTGAGCCTTTTCCACTTTCTTTTTGAAGAAACCTACGGTATTTTATTATAGACGGAGAAAGTGCAAATTATTGATTCATCATGGCATATGTCGGCGTAGGTCAAACACTGATGTTGGCGTGACGTTAATTTCTTTTTGATATGTGATGTTAATTTTGCTTCCAATTCTCTTGTAGTGCAGATAAGGATGCAAGTGGCATCCAGGAGAGAGAGAGAGAGGGAGAGGTACCCAGTAGTGTTTTAAGACCTACTAGCTAGTTAAATTAAATTGTCCAGTTACTGTTTATTTAATTACATAATACGATTGCCGACATGGCAAATCGACCTTACTAGTTACTATTCATGTCAAACTGTTTTTACATGATGGCGCAATTGCTTGGTTCCTCGCAGATGACCATTGGCGGCGGTGGGTGGTGGTGGTGATAGCAGCAATACGTGCAGGTAGTATAGTCTAGTGGCAGCGGCGGCGGTACTGGCTCGGGCTGCGGCGGCGTGTTCGTCGGGTCATCGGGCTCCTTGTCCGTCACTTCCTCCACCTGCAGGATGTCGGCGTGTCCGAGTTGCTGCGCAGGCAGCTGGCCAGGCAAACCGTGTCGACGCCGTTGCCGACTACTCCTACCTCCAGCTTGTCCTTGTCGTCGCCGGTGATCCCCACGGAGATTACCCCTGCACATACATACGCAGCTGCGCGTGCCGGCAGTCCGGTGCATTATTGTCAGTCTGTCGATCACATGAGCAGACACAAGAAATAAACCTGACAAAGTCTGCGTGCCACAGGTTGGACGATGGTGAAACATGCTAGGTGACTAAGACAAGAAATAAACCTGACAAAGTCTACCTTCATTGCCTGCAGGTGGTTTAATTTCCCTGTATCCAGTGGTGAAATGAGTTTAGTGTAAGTAATAATGTGCTTGGGTCACTAGACTCTAGAGGAGGAGATGGCTGGCTAACCTCTCTGTCGGCAGGAGCTATGCCCACCACCGTTCTGCTTTTTATATACAGTCATACAATTGCATGGAAGAGTGTAGAAATGAACACGGAACTCTTAAGGCTGTTACTGACTTTCTGTGAAAATTGGTTATTTATGTGATTATATATGTGGATGAAAGTCGGTCTAGAATAATACTCACTCCGTCTCAAAAAAAAGAAGGTCGTTTTAGACTTTCAGAAATCACATCTAACCGCTTCGCCTTATTCAAAGCATTTTTGTAAATTATAAAATAAATAAATCAGTATTAAAGTATTTCTAATGATAAACAAGCCTGCAAAAAAATAGATAATATTTATAATTTTTGTTGAATAAGACGGATGGTTCAAAGACGATGTCCATAAAGCTAACGGAGCCAGTATATCATTATGCTCTTCCGGTACCTAGAGTACGACTGTTACGAGGATAAGGACAATCAAGAAGGTAGGCTCCGGGTCAGAGGAGAGCAGAGAACTGAGAATCCAACTGGCCACGCTGTTAGATGGTGGGGGCGTGGGCCATGACTTGACTGGATCTCGATCGGGCCAGTGGCCACGCTGCGCTGCCGAGACGCGCTTCTGAGAAATCCTCGGCTTCGTCAGTCAAACATAGGAGCAACAGTGCGTCCATGTTCCAATACCGGTAGTCAGTCCAGTACAAGTTCAGTTCATGGTAGCAAGACCGTAACACTACGTTACCACTGATCCTGTTAGAGTCAGTGAGAGCGCGCAAGTGTAGAGTACACAAGCACAGCACTACTACAATAGCTTACTATAAAAACGCCAGCCGTTTACATTAGGGGCGGTTCATTTTTCGAGCCGCCCCTATAGTGAGATAAACCGCCTCTACTGTGGGCACCATACGAGCCGCCCCTATAGTGACCACATTAGAGGCAGCTGGTGTTACGAGCCGCCCTACTATTATTATTAGGCGGTTCAATCATCACCGCCCTATCGCGGTCCACAGTAGAGGCGGCTCTATATTGAGGCGCCCTACAAGTGGGATCCCGAATTTTGAAACGAGACACTAAAAATAAAAATTGTGAAAACGACCTCGGATGTAAAAACTTCCTACATATGAAATGTAGATCTCGAAAAGTTATGAAACTTTGTAGTTAACCACTTTTTATTTTGAAATCATCTAGTCATGCAAAAGTCGTATTTAAATGTCTCAAATTTGAAATTCAAATTTCGTAAACGACCTCGGACGGAAAAACTTCCTTCATATGAAATGTAGATCTCGAAAAGTTATGAAATTTTGTAGTTGACCACTTTTACTTTGAAATCATCTAGTCATGCAAAAGTTGTGTTCAAATGTCTCAAATTTGAAATTCAAAATTAAGAAACGACCTCGGATGGAAAAACTTCCAACATCTGAAATGTAGATCTCGAAAAGTTATGAAACTTTGTAGTTGACCACTTTTTTTACTTTCAATCCATTTAGGGCCTCAAATAGTCAATTTACACTCGGATTTGTATAATATTTGGGGGACGGAATGAGATATGGACACATATGAGTGTGTAGCAGCAGATGGTGGGGAGGGTCGCCATGAGCACGAGGTCGCGGGTTCGAATCTTGGGTGCCGCAACATTTGCAAAAAGCCTGAAAAAATCACGAGGTCGCGGGTTCGAATCTTGGGTGCCGCAACATTTGCAAAAAGCCTGAAAAAATCACCATGTGTAGGGGATGTGAGTGGATGGCGGTGGGGTCCTCCCGGTTTAATAAAAATGTTTTGGTATTTTTTAAATTTTAAAACGCGATTTTGGAAATAACTCAGAAGGCGTCTCATCATAGTAGGGGCGGTTGAATCACCAACCGCCCCCTACCGCAAAAATAATGTAGGAACGGAAGATTAGGAGCGGTGGCAAAACCGCCCTTACAGAGGCAAACCAGCCGCCCTATAGAAAGGTTAGGTAGTAGTGCAGGCGGCACCGTTTCATTTCAGTACCCTTTGCAATTTGCGAGTGGATCGAAGATGATAGACATACTCTACATATAACCCAGATGTATGTATGTATGGTTCATAGCCCCATGAAGATCGATCTGACAAAAAATTAGCACGTCATGTTGGAAAACTTGCAGCAAGCTGTCAGTGACCTCACTGCTCACGTAGTCTGGGACTAGGTAGACGTGTGAGTGTGTTAATTAAGACTCATGAATAAAGATACTTGGTCACAAATTATTTAATAGACTTCATTCTTTGAGTGCATCGGGTGGGAAAAACTCTATCACCCAAATCATACCAAAAAGGGATTCTCTTGGCGGAGAGAAAACTTATAAAACTTAGAAGCCTTCAAACACCACTGTTAGGTCGGAATGGCAGGAGTTGTTAGCTGTTGGTAGATAATTAGAGCCTTGTTACTAAGCCCTTGCCTGCAATAGGACCCTTTTATAATTGTAGGACACTTCGGGTGTTGGTAAATTGTATTCACATTTTGATTGGGGTGTTTCTTTTTGTGATTTATTTTTAGTCAAGATCTTTTTCTCAAAAAACGTGCTATTGCATGTTCTTCATTAAGGAAAATCAGAGTATTACATTACATACCCGCATTGCCAAACGGCGAGTTGCCATGGGCTAGACGGATCACACACGACACGGATCACCGGCTCAAACCGTGCTGCTTCGGGTTTTGTACTAAAGAGGTTGAACTATTGTGCACCACCTGCAAGTTACTGTGCTAGCTTACCAATGAAAACCTCCTCCCTCACTACTGGTGATTGGGCTGAATGGACATGCCAAGAGTAGAATTTCTTCATGCACCGCAGCAAGAAAAGTAAGAGGCACGTAGTCTGGTGTATTCTGGACCTTGGACTCGAGAAGGGTTTTTTTTCCTCGAATACACAAAAGGTTTATGTATCTTTTTTTTGTATTAAAACGAAAATAGTGAAGGTTACAACGACACGTCATGAATGACGTCCTAGGGGGAATTAGAGTTATACAATCAATTCAGTCCTCCCTAACAGAAGCAGATCAAATGCTATTACTCGCTAACCAAACCAAACTACCTAGCCGTCATCGACGATCGGACGCTGATGACTGTTTGCGGCGCCTCGACCTCTCACCTAGCATGATTTTCGTAGCGCCTCTTTTATGTGAGGTTTGGACTCGGAGAAGTAGCGGCATCTTTCTCCATCATCCAAGAAAATTTGAAGGTCATTACAAACTACAGAGACCGGCCCCAGCAAAGACTTGCAAAATATATCTTTGAATATAGGCTACCGTTCTGGAATTCATTTGTGATTAAATATTAGTCTACTACCACATTTAAATTTGTTTTAGATTAGTGCATATAAATTGATGTATCTCACTTTCAACAGAGTTATTATGCTTATTATTCTATTAGCTGAGTTATTATGCTTTGTGTTGGTTGATTTGTGTAGATGATACCCTAGTGTTAGCACGGGCAATATAAGAGCAATATAAGAGCTGGTAAAGCCTTAAGCGAGCAAGAACAAAAGTTTATTTTCACAGCATAGGTAGCAAAGTTTGTTCCGGCTTCTTGGCCGTTGCCATTTCCACGGAGCTCACAGGTAGCAAATTTCCAAGTGTAATCTGCTTTCTGCAGGAGTTGGGTCAAGAGTCTTGACGTGCGTATCTTTGTTGGCGCGGATCGATTTTTAAAAACCTGATAACACCGACGTCCGGTATCTACTATAATGTTTTAAATCTTGAGCTGTAATCTAAACAAGCATAAAGATGCGTAATTTTAAGACTAGGAACGATGTGAATGCTCTGTCAATGACCGGTCTCATTCCGATAAATGTTTGTTTAGAAGTAATCCATTCTAAATGCATTATTTCCACCCGATGCATCTACGGTTCAGGATGACAAAACATATAGAAAGATACTAGTGCGAGCATCATTTTCAAAGGCCACGTTTTAAATTTCATTTGCTTATCATTTATCAAGCACCGCATTCTTTGTGACGAACGAGATGCCACTTGCTATTAGTTTTTGTCTACCTTGGATATTTTTCGTGACCGGCGGCGGCGGCCGGGTGTGTATGTTTACTCCCCTCTCGAGCCTCTCTCCAGCCTTGGAGCATGGTGCCTTTGTGTGCCCTCCTACTTGCAGCGGCGTGGATGGCTGCCAAAGTGCCAAGCAAACACCACGGTGTGCCTCTCTTGGAAGCTCGAGGCACAACTGTGCTATGGATCTACAACATGCTCGACGCCGTCTGAGTTCGCTGCGGGGAGCTTGGTGCTTGCCACTTCTTCTGGTGGGGCGTTGTTCAACGCTTTGGTTTTGGGCGTAAGCTCGGCATACCTAATGGCGGTTAAATTGTACTCCTTCCATTCCAAATTATAAGACGTTTTTTGTTTTTCTAAATAAATTTCTTTTGCTATGCACCTAGTTAAATTGTACATAGAAGCAAATAACATTATAACTTTGTCAAATTAGAATATTTTAACTTAAAGCAAACTCCAGAAAACTTATATATATCTGGTATTAGTAGATAGTAATCTAAATTTCAGTATCACTTACGAACTATATTGAAGAAGCCAAAGCAAACCAGAAGGTCCAGAACCACAACTATGCACATGTGGACAGGACAATTCGCGGAGATCGAGAACCTAACCTGTCCATGTGGCAAAAAAGTTCAAAACCAAATTTTTTTTTTCGAAAAGCGTGCATTGTGCACGTGCTGCATTAAGGAAATCAGAGTTACTCTTTGACGAGATGCCATCAAGTAAGAAAGTCACACACGACACAAGTCGCCGGCTCGAATGGCGCAGCTAGCTAGGATCTACCAAGTCTGGGTAACTAGTTGTGCGACTAAAGAAAAGCGCGCAGGTCCACATCACAGTTCCTCGTCCTGCTCAACAAGTTCAAAACCAAAATCACAAGCATATTAAAGCATACATACATATATGCAGGGCCAAATCCATCTTAAGCATCTGTCTTCACAGGATGTGGCAGGCTCCTGGCTGATCCTCGCAGAAAACGGTCGGCGGCAGCGGGCGGCCGTAATAACCGGTGCACGGCGGCGGGTAAGTGCTGCAGAGCTTCTTGAGTTCTTCTTCGGCCGCCTTCTTGGCCTCTTCTTCCTTCTTCTTCTTCTCCTCCTCCTCCTTCTTCTTGTCCTTCACTTCCTCCACCACGACGATGTTGGCACCGCAGACCTTCTTGCGCAGGCAGTTGACGAGGCAGACGGTGTCGACGCCTTCTCCTATCACCTCAAGCTGGTCCTTGGCGTCGCCGGTGATTGCTACCGAGTTCACTCCTGCGTATACATCATGGATTAATTTGTGGACGGATCCCACACATGACGATCAAGATAATAGCTATATATAGATAGTGTGACGACGGATGTGTACCGACAAATTTGGGTGCCAGCTGCATGGCTTTAGACCGGTTCTTGGCGTCCGGTACGCCCAGCCTGATCACGATCTTTTGCTGCAACAACAACGTAACGACGAGCCCAAGCTAGCATCAGTATTTGAGAATTCTATAAATTGTCTGACTTCTCAACAAGAGAACGAGCATCATCATTCATCAATGAGCTAGAATTTTAAAAACTGTTTTGACTTCTAGACAAAAGAGAGATTTGTATTTTTGGTTGAACATGTGTATGAGAGCACATGCATGGCGAATCAAAATAAGATCTAGCAAAACAGAAGGCCTTGGCTACTACCTTGGACATGGCGATGAGCAAGGAAGAAACTGATAGTAGCTACGGCTACGCAGCTACGCTGATGCTGATTGGCTATATATGTTTTGCGCTGCCGACCGGGTGCAACTATGTAGCAAGAGCAGCCTATTTATACACGCGCGCGAGCGGCCGCCTGCCCAACTGCAAATTCAAAGGCGGCTGAATTAAAGAGATAACCGTAGTGTAGGGACGACCATTGGCAGCGCTCGCTTTTGTAAAGTCGAGATTGTAAATTTCTTGTTTTTTCCCCTCTTTCGTCCAATAATAAGAGCGGCAAAGCTTTCGATGTCCTTTATTTTTTTAAAAACGGACCACTATAGGAATCGTTGTAAGAACGTTTGTGGTAGCTTGTTCAACTTACCACGGATTCATGATCAGTTGGGCACCTTTGGTTTTCTTGTTCATATGCCAACTTCTTGTGGTGATGGCGGAGGGAGTGGGCGACCTCCAGGATGCCGTGCTCCAGGCTGAAGCAGCCTGACAGCCCGTGACTGCGGCCAGCAACGTTCAAGCGCGTCCTGTCTGTTTCAATTATGTATCACGCATCTAAATTTCAGAAATTTCAGAGCCTGCTTCGTTTAGGAAGCCGGTCGTCGTCGTCGCTCAGTGTCTTCGTTGATGTTGTAACACTCCATGCATGTGTGCTGAAGTCTGCTGTGTGCTTGTCTGTTAAGAAATCGACGCGCTTTTCTACAACCTTCACTGTATTCATCGCAGCGTGGCAACTCAGAGCCCCAGCCTGCTTCTCGTCGGCCCTGGTCTGCTACCATCGCTTGCAAATGGCAGACAACTTCGCTTCCTCGCTGCCGTCGCGTGTTGTCACCGTTCCTTAATGTATACACAAAGCCTAGACATCGTTTCGTGGAACGTTCGCGGCTTGAATCGACAAGCAAGAAGGGACACTGTGCACCAGCTCTTCGCGGCTACTTCCTGCAATATTGCTTGCCTCCAAGAAACAAAGCTAGCACAAATTTGTCCGTTCGATGCTTCCTATCTGGGAGGCCATCGTCTTCGGCAGTTCACGTACAAGCCGGCCTCGGGGCCATCACAGACGAGGGGAGGGATCCTACTACTCTGGAATGAAAACAAAGTTACATGCACAAACTGTGTCACTGGTGACTACCACCTGTCGGCAGAAGTCCAGCTTACTGACTCAGATGAGAGCTTCCTGCTCACGGTAGTCTACGCACTACCGAACTTCGGCGATATCCCGTGAGGCCTGCGCTCACGGAAAGACCCTTTTTCTCACGGGAAAGGATATCCCGGGGTAAAACACGGGATACCCGTGGACGGGAACGAAGGGGGCGGGAAATCACCCTTTCCCGTGAACACAGCATCTACACACGGGATATCCTTTCCGTCAACAGGGGAGGTGTGTGGAACCCGTTATGGCCTACGTGACCTGTTGCATAAAACGGCGTTTTGGGGTTATTTCCCGTGAGCGTAACGGAGCGGCTCACGGGATATCTAGGCTCTTTCCGTGAGTCGAAGTTGTGCTCACGGGATAGATTTGGCCGATTTCCGTGAGCCGCCTCCACTCACGGGAAAGGTTTGGCCTCTTTCCCGTGAGCTACACACGGAAATTGAGTTTTTTTTCTTTTCTTTTTGTTCCAAAGACATAAATGACACATATAAATATATATATACATAGCACAGATTGCATAATATCACATATATAGCTCGATAAATCCATAATACCACATATATTACATAAGATCCAACCAAGTCACAAGTTCAACCACATGTCCATGAGTGCAACCACAAGTTCACAAACTCACATAAAATCCAAGTTCACAAGTTCAAGTGCACAAGTTTTGAACCTAAATCATGACAAATTTACGGCCACGGCCTCCAACCTTCCGAAGCGCGTTCCCAAGCGTCCGGTTGAGATTGGTTCGGAGTTGGGTTCGAGGCATGAGAATTATCCTGCACGTAGGCAAAAATAAATAGTTAGAAATTTGTGAGACAAAATTCAAGGTAGATTCTATTAACTTGAAAAAAAAGAAGATAAATAGTTAGAAATTTCGGCAGCACCTCCCCTGCACGGAGGGGTTTCCAACCTGCAAGAAAACAACGGCTCGATGGCCGACAACCACATGTCCACGTGCGCATCTCATGGTGCATTCAAAACTCCAGATCATATCCATTCACATTCATATATGCATATTTCGAAGTTACGGAGACAAACTCACGGGGAGAGGCTCCATGCGGTGGAGGGAAGATCGACGGCTGACCGTAGACGGGCGGTGGCGGGAAGACGGGCGGTGGGACGAAGACGGGCGGTGGCGGGAAGGCGATCTCCGGTGGCAGCTGCACACCAACCTGGCCACCAACACGCTGGAGGTACGCTAGGAGAGCTTCCATGCTCTTCTGGTGCTGCTCAGCCCTCTCTTGCTCCGCTCGAGCCCTCTCTTGCTCCGCCAGAGCCCTTGCCCGCTCCCTCTCCTCAGCCTCCTCCCGTCGCTTCCTCTCTTCCTCTATCTGGGCCTATTTCAACACAAAGTTAGAACACGGTGAAAGAGTATGTAACGATAAATGAACCTTAAATAAAAATAAATAAACCTCAAGTGCGAGACCGTAGCCTGGTAAGTGCTTGGCCGCTCGCGTATCACCGGCCCCCCGCGTGCACCTGAGCTCGAGATAGCTTCTTTGTGTTGTGCGGGTTGATAACGCTATCACCCAAATAGTACCGCCCGTGCTTCTTGCCTCCTCCGGCGATCATGGCGATGTCCCCCTCAATGTCGTGCCCGCGGGGATCGAAGCTTTCTCCATACTGCTCCCTCGCCACTTCGGTGTACCTACTGATCTTCTCGTAGGCGGTCGGGTTGGTGTAGGCCGGGCCCAACCTCAGGGTTGAAGACGACCGCGGGATCTTTATACCTGCCCGTGTGGGAGCAAGCAAAGGCCTCGAGTGTGCTGATTGGCGTGCCATGTGTACGCTCCCCGTGTGAGAAAAAGAAAAGTAGCTAGAATGCTTAGAAAGTATTGAGTTGCACATCGAAAATAAGAATTGGATAACACTTACATATCTAACTTGATAGGCCGCGAGATTAAGGTTGCCTTGATGGTGTGGTACACCTGGCATCATGGCACGCCGTTCCCGGTAGTCGTTGTGGACCTCCTGATAATCTGTATCGACCCACTTGTCCACCTGAAGCTCCCAGCAATGCCTATGCAACAAGCACCACTCGCTGGAATCACCTACGGGACACCAAGTATAACACATATTATAAAAATCACATTAAGCATAATTAAACTTAGTATGACCATTCAATATTTACCTCCATGTATTGTTCTTTGGTCAGATTCAGCGTTTCCATTCCTCCTTATCGAGCCTCCTTTTTTTCGTTTATCGCGTACCACGCCCCGACGGCCCGGCCGGCGTGCCTCGTACCACATGTCCGACACAAGCTTGAAACAGCGTTTAGGAGCCACTTCATCCGCCTCAGCCTCGTATCCCTCCTCGCACTTTGAAGTATTTCTGCACATAGAAGCAATGTAATAAGTCATTATTTCTAACATTAGAATTTGAAGCGATGTATTTGTACACTACAAAGGCGACATAGACTTACCCAAAACTCTTTGATCACACGCGCCTTCGCCTTGTTACTATATTTTATGCCATCCTCATCATAGTTGTCCTCAAAGTCCACGTGATTGGTGGAACGACGTGACAAAGATGCTCTACTCCGTCGATGGTAACAAGGCGGGTAGTGCTTCTTGACCAGAATACCAAGAATGCCATTGGGAAGGCGTCCTTGAACCGAGTTAGCGGTGACAACAAAACCCCGCCCAAATGATCAAGAATAACTATTAGTTCCTATTACGATTTTGAAACACGAAAAAATAAGAAAGTAGTGCTAAAGTGTAAAGTAAATTACCTTGGCCGTGTTGGTCTTATGGTGGGTTTACGGTCCTCGGCAGGTAGTCGATCCGAGTCCGGAGGGGCCTCGCAAGTAGACACGCCTCCCGGCGGAGGAAGAGGAACCCCTCCCGTACTCCGGCTAGTCCCCTCCGCGTGGTGCGACGCCGAAGCGGTCCGCGTCTTCGCGACGCCGAGAGGTCCACGTCCTCCGCCTCCGCCTCCGCCTCCTCCTCCTCCTCCTCCTCCCTCGTGCACCACCGGTGGTGGCGACGGTGGTCGGGGTGCACGACGCCGCCCCCGCCCCTACCCCCGTGGCGGTGGTGGTGGCTCGCGCTTCCTCTTCCTGTTGCCCTTGCCCTAGCGAGGCTACACTTTTGAATTTCTGGTCATTTTCTTGAGGACATTCGTTCGAGGCATCTTTTTGAATGACCACGCAATTAGATGTACGTAATTAGTAAAAATGCAAAATTAAATAAAACATAATTATGAAGAGATTGAAAACCAATAATCGTAACATAATTATTAAGAGATGCATAGTATTACATGTATTAGAAATAATCCTCATCCCTCATCACGATTTCGCTTTGTCGGATCATAATCCTCATGATCACTATCATCCATGTCTACGTCTTCCAACATATGAAGATTGGCGGGATCCATGGGAGGAGGAACGGCGTCAACACCGCATTTGTCCTTAAGTAATTTTTCAAGTAATCGTAAGTCCTTTGCATCTCGAACCTCCTCGTCCTCCTCATCATCAACAACACTTTCATTGTCTACTTTCATTTCGTTGGGCCCGGTTATTTCTATCACAAATTTACCTTGTAGCCCATCTTCTTGGAAGAACTCTCCCTCATATGTGTTTGCATTAAAATGGTAATCGTCCCCTGTTTTGGGACGGGTAGTCTACCGTGTGGCAATACCTTCGCACAACATCCCAACCCTTAAGCCGCTCGTCGTCCTGGCAACACCATGGGAGATAATAAACTTGTGTGGCATGTTGAGCCACAATGTAGACATCATCTCCGGCCATCTAGGAATCTTG
The DNA here is from genome assembly GCA_015847255.1 of Hyparrhenia diplandra. NCBI lineage: Eukaryota > Viridiplantae > Streptophyta > Magnoliopsida > Poales > Poaceae > Hyparrhenia > Hyparrhenia diplandra. Next base: position 104,773 of record JADLZK010011774.1, read on the forward strand.
TCGAATCTGAACAATCCCAAGTTGTTCGAGGTCCGAATTTGTTATTTCAGGATCGAACCAATGGCACTTAAACATGACAGGAGCAAGCCGTTTAGAGCCGGGGAAATGGAGCTCGTATATTTCTTCAATTCTTCCATAATAACCTTTAGTGCTAGTTCCATCATCACCTTTAGTGAAAACTTCGGTATTTGTGGTTTTCGGTTTGGTCGATTACGCTCATAGCTCGTTGTGTGGTAGCGATATCCATTCACGTCATAACCAGGTAAATGACCTAACCACGGTCTCAAAGCCATTGGCAACCTGTATGAGCTTCGGGATGCATACCCGGATCGATGCGTGCTGCAAGCTCAAGCGGGATAAATGAAATGAGACAGTTCGTTAGCATATCAAGCGAGGCGTTATTTAACATGAATTGACAAGACGGCATTTGAACCAACTAATGAAATCGGGTTTTCCATTGCCGGCAGACTGTCTAGCGGGGCGTCCAATTCATGTGCTTCAGCGGCGTTCGTTGGCGCCGAGAATTGCCTTTGAAATTTCCTATACCAACGAGACAAAAGGGTTGGATGCGGGGCTATTAAGTACTAGAAGACAAGTATCACATATGCTTACGGTTTGTGACTTATCATGCGTAAGGAAGCACTTCGTCAGGTTGAAAAGTATATAATTCATTATCTCGATCCACTCGGATTTGTCAACATCTTTATTTTTGAACCACTTGCGTCCTAGTTCTCCTTGGAAAAGCCGAGGGTTGATTCATTTTCATCGGCATTGTAACGAGGGGTGGATAATGCGAGCTAGGAAGGTTGTCACCATAGTATTTTGATGTGAAGTCGACACCTCTGCCGAACCTTTGCTTCTGCGATGGAACCCTCAATCTTACACTTATTTTTACGATCGGCCCGAACATGCTTCGAACTCTCTCAACAAAGATAGCACCAACGAAATCTGCGCGGGGCCACCCACCCCTTGCCTCGTATGGAAGGTGCAAAATCAAATGCACCATCGGAACGAAGAAGCCCTGGCGGAAATATCTTCTCCAACTTACAGACCAAACGGGTGCCATTTTTTCCATTTCTTCTAGTGTGGTTCGAGATAACTCTTTAGCACAAAGTTGCGAAAGAAATTGCTCAACTCTGCCATCACATGCGGACATGATCGAGGACATAGCCTCGAAGCATCACCGGAAGAAGCCGCTCCATCCATATGTGGTAGTCATGACTCTTGAGCCCATTGATTCGCATAGTAGATAAGTTCACTCCCCTCCTCGATTTCTTTGCATACACATCGGGGAACATTAATTTCTCGAAACCATTGCAAGTACTTCCCTCCTTTGGGGCACTGCTCAACACGTAATCGGCCTTAGGTTTTTCCATCTCTTGCCATTGCTAGGAGGCTTCATTTTCTTGCCGATTACGTCACATAACTCGCGCGGATCAATTCTAGCCTTAACGTTGTCCTTTGACTTGCTAGTTTCCATGAATGTTCCAAGAAAATACTGGCGATGTTCTTTTCGGTATGCATTAAATCAAGGTTATGTGGAAGAAGAAGGTCATCATAATAGGGGAGCCTCTCTAATCGACTTGTGAGTCCATGCATGATCCTCGCCATAACCCACAAAGACACCATTTTCATCGCCCACAAGAGAATCCACTTGAGCACGTACCTCGGCGAGATGTCATCATCTCGGTTCTGGGTCCGTAACTTGGAGACCTTTCGTAAAGTTCTTCTTGTGTAGCCTGAATGCATGGTCGAGGGAGGGAGGAACTGTCGATGCTTGTCGAACTTGAGAATACTTGCCACCCTTCTTCAACCGGTGAACCTCACGGCCGCCTTGCATCTTGGGCAAGGGAACTTGCCGTGCACACACCACCCGCAGAATATCCCATACACCAAGAAATCATGCGAGGGAGTAGTGGTACCACACGTACATCCCCGAAATTTCTCTTCAAAGCTTCGGTAAATGCGTCCAAAACCCTTCATTCCAACCTTTGATCAATTCATCAATCACGGGCTCTAAGAACACACCCATTTTATTTTCGGGTGGCGGGAATTATCAAAGACAAAAGAATGTTCTTACGTTAAAAGTAGACGCCTGGAGGGAGATTCGGCCGGGATAACGAATACTGAGGCCAACAAGTGTATGGGGCAGCCATCATTCCATAAGGATTGAACCCATCATTTGCCCGCCGCAACACGCACATTACGAGCCTCCATAGCTTTGTCGGGATGAATATTGTTGAAATAGGGTCCATGCTTCGGCATCGGATGGGTGTACCATCTTATCCGGATTGTAGCGGCGCCCATCTTTGTGCCATGTCATCTGTTTCATGACTCCTCGGTCATGTACATCCGTTGTAACCTCGGTCGAAGGGAAGGTACCGTAGGATTTTCACGGGGACCTTAAGTACGCGCCTCTTCTCACCGTCTTCACGGGGTCTACCTCTATGAACCTTGAGGATTTACACTTTGGGCGGTCGCGTATCATCTTTGTACTCTTTCCTAAATAAGACGCACCCGTTCTCACAAGCATGTATCCGCTTTCGTATGGTATCTTGAGTACCTTGAGGAGTTTCTCTGACTCGTACATGTTCTTTGGCAGCACGTGACCTCGCGGAAGCAAGCCCCCAAAGATCGTCAACATGTCGGTGAAGCCGTCTCGACTAATATTGCATCGGGCCTTCAAGTCCATAAGGCGTGAAATGGCATCTAGTTTGGAGACCTTACAATAGTCGTGAAGGGGTTTTTACGTGCCGCCTCCAACATGGTATAATAGGCCTTTTTGCGGTTTCTTCCGGCTCCTCCTCCCCTCATCCCCAAGTCCTTGCTCAAAGTTTCCGGCATGAAAGTCATCTATCATGTCTCCTATCCCCGGCATCAGAAGCAAGATCATCGATGCGTTGCCTCACGACCTCGTCTCTCATACGCTCAGTTTCACCATGGAAGATCCACCGCTTATAGCCATCCGTCCATCCATACTTGGGAAGATGTTTAGACATGTCCTCCTTACTTTGCCTTTTTTTATTCTCACATTTCTTGCATGGACACCAAACCTTACTCGCACCTCGAGCATTCTGAAAAGCCTTGTCCACGAAAGCACTGCTCTTCTTAACCCACTCAAGGTCATAATCTCCAAAACTCCTCCAACCATCGTATATATCCGCATACGGTCATCCATTCTCTATCATATGCGAGAATATAAGAATGCAAAGTGCATCTACACAAACGATCCTACCATCTAATAGGTGAAGATAGGTCCTAATCCACCCGAGGATGCGTAGATGAGGTCAGTTCCATGCTCCACTCCTATCCGAGATAGAATTTCGGTAGCACCTCCCCACTGTTCTCCAAATACACGTCCTCCCCAAGAGGGGGAGCTATGTATTCGAAGAACAACAGGAGAGATGCTGCCGAAACTCCGAATCGACAGAGTGGAGCATGGAACGAACCTCATCTATGCATCCCCGGCCGTCTAAAACGTGGACAATTCAAAGCAGATCACGGTTATAGGTATGCGGGGATCTCGCATACTTCCAACCGTATCTCTTTCGAACGGAGACGCCTAAGCGAGCCTAGCGACCTAGCTACGACCATGACACGGAAGGAGGGGTCATACCTAGGGTCGCGGTGGAGTCAGCCTAGCCGGCGAGGAAGAAGATCAGGGCCGCCAAGGGACTCCGGCCGGCTCGGCAACGCACTCAACTCCGCTCCAGAAGGCTGCTCTCTGCATAAAAAGAAACACACGGGATCAGTTCAAAATTTTGACAGAACCTCCCCTGCACGGGGAGGTTTCCAATACCTGCAAACAAAGCACGTGGCACGATGGCCGACAATCATATTCACATCAGGGGCATGATGGCCGACAATCATATTCACATCAAGGGCACGATGGCCGACAACTGCGAAGGGCGAAGGCGACGGACAGCGGTGGGCGGTCCTCCTCCCTCTCTTCCGCCGGCGGGTATCGGCGGTGCGAGGTAGCAAGGGTGGTGGCCGCACGCCGGGGCGGCGGTGGGGCGGTCCTCCTCCTCCTCTCCTTCCTTCCCCCTCCTCCTCCTCTTCCTTCCTCCTCCTCTCCTTCCTTCCCTCCTTCCCTCCTTCGTCCTCTCCTTCCTTCCCTCCTTCCTCCTCCTCTTCCTTCCTCCTCCTCTCCTCCCTTCTCCCTCCTTCCTCCCACCCTTCCTTCCTCCCCCTTTCCCTCCCCCTCCCCTCCCCCTAACTCCTTCCCGGCCCGGCCGGGCGGTCGGGGCAGGCATGCGGCCAGCCGGGGCGCCGTCGGGGCGAGCTGCTGCGTTGGAGAGGCGCCGGTGGGGGCGGGGGCGCGGTGTCCGGTCAGGGGAGGGGGCCGCTGTCCGGGCGGGGCCGGCGTGGAGGCGGGGCGCGTCTTGTGCGCGGGCCGGGGGCGGGGCGGGTGGAGGGCGTGAGGGCGGGGCGGTGGTGGCGGCGGCGCCGGCCTGCTCGGTGTCTCTGTGTGTGCTGTGTGTGTGCGGGTGTGTGCGTGCATGTGTGGTGTCAGTGAGGGTGTGGTGTGTTGACTTTGTAAAAAAGAACGATTTCCCGTGATGGATCTGGGCGCTCACGGGAAAGACAACACCTTTCCCATGAGCTGCCCGGATCCATCACGGGAAAGCTCATATTTTTTTAATATCCACCGTGGGGGGCCTGTGAAGCGGGTCCCACCCACCCCTTTCCCCGTGATCAGCTCACGGAAATCTCCTCCGTTCCCGTGAGCTGCTCACGGGAAATTTTTTTTTCGAGAAATTAAATTTATTCCTCCCTTTCCCTTTCTAACATATGTATATATTCAAACTTTGATCAAGATTACTTGAAAAATACCTTATCACATACACTCACCTATACATAATTGATCCTTTCGCGAAAAATGGGCCATTATTTCATGTGGTTCTATCTTCTCTTTTTCAAAATTGTGTTTACTTCACTACAACAAAAAATTATAATAATTATCAAAATAATCCAAAAATTTCTCAAAAATAGACATGACACAATATCCGAGGTGCATTTGCATATAGAAAAAGTTTCGTAGCCAAACCACAACTTGACCGCCACATCCACATGAAATCACACTAGATCACTCTCAACAAACATGAAACTTCTACGCTTGAGATGTTGGAGCTTGTGAACATCGTCGCGTGCCAACTTGTGCGAAACGTTCCCAATTTTTTATCATAGCCTCGGCATAAGATATCATGACATATTATCAAATTTCATGATTTTTTGCACATCGGTTTATTTTCTAGAATTTTTAAACCACTCGAGCAGGGGATTAACGTTCATGATTTCGTATTAAGATGTTCAGATTTCATTATTTTTTAAATGCAAGGTCTTACATTGTGTTGAGTATGAGGAATATAAATTTTCTACTAATTTTTTTTCAACAATTTGAAGGACTTGTAGTTCAAATTTGGCCTCATTTCAAAAATTCCCATAAAAGAGAATAATTACCTAAATATATCAAATAACGTTAATAATTCACTAAACTTTAACATGTAGTGCCATATGATGTGCTAGAAGTGTAGAAAAAGTTTGGAGATGAAAATTCAAAAAAAAAAAATTCGTGAGCTTCTTTCCCGTGGCGGGATATTCCGCTCACGGGGAAAGAGGGTCCTTTGCCGAAGGCCCTCTGTTTGGCCCACGGGAAAGCACGCTCACGGGAAAGTGTTTCCCGTGAGCTTGACGGAGTTCTCATGGGAAAGGGGACGGAGGAGGTGACGGAGGGGCGGGGGCTCACGGCGGTTACCTTTCCCGTGAGCCTTGTTCTCACGGGGAAAGGGGATGGGGCTTTCCGTGAGCTATACCTCACGGGAAATATGTTTTCCGTGATCTTTTTCTTTCCCATCATCTTTTCTTTTGGCTCACGCGGGATAGGTAGTGATTTCCGTGATTTGTTTCTGTTAGCTCACGGGAAAGATTTTGCCCACGGGATAACGCAGAATCCGGTAGTGGCGGTCCCTCTCGCGAGTAGAGAAACCGGCTTTCTGCGATAGCTAATAGCCTTAAAGCCACCGGCGGGGCAGGCGCTGGCTAATTACGGGTGATTTTAATCTCATCTACAAAGCTGCCGACAAAAAGCAACAACAAAGGCTATGCTTGAGCCTAATGCGGCGATTTGGCGAAGCAATTGACGCAGTGTGGCCGACGGAAATAAGTCTCGAGAATAGGAAATTCACTTGGAGCGACCAACGACGAGAGGCCCACATTGGCGAGACTTGATCGCTTCTTCGCAATGTGGAATGGGACACGACTTTCAGCTCCCACGTACTCAACGCGCTCTCTACTTCGCTCTCGGATCCCGCCCGTTGCTTCTATCGAACACATCGGGTCCTAGAAGGCCACGAACCTTCAAATTTGAGAACTTCGGGTCAACCTCCGAGGATTCAAGGAAGTGGTTGCGAATGTTTGGGAAGCGCCTACGGAGCACTATGAACCTTTCCACGTGCTTTCCCACAAACTACGCACCACGGCGGCCAAGTTGAAGGAATGGAGCAGCGAAACTATCGACGCCAAGAAGACTTTCTTCATGGCACAGGAGGTCATTTTGAGACTTGACATCGCCCAAGAAAATAGACCCCGACACACCGAGGAGGCGCTTTTAAGAGCGAGACTAAAGCGGCGGGTCCTCGGACTGGCGTGGTTGAGAGAGCCGGATGCAAACAAGCATCAAGAATAACATCGATTAAGCTTGGAGATCGCGAACACAAAATTCTTTCATCGCAAAGTCAACGAGAAGAAGAAAGAATAATATTCGAGAGACGAAGCATGACAACAGATGGGCAGTCAATCACGACGACAAAGCGGAAATCATCCACGATCATTACGCGGGGATCATGGGCGCCACCGCAACGTCAATGCACCTTAAACTGGGATAGTTTGAATTTGACTCCGCATGATTTCGGCGACATAGACGCAGCCTTTACCGAAGAAGAAATCAAAGCTGCGATTATGCAAATGCCCCGCAGACAAAGCCGGGACGGGCGGATTCACGGGCGCCTTCTTCGTAGCTTTGGGAGATTATAAAGCATGACTTTGTGCGAGTGGCGAATGCATTCCATGATTGCGAGAACAAGGAGCTTAGCCTTCCCGAATTCGCCAACGTGGTGCTCATCCCAAAGAAGGAAGGGGCCGAAGCTATTGGGGACTTCAGGCCGATCGGCCGATCCATTCTTTTCGCTAAGATAATGGCCAAAGTGCTATCAACACGTCTAGCGCCTCACATGGCATCCATCGTATCCACAACGCAGAGTGCTTTCATCAAAAAAAGAAGCATACACGACAATTACATGGTTTATGCGTAATGCAATCAGACGGTACCGCAAGACGAAACAACCGGCTCTTTTCCTAAAATTGGACATTACCAAAGCCTTCGACTCCGTTATTTGGGAATACCTCTTTGGAGCTGCTAAATAAGTTTGGCTTCCCTAGCCATTTGGAGGGAGTGGATCGCAGCGCTCTTATCGAACACATCTTCAAGAGTTACGCTAAATGGGAACCCGAGTGCACCAATCGGACATGGAAGAGGTCTCCGCCAAGGGGGTCCATTATCGCCGCTTCTTTTGTCATAGCCATGGAACCCCCGCAAAGACTACTCGTCCTAGCTCTTGAAAAGAGGTTACATCTCCAAGGCTGCGAGAGGGAGAACGCCGCAGCTCGAGCCCTCCATGTACGCCGATGACACGGCAATTTTCATCGGCCAATAAGAGAGATGTGTTGGCGGTTGCCAAGCTCCTAGCTCGCTTTGGGGGCGCTTCTTTGGGCTTAAAACAAACCTCCGTAAGTCTACGATCATTGCCATCGGCCCAGAGAGTAAACTTGGGTGAAATCCTAGCCGGCTTGCCTGTTGCCGTCTCAAGCTTCCCAACAAAGTGTCTTGGCCTGCATTTGTCGGATAGAAGGCTAAAGCGAGTGGATTTCCAACCGCCGTCGACAAAGCAATCGGTAGAATCTCTATGTGGAATGGGCGACACGTAAACCCGGGCGGGCGGTCGACCCTTGCTAAAGCGGTCTTGGCAAGCGCAAGCGGTGTACTTCCTAACCTCCATCCGTGCTCCAAACGGGTAATAGATGACATCAATAGCCGGAGGAGGAGATTTGTTTGGAAGGTGCGGTGCGAAGCACTCCACGGGGAGGGAAGTGCAAAGTTAAGCGGCCAAGATCGGCCGGGCCAAAAAATTCAAGGGGCCTGGGCATACTACACCTTCGCGGTCGGGGCGCTTTGAGACTAAGGTGGTTATGGAAGCAATGGCTCCCGGGTGCGAAAAACACCCTCAACTCCGAGACACCGTGCAACAGACGGATAAACCTACTCTTTGCGGCATCAACAAAGGTCACAATTGGGGATGGACACAAGGCCCTCTTACGGACCCGCGGCATGGGCTGCGGGGTCGCCCGGCCTTGTGATGTGGCACTAAATCTGTTCTCCATATCAAAAAAGAAAGAACGAGCGATCTATCGGGCCATCCGAACAATGCGTGGATAAGAGACATAGATCTTCAACACCAAGGATACCACGGCAACTCATTTTGAAGAGTACACTAAACTTTGGAGTGAAGTAAGACTACTATCTTTAACCCAGGGCGTCCCTGATAGCATTTCATGGAAGTGTGGCAGCAGCAATGAGTACTACGCATCATCGGCATATCATGCGCAGATTCTTTGGGGCGACCTTCAACAACTTTGAGACGCTCATCTGTAAACCATGGGCCCCACCCAAGTGTAAGTTTTTAAATTTGGTGGCCATCCAAAACGAAATTTGGGCTGCGGATAGACTGCAAGCGAAATTGGCGAATCGTAGTATTTGCACGCTATGCGGACATCACCATGAGACTGGATTGCACCTCTTCAGAGATTGCAGATTCGTCCGACGGATATGGGACGAGATCGCCGCTGGGACGCAAAATGCAAACATTCGCCCCGATAATTGGACCCCCGGAGAAAATCTGCGCGAATGGTGGACCGCTATGTCCAAGATGCCGTCTTCTAATAGGAAAGGCCTACGCTCACTGATATTACTCATATGCTGGGAGGTGTGGAAGGAAAGAAATGCAAGAGTTTTTGAGCGGACCGAGGCGCCGAGCTTTGTAGTTCTTCAGAGGATCAAGGATGAGGCAAGATTGTGGTGCTTGCTGGGGCTAAAGCATCTCGTCGGCACTTCTACCGTCGCCCTCTTTGGTTTCCCTTGTATAGTCTTTGGTTTTTCTTGTATAGTCTTTCTGTATAGCTTTTTTTGTTCTTGCCGTTTTTCCTCATTTTTTTTTGTTCATGTAACTTTTGCTTGCGCCTTCTGGCGTCTTTCCCCTTATTAATATAACAGGCATCGCTGATGCCGGTTCGTTTCAAAAAAAAAAAAGTGCATTATTTACTGTTTGGCTTAACACCCCCATAGAGTATAGATGTTTTTTTTAATGTTTGGTCAAAAAGGAACAACAAAAAGTAAACTCACTTTTATCGACTGCGCAGCATCGACACTTTGTTGGGCAATTTGGATAACAAGAAACTGGTTAGTTTTGACAAATGTAGACCTAAATCTTTTATGCGAGACACTCTTCAAGGGAACTCACTGGCTCCGATAGTGGGCAATGTTGCAGCAGCGTGGCGAGCTACGAGATATGTTAGTCGCAGCGGGGCAACATCTTGAGACGGCAGGTCGGCAACGCTGCAGTTTTTGGTTTCAATGGATGACTTTCAACAAGATTCATCGGTCTATTTTGATTCAAAACTTTCCTTGTTTTTTGTGTTCTGAGAGTTTTTCTGTAAAATTTATTCTCTACAGCCGGATGTTCTAGCCTTTGGGCTAGGGTTTATAATAATTGGTGCGATTCTATCGAAAGATGGATGATGTCGGATTTTTTATCCTTTATCTAAAAAATATTCAATTAGAAAGAGATTCAAATTGGTTTGTTTTTTTAGAAGGGCGGCAAGATATTTGACGATTTTTATTAGACAAGAAAAAATACATTCAAATTGGTTTATCGAAGCTAATGAGAACTACTTTCACAGGGCAGGTAGCAAAGCATCAAACACCTAAGGCTAGGCAAGCTCTTTGTTGGTATTTCCGCGGAGCTTCACAGGAAATAAATCTCCAGGTGTAATCTGCTTTCTGCAGGCAGTTGGCTCACGCGAGTCATGACGTGCGTCTCTTTGTTAGTGGATAACACCACCGATGTCAGTAGTATCTACAAAGTCTGAAACGAGCATAAAGATGCGTGATTTAAAGATTGCACGGACGAGTTGTCAACGATCGGTCTCACACTCCGATAAATGTTCGTTTAGAATTAGTCCATTCTTAATGCATTATTTCCACCTGATGAAGTCACGTCTCTAGTTTCGTCTACTTGTCAACCACTGCATTTCTTTTGTGACGAACGACATGCCACTTGCTATTAGTTTTTGTCCACCGTGGACGACTCTTCTTGGCTTCTTGCTGTCACTAACCCTCACGTCAGCAAACAGCACCTTCAGCAAATACTGACTGGTTCTCTGAAGACGAATGGTGAGAGTGACAAAGGAAAACTACTCCTAGACGGCTTCAGTTTGTGCAGACTGCAACATCTTCAGGATTTACTTGCAGAATACAGACAAGTTCCTTTAGCTAACCTGCCAGAATATCGTTGAAAATCCGGGGCACAGTTGGTGACTCTCTGCGAATGCAATTAGTGGCTGGGCTGAGTGGCTGGTTCTGAAAACCAATACAGATGAGGCCAAAATAGAACAGTTTCAATTTGCGAAGGCTGGTATAAGACTGACAGATAAATGGGCATATATTTGGTTGTTTCTTCTGTAACAGTTTCAATTTCAATGCATCATAGTAGGCCTGAATGGCAACTACGTATTATATATCAATCCGTCAAAACGGCTGCTATCATGAACAGCTTAGCTGGTGACGATCGAGCCAGTCACCACTGCCACTGCGGATGGTAGTGGTAGTAATTGTAATTGGGGTACCAGCAGCCGTATGGCAGCGGCACGGCCTCGGGCTTCTTCTCCTCCGGTTTCTTCTCCTCGGGCTTCACCTCCTCCACCTTGACGATGTCGGCGTGGCCGATCTTCTTGCGCAGGCAGTTGACGAGGCAGACGGTGTCGATGCCGTCGCCCTCCACCTCCAGCTGGTCCTTGCCGTCGCCGGTGATCCCCATCTTGCTCACCCCGTCTGCTTTGGCGGCCAGCGCACCATGGCCTTGGACCGACACTTGTCGCTCGCCATGCTCAGCCTGATCACGATCTTTTGCTGCATGCAGCGACGATGGAGACACACGAGATTGATGAGTCAGATCAGATGCATGCCTGATTCGAGGGCGAGCTGAAAGATTATTAATTCAGACGACGGCTGTTCTTTGAGACTGTAGTTAGTTACCTTCGTCATCGCGCTGCTGGCTGATGAGGATATATAGCGACCACTGATGAAGAGTAGAGGCTGAACGGACGGACGGGATGGGCGTCGCGCCGGATGCCGATGGATCGATCGATGCTCTCGTCTGCACTCTGCCGGAGTAACCGGGGGCAGCTGCCTTGTGATGGAGCAACTGCGACTGGTGCTCGCGCGGCATTTATAGACGAGACGGGCGGGTGGCGAAAGGGCAACAGGTGAGGGCCGACCATCCTTCGCCGGAACGATCTTTGAGTCCCAAGTAAGCAAGTACACGACAAGGACGACGACCGACTTTGGAGCGTTACTGTACGCGTACAGTACTAGTATGTTGCAGTCATCAGTCATCACCAACCGAGCTAGTCAGAGACGGGTCCCCGTTGGTCCGTTCGTTCCTCATCGAAAGGGACGGCGCCTTCCTGGGAAAAAAATAGTACCAAGTATACAATGACTTGACGAGAACAGAGACAAGGCAGTTGGTTTTGGTTGACGCGCTCGCCGGCCTCTTCTCTGCCCGCCCGGAGCTCTGAGCTCCATCTCCAAAGCCGCGGCCGCGGCAACGCAGATTTTTCAAATGAAATACAGCTAGCGTTAGGTATCGTTGGCAATCAGGCCATCAGGGTGGGTACTGTGCGAATGTGAACACGCAGAGTCAACGAGCAGTCTTCTTTCCTCTCTCAAAAAATACTCGCACATGCATGAGTAATACGTACTTGAAAAAGATAGTGGGCCGCCACAGTGGTCAGTGCTCTGTTACGTCCAAAACCACACACAAAAAAGAAAAAGCGAGAGTGGGCAGACATGTGTGCTCTGTTGCTCAAGCACCTCAATGAGCCCGTCCATCACTCCTACGCGGTTCTCTTTGTCCTTGCCATTTCAACCCCACCTTTACTTTCACTCCCAAGTACTGTACGCTAATACGTCCTCCCTTCTTTTTTAATTTTTTTTTTCCCGAAGGGGAACGGTTTTTCATTGAATTTGGAAACAGAGTACATTCCCTTTTACAGAAGAACACTGAAAACAAAAAGAAATCGCAAACAAGGACACCAAGGACCTAGAGCAAAATCCTCTGGCTTCCAAAGAAATCGCCAGTCTTCACGCCGCCCGAAGACGCCCGAGACGCTGACCGCTAACGTCGCCGGCCGGAGTTGTCGAGGAAGCCAACGCATGGAAGACGCCGCAATATCCAACGACTTCGGAACCACCAAGCCGCATCTATTTCGTTGAAAGAGCGTCAGCAGCTCCCCCTCCCTCCGGCGAGCAACAAGACCGCCACCGCTAGCACGAAGGCCAGCAACCGGCAGAAGCCCGCCCCGACGACCATGAAACCGCCGGTCGGACAAGGATCCTGCGGTCACCAGCTAGAAGAGTGGGGAAAGAGAAAACGAGGTTCCTTTCGCAACAACAGAGGAGTTCACATACCTCATGACGCAGGGGTGGAGCTAGTTAGTGAGTTGTGGGCGCCCAGGCACCCACAAAAATTCAAAAAATCACTGTTAGAAACAGATTTTCACCATGGTTTTGGATTAAATTTTCATATCTACAAGAGCAAGGCAGCCCCTCTAATTTGCTCTAGCTTCGCCCCTGTCATGACGGACGCGACGGAACCGCACCAGCCACTTCCGCCGCTCGCACAGGGACTCTTCTTATTCGCCGGCGAGGAGGACATTGCCATCACTCCAGAAAGCCCTAACTCCACCATCGACATGGATAGCAAGCAAAACCTAGGCATAGATACTACCCTATACACATCCGCTCGTCAATTCCCCGGGCCTCCTCCCTCTCCGGCGCTGAACCGGCCGCCGGAGAGGAAAGGGGCTGACTGAATCGCCGCCGGAAGGGTCGATCGCCTCGGTGTCGCCCTTTTCCTCTGCTCTCTATTGTAGCACGGGATAAGGGACGGAAGCCTTTCAATACGTCATCCCTTCAATTCCACAGGTCTTGAGCTGAATAGAGATTCAGAGAAGTGGCAACTGAAACCTTGCTGAAATGTGGGCTTGAGCTGATTTTGTTACTGACCACCTGCAGGCAGAATTGAAACAAGGCAAGAGCTGCTCAATGATTAAATCAATTCTGAACTAAACTAGAGAGCTGGGAGCAACAAGACAAACTAAAGCGTACACGAAAATTCAGTCAGAGCGAGACAAGTATCGAACTGAACTAAAAATTGATGCACTCGGCTCTTACGGATTACCAGAAACTGACGTGTCTGAAACAGCACAGGAAGCAACGTTTCAGAAACAACATAGGAAGCAGGCTGAGCAGAGGGCTGCTCCAAAAATTCACGAAAAATAAATCACATCAAGTTGGATGAGAGTTCGAATTTAACCACACGGCATCATCAACTCATAGTAAATCCAAATTAGCAAACAGGTCCCAAAAACATTGGAATTTCAGCACTAATTTCGGAAGTGTATGGACTCAGACCACCGCGCAAGTTTAGGGAGTCCTCATAAATTTTTCTCTTATTTTTTTATATAATTTTTGTCAAATTGGAATAATTTGACTTAGGGGAACTCAAAATCTCTTATATTACAGGACATGGAGTAGAAGTAAGATGATATAGCATGTAGGCATATGTAGCACTCCTTCCACAAATGTAAGTATTTCTTGAGTCTGTCGTAAGTCAAACTGTCTTGACAAAGTTTATTAAAAAATACAATAATACTTTATAATTCAAATAAGCATCATGTTAGACTGCTAGAATCAACCAGGCTAGAGGGAGAGGGACGTAGAGAGACACACCATCGGGCTTGGTGGAGGAGGTGGGCATGGCGACGGTGCCTGGTGACGGCGCCATCTCGGCGATGAAGTCCGATGACGGCGGTCCAGTGGAGTGGGCGTCCCGCCCGCGGTGGCGAAGGCAGTGAAGCTTTTCAGTCACTGTCAGCGCTGCCTCTAGATCGGATTAGGGTTGTAGGTGACCTTCTTTGGGCAGCGGCGAACCTCGTGCCTTGGCCCCGGCCCCTACCTTATCTTTATAGCTAGCGCTACGCGGCGGGGCCACCAGTCATGTATATGGCTAGCACACCCCCCCCATCAGGGCGAGTCGGGGGTCCAGCTCAGTTGTTGGACCGAGCTGATGGAGATCAATCTAACATAGGAATCCCTGTTATATAAAATACTATTTCATAGTTTACTTCTAGGATGTGTGGTCAATGCTTTCGTTTGTGAATTTGATTGAATTTAGAATATTTTAACTTAAAACAAATTCACTTATATATCAAAATTTCGTGATCACTGAAGAAGCCAAAGCAAACCAGAAGCAGGTTTGTGCACACGTGCACAGCACGATTCACGGAGAGAAGCAAAAGTTCAGAACCAAAATCATCACAAACATATATATATGCCGGGCAAAATCCACCCTTAAGTAGTAGTAGTACGTAGCTTCACAAGATGCGGCAGCCTTCTGCCTGCTGTTCCTCGCATAGAAACGTCGGCGGCGGCCCCGGGTAAATTGGGCTTGCTGCCCGGAGCTTCTTGAACTCTTCTTCTTCCTTCTTTTTCTTCTCTCTTCTCCCCCTCCTTCTTCTCTTCTTCCGCCGCCTTCTTCTTCTTGGCTTCTTCTTCCTTCTTCTTCTCCTCCTCCTCCTTCTTCTTGTCCTTCACTTCCTCCACCACAACGATGTCGGCGCGGCAGACCTTCTTGCGCAGGCGATTGATCAGGCAGGGGATGTCGATGCTTTCTCCTATCACCTCCAACCGGTCCTTGTCATCGCCGGTGATCGCCACCGAGTTCACTCCTGCACATACATCATGGAATTGTCCACGGATCCCACACATGACGACGATCAAGATAATAGCTAGATAGTGTGACGGATGTGTACCGACAAATTTGGATGTCAGCTGCATGGCTTTAGACCGGCTCTTGTCGTTCTGTACGTCCAGCCTGATCACAGTCTTTTGCTGCAACAACAACAACGTGACGACGAGCCCAAGATAGCATCAGTGAGAGTTCTAAAAATTGTCTGACTTCTCAACAAAAGAGCATCGGTGAGAATTCTGAAAATTGTCTGACTGTCGACAAAGAGAATTGTATATTTTTTGTTGAACATCTATATATGGGAAGCACACATGCATGCATGGAGAATCAAAGTAAGAGCAACACAGAAGGCCTTCGCCACTACCTTGGACGACATCACGTCTCCCGCAGGCGATCGATTTACGTGCTGCAAATGATGGTGGCTACGCAGCTACGCTGATCGTCGCGCTATATATGTTTTACTTGCTTCTGAACGAGCAAGTTCTCGGGGCTACACGCGCATGAACGGGCAAGATGTGCTGGCGGAGCCAGGATGAAAGCCGCTGCCTGCCGTGCTGTAAATACACAGTCTATTGCATAAGGGAAGGTAACAGAAAAATCATAATCGTAGTCTGTTGGTACGTAGGCTCTTACTAAACGACTTTAGTAGGACTATATATTTATGTGGAAGTTCTGTTTATATCTATATATATGCCTCTATAATAAAGAGATAAAAATTTAACAGCTAATTTTTTGGTATGGCATTTTTTGGTCGTTCTTACAGTACTTAGAACATATGATGCTAAAACAATACAAAAGTACTTAAGTAACAAACTGACCTTATAATGTACTAAAAAGCATCATTCGCCTAGTATTCTTTGAAATGAAGTCTTCAATTATATCTTCATACTTGATCATCTCCAAGATATCATTTTCAAGTGCTATTGTCGGCCTCCCCGCATCGGCCTTCCTCCGCTCCTCCCCTGCCGTCGCGCGGGCCGGACGCCCGGCGTCCTCGTCGCGACCTCGCCCCGACGGCTCCAACACCGTGCTTCCACGGGCGACGCGGGCGGCGCCATTCTTCATGGGCGACACGGCACGCAAAAAAGCGGCCACGGGCGTGCCCTAGGAAAGGCCGGCAGCAGCTGCACGCCGTGGCACGGCACGGCGCGGCGCGGTGGCGTGTCGGCACGGCACGCGGCACGCGGACCGCCGGGCGTGCTGCACGGCACGGTAGCCATCTATAAACCGTAGTAGAAGAGGGGCGACCATTGGCAGCGCTCACTTTTCTAAACCGAGATTGTAAATTTCTTGTCCCCCCCTTTCGTCCAATAATAAGTGCGGCAAAGCTTTTCGCTGTCCTTTATCTTTTAAAAAGGGACCAGCATAGGAATAAATCGTTGTAAGAACGTTTGTGGTAGCTTGTTCAACTTACCACGGATTCATGATCAGTTGGGCACCTTTGGTTTTCTTGTTCATGTTCGATTAGAAAGAGATTCAAATTGGTTTATTTTTTTTTTTAAAGGGCGGCAAGAGATTTGCCAATTTTTAATAGACGAGAAAAAATACATTCAAATTGGTTTTATCGAAGCAAATGGGAACTGCTGGAGTGGCCCCGAAGCGTGCCACCCGAAAAGTACAACCGAAGACACCAACCCGAAAGTATAGGACAAGCTTGTATTAATCACCCCCCCCCATTACAATGCCCGTCTGGGGGACTATTTATACAAGACCGTATCATCTTACATGACCTAAATGCCCCTCAACTACTCCGATGCCGACGGATATTCCCGCCACGCTTGGGCTTCACGGTCTTTTTAGCCTTGTCGTCCAAGCGCCCCTTGGGACCACTCGTGCCCCCCTTTCGGTTCCCTTTGCACCGGATGCCGCTGCCGGACAATACGCCCGGCGACCAGTTAATCCTGCCCGGGCGAGATAAAAGGGCGGGGGCGAAAGTAAAGTTCGGGTCATCCGCACCGAACGCCCCTTTCGCCCCAAGATGCGAAAGCGCCCTCGGGTCACTCTATGCCGGCGTGGCCTTTCGACCCCTAGATGCCAGCTCAATCTTCGTGCCTCGGCTCTTGTGCGCCCGCTGAAGCGGTAGTCGAAACCAGTCCGGCGGATTATCGGCCAAAGCCTCGGCTTCGGTCGCCGACCCGTCGGACGCCTCCCGATAAGCCGTCGCCGAGCGGCCATTCGGTTTCTTGGACCGGACCGGGGGGATGATGGCATGGCGACGCTAGCCCCCAACGATAGCCCCTCGGCTTTGGGACGAATTTTGATGAAATCTCCGAGTTCGTTCGAACCCGAAAGTCACGTTCGGCTCGAAGAAACCCCCGCGAGAAGGCGAGAGGGTAGACGATTTGATTGATTGTTTTTTCTCCTCCAAACCGGCCTGAACGGTCGTGGACCCAGCACAATGGTCGTGAAACGTCTCTTCGCGCTTCGGTTACCTCGGGCGCGTGTTCGAATGCGAACCGTCACGGCGGTTGCATCAAAGCACGCGCCCTAGGCAGTATATAAAGTCCCCCAGCTGGGGGGAGGCGGGGAGCTCCTCACCCGTCATTTGCCTCCGGCTCTCGGGTCTTCCTCGCTTTCACGCCTCCGGAGCCCGATTGCCGGCTCCTTAAGGTATTAGCCTTTACCCGGTTCTAAATTTACTATAATATCTTGTTTTTATTTTTGGTTTTCTTTTTTTCTTTCCTTTGCGTTTGTTAGGTTCGTATTTTTTCTTAGATGTCGACCGTCCGCAACCGAGTCCGGTAGCTCGATTCGGTGAACCGCGCACCGCGAAACCCGTGGTGCCGAAATGTTTTCTTCGGCAGCGGCTCATCGGTGGAAGCGGGTTGCAGCGGCGGGGGAACCGGTAGTGGAAGCTCTTCCGGCTCCCTCGTCCTCAAGGTCACGAAACCGGCAGGTCGGTTGTGCCTCCCGAATTGATTCAGGTGGAAGGAGCTGGCGACTTAGCGAGGGTGATCATTCGCCTATCGCGGACAATGAATCGATGAGCGAAGCGCCCGGTTTGTCGAGCGGCCGGATGCTTGCCGCCAAGATGAGGCGTAGGCAGACCTTAAGGCCTGGTGAAGGAGATGCCGAAAGTGCAGTTATCGCCACCGGAGGGTCGAGGAAAAATCAAGCCCCCAAGTCCGACCCGAAAAAGTTATTTGGCCGGTCGGCTCAGCGTAAGAATCAAGCTAAGCTCAACGAATATGTTGAGAAAGGAATTATGGGCGCGCTACGCTAGCGTCAATGCCGAAGCTCGAGAGCCGAAACCACACAGAGACCGAAAACCGTATGAGGCGCTTGTTTTCAAAGACTTCTTTGTTGCCGGACTTCGGTTCCCCGCATTGATTTCCTTTCCGGAGATTTTGGAAAAGTTTGACCGCAGATCCATCAACTCATCTCCCAATTCGGCTTCGATCGGTGCTTTCGTCATGGCGTTGAAGATCTTTGGGGGCTCCTCGAAGTGTGGATGTTTTTCGCTTATTGCTATAGCTGCTTCATCAAACCGAACCTTATAGTGGATGAAGAAACGAAGACCGTCGTGCAAGCTCAGTACGGTGCGTGCACTTTCATTCCCCGAAAAAGAAGAATTAGGTGCCGTACCTAGTGCGCTTTTTCGTAACAAATGGCAAGACTGGACCGAATATTGGTTCTACGCCAAGGTCAGCAACAAGGAAGCCGGAAGCGCGCGCCACTGCGCGAGGTTTCGCCCGGAGTGGCGGCTTGTTAGCCGATTGCTACCCTTGACTATGATGCGTTCGGCTTCCAAAGAAACACCTCGCCGGATTTGATGAAGCGGTCGCTTTCAAGGAGACGGCCGAACATCGATCGGCCGGGATTTGGTCGAAGAATGGTTAGCTCTTCGAGTGTGGCCGCTGTCTCCTTCCACCGTGTTTGAGCGAAACCCCGAACACCAGGGTACCATGGCGCTATGATCGTGGGCGATCGACCTTACGGTTTTTTGGTTCGGCGATGAATTCGTGCAGGCGGTGTGCGATGCGGCCGACGATATCTTGGGGCCTTATTCTCAGAAGGAGCACAAACAGAAGCTAAAGCATTTGGATGCTTTGCCAAGGCTTAATCGCTTTTGAGGCGATGAGAATTCACGTTGGATTCGACCGTCCCGGCCACCGCAAGAAGATGAAGGCCGGCGCCGAAAGGTGAAGAGGGGCCAAAAGGATTGCTGGATTCGCACCCTTCGAGAGCCGGAAACAAAAGAAAATAACGAGGCGCCGTACAATCCCGAAAGAGGATGCTGATGATGCGAGATAGGGCGCTTGTTGGCAAAAGCGCCGGGACGCCGTGAGTCGAAAAGGATCTTTGGATGACGTCGGTTGCTCAAGCGCCGAGCACACCGAAATGGTAGATCGCGTGTTTTCCGAAAAGCTCTTAGGCGATGTTTTGCGACTTTTCGTTGTGAATGAATCGGAATCTTCTTTCGATTGATTCTAATCCTTTGTCGACTATTGATTTCTACATGTAGGTCGTTATGAGCGATTCGGACGAAATGCCGCCGCAGAGCCGGGACCGAAGGCGGCGATGAGGAGCTCGGAGCCATGAGTGTGTCGGGGTGTTCGGGGGCGGAAAACCCCGGGACAAGCCGGACTTGGGGAAGGATCTCGCTGGCGGCGTTCGCGCCATCACCACGAAGGATCAACCTAAAAAGGTAAATACGAAAGGTCCTAATGGCTAGAGGGGGGTGAATAGCCTATTAAAAATTCTACAAACAACACTTAACAAGGCGGTTAGTAAATAAGATGGCGAAGCAAATATAGCGGTGCTATGAACTAGCTATGCAAGCCACATGTCAATTCTATTGTCTCTAATCACAAGCAATAGCTAGGTTGCTAATTTACTCCTAGGTGAACAAGATATGCTAACTAAATCAAACACTAGGAGCTAAACAATTCTAGCAAGCTATATCAAACTACACAAGCTACACAAGTATATCAAATGAAATGATAGAGAAGGAGTGATCGATATACCAACGTCAGCGTGTAGAGGTGGAAGCCAATCACCGTGATCAATATGAAATCTCCAACGAGCAAGAACAAGATTGACACGATGATTTTTCACCGAGGTTCACGTGCTAGCCGCACGCTAGTCCCCGTTGTGGTGATACACCCGCTAGATGTTCCACAAGCTTAATGGCCAATGCCAAATCCCCGGTGGGAGCTCAATGAAACAATCACTAGAGGGGATTCACAAGCCACGAGCAATCCACTAGTGCTCCTTTCACGAATCTCCCGCGGGGTAAGGAACGACCCCTCACAAATCCACCGGTGTGGCCTCGAACAAGCTCCAATCGAGCTCAACACCGCCTCAACCTCCAAGCCGCTAGGGAACCAAGCAAATTCCCAAGAGGAAACAAATCCCGCAGCTCCTCCAAGGATGAAGTGCCTCTAGATGCAAGCAATCAAGCAAATGCACTTCTATCTCTCTCAATCTCACCAAAGATTCGAAGTTTGGATGAAGAGATGAGTGGAGTGGAGTCTCACAAGCTCACAAGTGTGTAGGAGTGTTAAAATGTGCAAGAGAGAGCTCCAAATACCGGCCATCCAAGTATATATAGAGCCCACTCAAAAAGCTAGCCGTTGGGGGTTTTGCGAGCTGACCCGGACTCGCCGGCCGGACGCACCGGTCGGGGTCGGTCGGCGTCGGTCGCGGCCGACCGAGCGTCCGGTCGAGAGAGCACAAGCCCCCCGCCCCACGGTGGCCGGCTTCCTTCATGGGTCCGGTCGATGCCAGGTGGTGACCGGAACCTCCATTTCGGCGTCCGGTCGATCCTCAAAATCGAGTCCAAAAACATGCTTACTGGAATTACGACGAGGACTCGCCGACGGGACCGTCGGTCAAAACCAAGCGTCCCGGTCCGGCGTCGGTCGGACGAGTCCGGCCGCCATCTTCTACAATTTCAGCATTTTGTCGTCGCCTTTGCTTCAACCTTTGCTTCACCTCTTGCCACAAGTTGCCAACACGTCGAAGATGATCTCAATATCATATATGTTAGCATGTCGCGATTGATTAGGCAAGAACGAAGTTAGTGCTCTCAATCCTAAATGCAATATGCAAGTCAAATGGACCTAGAAGCACTTCACCAACGGATTAGTCGCGGCATCCCCTCTTGATAGTCGGCCATCTATCCTATAATGTGATCACACTCTCTATAGTGTCTTGATCACCAAAAAGAAAACCCTATCAAGTTATACCTTTGCCTTGATCTCGGGTTTCCAAACCGACAAGCGAAGCTTGGCGATCCATCATGTCCATCATCATCGCCCATGTTCATGATCATCATGCTCCGCGTCATCCATGCAATCCTCGTCTCTTAAGTCACACATAGAGCAAAGGATTAGCATAACAAGGTGTCATCAATTTCCAAAACCAAACATGAGATTTCACGCTCCTACCACCGAATCACCTCCGCCCCATCAGGACAAAACACCGAAAGCAACGGCCGGTAAGTCGAGATTCTATCACGAATCCTTCACCGAGACCCCGGAGATGACCAGCCGCATCATATTCGGGCACGGGGTTCTTTCGCTCGAACCGTGCCTCGAAGACTATGGTGAGACGCAGGTGTATTCAGCTCAAGCTCTCGGGGGGACACCGGTCCAACCAAGGAGAGGACTTACCGAATTGCTCATGCTTTAGGGGCCGCTTCCACCGCACGGGTGATAGCGAACGTCGACCATCGGTCGCTGCCGTTCCTGCCAACCGAAGAGGCCGTCGAGATGGGGGAACGATGCTTGGCGGGCTTCACCGCCCTAGAGATGGAGCGGGACCTCCTTTCGGTTCCACATCCCCGCCTTACGGAGGCGTTGAACGTTTATGGTGCTAACGTAAGTGTTCCTTCCCTCGGTTCCTGAATCCTGGTTTTTTGGTACCGAAATGCCGAGGCTAAGCAAGGCGCGGATTCTCGATAATGCGAAGTGCTCTATTACAATTCGTTTTTTACAGATCCTGTTGGCCGGCCGAGCGCTAGAAAAACAATTCCAGCTTTTTCAAGTCCGATTCGGCCTCCAAACTTCGGAAGGCGAAGAAAAACTACCAAGGAGGCCACGACACAGGAGGCGGAGAAAAACTAAGAGATGCGAAGCCCGGCTGCGGCTAAAAAATCGCGTCCAAGGAATTTGGAGAAGAGTCGACGGAGGGAGCAGAACGGACCGCAAGACGGCAGAGGGCGCCTCTTCGGACTCCGTCGGCGGGGTTGGGGCGTACAACGCCTAATCACCCGCTCGGCTTTGAGTCCGCTCGCCCATCGACATCCATGACCGTGCATTGACCCGGTCGGCCGCGAAATCTAGGGCACCGGAAGGTGCCGGTGCCCGCCCGACTTTGCCTTGAGACCCTCGAGGCTTTTCGCGAGAAATGTTGGAAGACCAAGGGTTTTCTCGGTTCAAGAACGGTGCCGGCCCAAGCTCAAGCATCGGAATGTCTCGGAAGAGGCCGCCGCTGGTGCCGAGAGGTTTTATGACTCTTTCGGTGCGGGCGGGGGCGGACCTCGCCATGCTTGGCGCCCGACCTTCGGAGAGGTGAGCTTTCTTTCGGTTTGGACATCTTCACCTATTTAGATGACTTTCGGCCAACCTCCTTATTCTTGGCAATTTTCGCTATTGCGAGGCCGCCGAATGTAAGAATGAGATTAAGGCAAGGGTGTCCGCCTACATATCGCCCGCGATGGAGGGACGGAGGCTTCGGCGTCGGGGAGCCCTTCCGGTGAACGCAGGGGACGCCTCGCAGCATGGGACCTCTCCACGCGATGATAGGGTAGCGTAGACTAGTTTTTCGGTTGGCTGGTTTGTTGTAATATACACTTAAGCACTTGTTACGAGGATTTCATGTAAACTATGGTGCAGGTTCCCAAGGAGGGGACCTCTAATTTATTTGAAGAACACCCTTTGAAAGTCGAGCGGAGGGTTCGGCGTTAGCGGCGCCTCGTGGCGTAACTTTCGGTCTTACTTTCGGACCGGATGGAGTGCTTTTTCGATCTCATTTGCCGAAAGATTTCCGTAACTTCGCGGATTATCGAAGATTTCGACGAAGTTTAGGCCTTCGGCTAGGCGAGAGGAACCTACGTAGGGGCGTGTTGTTGGAACCGAAAGAAGAGCCGTGAGGCGAGCCCGAAGAACCTTATGTTCCTCGGTGCCGATATCGTAAACATATCCGCCCGAATGTGAAAATACTTAGCTTCGCCCGGACTAAATCACGAGCCTTTCGGTTTTGCAAACTTGCTTAATCTTTGTTTCCGTCTCTCCTCGTATTTTTTTGAAGAAACCCCCTCCCCTTCTTGCATATACGAAAGGGCTATGATTATGGTACTTTTAAACAAATTCTTTTTCGTTCGCATAGGACCTGGTTTCGTGGGCGCAAAGTAGCGGGTGACTCTTTTTTTTTTTTGAAGAAACCCCCTCCCCCTTCTTTGCGAATGCGAAACAAGGCCAAATGAAGCCGAATTATTAATGAATTCAAATGGACGAGGCTTATTATTTACAATAGTTTCTCATTCGGTTATTATATGACGAGGCGTATTACATTCGGTTGACCTTTCTGAAGTTGGACTCTATTTGGCGCCGATAATCGATAGGTTTTGCTTTTGGTAATGTTGGTGCCACAGTTTTTCCTGGATTCCCGATGACCGTCTTTTGTTTGTTGTGGGCATCGGGGCCACCTTTCGCGATTCGGTAGATAAGGCTAGCGGTGGCGAGTTATCGCCCAGCGAGCTTAGCCTTCGTGTGTTGACTCGGTGTCTTGGGCGCGAAGGCCGATATTGCCGCTCTGCACAAGGCTGGAATACGAGGTCAGCCCTTCCGGTGAAGGGGGGGATCTTCGATTTCGATTCTTTTTGCTGAAATTTCGGGGAGTCTCGGTTCTTGAAACCCGCCCGGGGCGAGCTTGTGTAGTCGGCGGCCCTTCGGCATGTTGCGAATCACGATCAACAGTATTTCGCACTTGGTAGAACGTCGCCCCGACTAGTTCTTTCCTAGCGAAGCTTGGGAGCGAAAATGATTCGGCATGTTCATTTTTCGAATGCACCCGCTCTCTTCGAAACCTCTCAATCCTAATTGACCGAATCTATGCCTAATCGAAAACGTTAATCGGCGAAGCGAGAACGCTGAAACCCCTCTCATTTCTGTATGATGTCTAAATTCTAGAGCTCTACAATGCAGGGGGGGATGGGCTACCCTAGGCCTCATTTTATAGTCGCCAAAGTGTACCCATGTGTACTTTTTTAGGTGAATCTTATTGAAAGACTCCGTCCTTGGTGTGGTAATGAAAGGAGGTAGGTACAATTGTTAGGTGGGTGTTAAGTCCCTAGTTAATGCCTCGGTGGCGTGTGTTGCGGTGATCGCGCACCTTCTAGATATAGAGACATTTCAATTTATTTCGGTTGTCTTTGCCAACCGAAGGAAGTTATTTAGGCTTTTTTTTTTTGAAAACGGAGTCACGGGATCTTTTGCCTTGTCCCCGACCTTAAGGTTTTTCCACCTTAGGTTATGCCCCGGAAAGAACTCTTTTTGTTCCCTTGGGCCGCCGATCTCGGCCTTGATGTTTTGGCATTTTAGCTGATGTTTGCTGGTTTTTCCATCAATCTCTTTTCGTATGTTTTATTGCGAATGTGCAAAACCTGATTCCATCATGTTTTGCTTTCGGTTGTTGCAATTGTGTGTCCGCAGCGTTATCATAGGAAAGACTCGCTTAAAACTTGATAACGAGAAGATCACATAGGCTGCCTCGTTAAAAAACCCCACACCCCGAAAGGGTTTCCCACAATGAGGAAAAAAGCGCAAGCCCCTGCAGTTTGAACTTAAATGTTGCAACCGAAATGAAAAAGAAAATTACATCCCCATTTTCGGGGGCGAATCAATCAGGCGTAGAATCTTCGCGGATTGTGCGTTCCACGTGTGAGTTAGCTCCACACCACCCTAGTGCTTCAGTCGAAATACTCCCGGCTTGACCACGCTTGAAGCGATGAGCGGTCCGTACCAGCGAGGTTGCGGCTTGCCACGCTTATCGGCATGCCGAATCGGGGACGAGGTCCCGGCGTAGATGTTCTTCGGAGCACCTTTTTGTCCCTCCGGTTCTTCGTTTCTTCATGATACTTCTCTAAGTTCTTGGTTGCACGCAATTTCACGAATTCGAAGTGTCGGCCTCCACATACCTTTGAATTTCGGTTACCTCGGACATTTCGGTGCGAAAAGAGCTGAATTTAAGCTCTTCGGGAGTTACCGCCTCTTCTCCATACAACAACCGAAAGGGTGTGAATCCGGTTGCCCCGAGGCGAGAGATGTTGTGACCCCATACTTCTTTGTGACCATTTTGGCGGGCCATTTTCCTTTTTGGAGTCCCATAGGGACTTCGATACGCCGAGAATATGAGCCCGTTTGCCTTTTCTACCGCTCCGTTGCTCGGGGATGGTAGACCGAAGCAAAAGACGGTTTAATGCCCAGATCTTCACAAAAATTTTTGAATTCGGTGGAGTCGAACTGCTTGCCATTGTCTACGGTGATGTATGATGGGACACCGAATCTGCAAACTATCTGCCGCGAGCTAAAGCGATGAGTGTCTTTGGAAGTGATTCGCTAGAGGCCTTGCTTCGATCCACTTGGTGAAATATTCCAGCGCCACCGCAGAGCGAACCCGACATTGCGGGAGCGTGGGTAGCGACCCCTACGATGTCTCACGCCCATCATTTGTAGAGGCCATGTAGGGACAATCGGTTTGGTCGGGTTTGAAGGAGCGTTTTTGCTTCTTGGCGAACATTTGACATCCTTCGCATGTTTTCACAAGTCGCTTAGCATCTTCGGCTACGAAGGCGGAAAAACCCTGCCTCATTGCTCTATGAGCAATCTCATGCGGGCCTCTATGGGCTCCACAAATACCCCGTGTATTTCGGGTCCAACAGCTTCTTTCCTTCTTCGGTGCTGATACATTTGAGCTTCGGTGCTACGATCCCATCTTTGTGCAGTTCACCCCGAATTATGGAGTAGTGCTTCATTCTTGAGAGCATTCTCTGTTCTTCGTGCTTGTTTTCGGGCTCGTATGTGCCTGACAGAAACGCGAAAATTTGTCTTCTCCGTCATGACTTGCTATCGCATGTATCATTTTCGGAGCTTCTTCCTCCTCCCCGGGTTGCTTTAACCGAAAGCATCCGAAAAAAACACGTCCGGTGGAGTTGGGATTCCGGAGGCTGCTTTGGCCAACTCATCGACCTCTCGGTTCTCGTTCCTTGGTATAAATTTTATGGAGAATCCGGCAAAGTGCTTCTCCATTGCCCTTACTTGCTTTCGAAGGTACTTGAATAGAGGCGGCTCTCGGGCCATGTATTCTTTCTCGCAATGTCCGCTACGACACGAGAATCGGTGTATATCACACATCACTTTACTCCCATAGCTCTTAGCTTTCGCAGTGCCATCAACACAGCTTCGTATTCGGTTGTGTTGTTGGTTGATGCGAACTGTAGCCTTGCGGCATACCGAATGGAGGGTCCGACCGGAGGTGATAACACAACTGAAATGCCAGTACCTAGATCGCACCAGGCTCCGTCGCAATGAGCTATCCACACCGGTACGAAAAACCTTCGGCTCATTGTAAGCGAAGAAGGAGTCCAATCGGCAATGAAGTCGCTATGGCACGTGACTTGATGGCGGATCGTGTTCAAAATCAATGAAAAAATTCGCTCAGGTTCACGCCACCCATTTGCCAATTCTTCCTATCTTCGCTGTTTTTGAACAATGCTTCGGTGGTTGAGAAGATATCACCCGAATCTTATGAGCCCGAAAGTAGTGTTTCAACTTTCGGCTAGCCATTACGACCGTGTATGCAATTTTTTCGAGTTCGAATAGTTCAACTTTGCCCCCGAAAGAGCTTCGACACACAATATACGGGGGCGCCTCACTGTGATCTTGCTCCTTTTCCTCGACTAGGACTGCACTTATCGCTACCCGTGATCTTTGCTAGATATAACAAGGGGACCGCCGGTGATGGTTTGGACATGGTGGTTAGATTGACCGGGTAATGTTTCAGTTCTTCGAAAGCTTTTACGCTGCGGTCCCCACTTTCGAATTTGCCACTCTCCCGAGCACTCTGAAGAAAGGGAGACCCTTTTCTACGGTGACCTAGAGATGAATCTACCGAGAGGCTGCGAGACGCGTCGGTTAACTCCCCGAACCTTCTTTACGCTATTCAGCGGCTTCATTTTCGTGATAGCCATGATTTTGTCGGATTTGCCTCAATCCCTCTTGCGAAACTAAGCGGTAGAGCATTTTTCCTTTAGTGATGCCGAAGATACATTTTTAGGGGTTCAACCGAAGTCCGCTTCCCCTTAGGTTGGCGAAAGTCTCCTTTAGGTCCTCGATATGCGAATCCTTCTTGTTGCGATGGCGACAATGTCGTCCACATAAGTTACCAAGTTTTTATTCTTCTTCCGATCCCCGAAGACTTCATCGACATACGGAGAAAGTTGGGCTGTGTTTCGCAGCCCTTCCCGGCATGCGTTTGAAGCAATAAGTGCCTCCTTGTGTGATGAAACCGGTCTTCTCCTCATCCCCGGGTTCATATGTATCCGGTGATAACCCAAGAAGCAATCTAGGAGACTCATTCTTTGAACCGGAGGCGATGTCTATCAATGTGTCTATTCTCGGCAAAGGATAAGGGTCTTTCGGGCATGCCTTGTTTAGGTGCGTGAAATCTACGCACATTTGCCATCTCTTGACGTCCGGGTCGGTTGACTTTTTCAGCACCATTACGACGTTTGCGGCCATTCGGATATTGAACCGGTCTAATAACTCCGGCATCCGAAAGCCCTCGCACCTCATTTGCGGCCGCGCTTCTTTATTGAGCGACTTTTCGCCAATCTTTGCTTCAACCGGCTTCCTTTTTTTTCACATTCAGATTATCTTTGAGCCGGGTTTCGCTTACCCCTTTTAGATCTTGCGGACCATGCGAAGACATCTTTGCTTTCGTTCAAGAAGCGACACAGATCTGTTGCTTCCGCTCGTCCAATTTGGCTCGATTATGACCTTTCGGTCGGGATAAGCGGCAGATAACGGAATTTTCTTGATGGCCTCAGCCCGCAACAACTTTAGGCTCCCGAATCCTTTCGATTAATGCGGGTTCAACTTCTAATTCTTCGTCATCCTCGTTTTCTTGGTGAGAGTTACCTCGTTAACCATCTTTGTGGATTGGCCGCATCTATCTTGCGAGCTACTTCACGATCCCCCCCAAACGGTGATGATACCGAGCGGGGAAGGCATTTTCATCCATAAATAGCTCTGCTTGATGATGGCATCAAACTTGCTGATTACCCCTCTACCGAATATTGCCGTGTAAGGATAATCGATATTGACCACATCGAAGGTGATAATTTCGGTTCGAAGCAATCCTACTTCACCGAAAGTTACTGCTATGTCCTTCTTTCGATGGCATCTATTCTTTTACCACCGAAACCGAACAACGCGTTTCCGGGGTTGCAAGGTTCTTCGGTCCATGCCCATGGTCTCGAATGCTTTGATGAACAGGATGTCGCTGAGCTTCCATTGTCGTCAGGATGTTATGCAACGCGTGAACTCCGCCACATTTTTTGCGAAGGGCGTCGTGTGAGGGTAATCTCTTACCCAAAAAGTCGCTTTCATCGAGCGTGGATCGCGCTTGTAGACCGAGGCAGGCCTATTCAACGGCCACCTTGGTGTCACTATGTGAACTCTTCTCACATAGTCCCTCGGCTCTCTTGCTTTCGTGCTCCAAGTTTGATCCACCCGTGATAGCATAGATGTGACCGTTTGTGGGGCGGAACCGAATTGTGATCTGTTTTTCCCCGGCCGCTTTCGGGTTTAACTTTGGCGCAAGCGTCGATGGTATTGCATGTTTGCCGGAGAAGAAACTGCTACCGACCGGCATTCGGAATCGAGGAGGGGGAGGAGGCAACACATGTTGCTCTAGATAATTCCAAGAATACTGGTTTTTCTTTGGAACGACCGGGGAGGCGGCTTTCTTTGCGATCGCGAAAAACCCAATTGCTGATTAGGGACGGGATAACCAAAATGTGCATTCGGTTGGTTGCCCGCCCGAATCCCTCGTGTTAATGAAACACATGTTTACTGCTTATTTGCTTTTGAGCACTTTCGTCTTTTGACTTTTGCTCTTTCGCGAACTACCCATATTTGCAATCTCGACTGAAATGTCCAGCGTCTTCTCCGCAAATAAAACAATATGGGACCTTCGGGCCCCTCGGCCTCTTCCGCACCCTTCGCCTCACGAAACCTCGCCCCCTCTGTTTGGGCCGTGGTGGCCTCACGGTCATAAGTATTCGGTTCCCTGTTTGTTTCGGTTGGCGAGCTGTTTCTTCTTCCCGCACGTTGTTTACGGGCGAAAGGTCTTTCCTCCTCTCGGTGGTTCTTTGGACACCGGATTCGGTGACCGATGTTTCGATCATCTTTCCTTCTTCGCTTTTCTCCTCTTAAGCCCCTCTTGGACTTGGCAAATTTCTTGATTTGCTCATACAGTTCCTTGACCGTTTTTTGGCTCTTCTCTGTCTAATGTTGACGCGCATTGACCGATGGCCATGCCCTCGATTGCTTTGCGGCGATGACGAATTCATCGAGAGATGTTGGGCGTTTGAGCCCGAAACCGAACTATCTTCTCCAAATACGAGTAAGTGACTCGCCATCCTCTTGCTTTAACTTGAAGAAGTCCCTTGCGCACTTTCTTGTGGTCTTGAAGCCTTCAAAAGTGAGTAGTAGATGCTCTTTAAGCTGCTTCCAACTTTCAATTGATAGTGGCCGAATGCCCACATACCACTCATGAGCTATGTCTTCGACCGCCATGATGAGTGATTTCGCAAGAGTTCCCGAATCTCCTCTCGCCGAATACCTTCGCTGCCTCCAACCGGCGATGAACCTTCTTGGGTCGACTTTCCATCGAAAGATGGTAACCCGGGCTTGTAACCAAGCGGCCATGGTTGCAACCGCAGCTTCGGCGAAAGAGGTGAGGTGTCATCGATTTCTTCGTCGTTAAGATCATAGTCGTCTTCTGTGTTTCGACCAGGAATGTGAGGCCTTGATCCCGGCCTTGTTTCTCTTTCGGCCTGCCGCGACTTCGCATTTTCTTCCATTGAAGCAATTTCTTTAGCGATCTTTTCTTTCTCGATCTCGACTAACCTAAGTTGCTCACGAGCTGAATTCTCCCTTTGCTGGCCTCCTCTTGTTGAGCCAAAGCGTCTCTTCGAGCCCTCAACTCATTCAACTCTGCCGCTTGTCATTTAGTTCTTTGAATGAGCCTATTACGTTCGCCAAATGGTGATTCGCCTTGCTCATCCGTCGATCACATTCTTTCGGATTTCCTCCGTGGGGTTCAAGGCCTTGTTCCTTGGATGTACCGGACTGTGACCCCCGGGACCGGTTGCACCATCTTCGGTTGCTTCATGATCTTGTCCACTGGGGCGGCGTGTATCGGTGGGCGGGTCTGGTGAACGTCTGCGGCGGCCAAGGCGCCCCGCGGTCCCTTTGCTCTCCCTTTGGGGCCATGGATTACCCGCACAACCACGGTGGGCGCCAATGCTGGAGTGGCCCCGAAGCATGCCACCCGAAAGTACAACCGAAGACACCAACCCGAAAGTACGAGGACAAGCTTGTGTTAATCACACCCCCCCATTACAATGCCCGCCTGGGGAGACTATTTATACAAGACCGTATCATCTTACATGACCTAAATGCCCCTCAACTACTCCGATGCCGACGGATATTCCTCGCCACGCGGGGCTTCCTGGTCTTTTCAGCCTTGTTGTCCAACTGCCCCTTGGGACCACTCATGCCCCCCTTTCGGTTCCCTTGCACGGATGTCGCTGCTTCGGACAATACGCCGACGACCGTTAATCCTGCAGACGAGATAAAAAGGACAGGACGGCGAAAGTAAAGTTCCGGGTCATCCGGCACCGAAACGCCCCCTTTCGGCCCCAAGATGCCGAAAGCGCCAGCTCCGGGTCACTCTATGCGGCGCGGCCTTTCGACCCTCGGATGCGAAAGCTCAATCTTCGTGCCTCGGCTCTTGTGCGCCCGCTGAAACGGTAGTCGAAACCAGGTCCGGCTGATTATCGACCAAAAGCCTCAGCTTCGGTCGCCGACCCGTCGGACACCTCCCCAGTAAGCCGTCGCCGAGAGCGGCCATTCGGTTTCTTTGGACCGGACCAGGGGGGTGATGGCCTGGCGTACGCTAGCCCCCCAACAAGAACTACTTTCACAGGGCAGGTAGCAAAGCATCAAACACCTTATATTGTTCCAACTTCTTGTCTGTCTAGTAAGGCTAGGCAAGCTCAAGAAGATAACCTTTCCTCTTCGCGTTGAAACAAACCTCCAGGTGTAATCTGCTCTCTGCAGGCAGTTGGCTCACGAGTCATGATGTGTGTCTCTTTGTTGGTGCAGATCAGTCTTAAAAAGTTGATTAACACAATCTCCAGTATCTACAGAGTCTGAAACGAGCATAAAGATGCGTGATTTTAAGATTGCGATCGATGTAAACGCACGAGTTGTCAACGTTGGGTCTCACTCCGATAAATATGTTCGTTTAGAATTAATCCACTCTTAATGCATTATTTCCACCTGATGAGGTCACGTCTCTAGTCTCGTTTACTTGTCAACCACTGCATTCTTTTGTGACGAACGACATGCCACTTGCTATTAGTTTTTGTCCACCGTGGACCTTTTTCGGACGACTTTTGTTGGCTTCGTCACCACCCCTCACGTCAGCAGTCAGCAAATACTGACTGCTTCTCTGAAGATAAATGGTGAGGGTGACTTCAATCGTCTTTATATATATAGCCTAATGACGTCTGTGCAGACTGCAGAGCGAGAAAGGGTGGTAATTATGGGTGAATTATGTTTTTTTAACTAACGGGTCAAGTCATAAGATCTTCAGGATTTACCTGCAGAATACAGACAAGTTCCTTTAGCTAACCTGCCAGAATAGGGTTGAAAATCCGGGGTACAGTTGGTGACTGTCTGCGAATACAATTAGTGGCAGAGTGGCTGGTTCTGAAAACCCAATACTGATCAGGCCAAAATAGAACAGTTTTAATTGGTGAAGGTTGGTATAAGACTGACAGATAAATGGGCATATATTTGGTTGTTTCTACTGTAACAGTTTCCGTCATAGGGCTGAATGGCAAATAAGTATATATATCAATCCGTCACTGAAAACGGCTGCTATCATGAACAGCTTAGCTGGTGAGCATCCAGTCACCACTGCCACTGCGGATGGTAGTGGTAGTAACTGTAATTGGGGTACCAGCAGCCGTACGGCAGCGGCACGGCCTCATCAGGCTTCTTCTCCTCCGGTTTCTTCTCCTCAGGCTTCACCTCCTCCACCTTGACGATGTCGGCGTGGCCGATCTTCTTGCGCAGGCAGTTGACGAGGCACACGGTGTCGATGCCGTCGCCCTCAACCTCCAGCTGGTCCTTGCCGTCGCCGGTGATCCCCATCTTGCTCACCCCGTCCGCTTTGGCCGCCAGCACCATGGCCTTGGACCGGCACTTGTCGCTCGCCATGCTCAGCCTGATCACGATCTTTTGCTGCAGCGACGATGGAGGGAGACACACGAGATTGATGAGTCAGATCAGATTCAGATGCGTGCCTGATTCGAGGGCGAGCTGAAAGATTATTCAGACGACGGCTGTTCTTTGAGACTGTAGTTAGTTAGTTACCTTCGTCATCGCGCTGCTGGCTGATGAGGATATATAGCGACCACTGATGAAGAGTAGAGGCTGAACAGACGGACGGGATGGGCGTCGCGCCGGATGCCGATGGATGGATCGATGCTCTCGTCTGCACTCTGCCGAGGCAATCGGGGGCAGCTGCCTTGTGATGGAGCAATGGCGACTGGTGCGTCCGGCATTTATAGACGAGACGGGCAGGTGGCAAGGGCAACAGGTGACTAGGTGAGGGCCGACGATCCTTCGCCGGAACGATCTTTGAGTCCCACCCAAGTAAGCAAGTACACGACAAGGACGACGACGACGACGACGACGACGACTGACTTTGGAGCGTTACTGTACGCGTACAGTACTATTATGTTGCTCTCATCAGTCATCACCAACCGAGCTAGTCAGAGACGGGTCCCGGCCCGTTGGTCCGTTGGTTCCTCATCGAAAGGGACGTACGGCGTCTTCCTGGGGAAAAAATAGTACCAAGTATACAATGACTTGACGAGATCAGAGACAATGCAGTTGGTTTTGGTTGACGCGCTCCCCGTCGCCGGCCTCTTCTCTGCCCGGCCGGAGTTCTGCAGAGCTCCATCTCCAAAGCCGCGGCGGCGGCAACGCAGATTTTTCAAATGAAATACAGCTAGCGTTAGGTAGTGATGAGGCGGTTTTTTTACTCGTACATCAGGATGGGTAGTGTGCGAATGTGAACACGCAGAGTCAACGAGCAGTCTTGTTTCCTCTCTCAAAAAAAATACTCGTACTCCACAGTGGTCAGTGCTCTGTTACGTCCAAAACCACACACACATACACACAAAAAAACGAGAGTGGGCAGGCAGACAGTGGTCAATGAGCCCGTCCATCACTCCTACGCGGTTCTCTTTGTCTTGCCATTTCAACCCCACCTTTCACTCCCAAGTACTGTACGCCAATACGTCCTCCCTTCTTTTTTTTGTCCGAAGGGGAACGGGTTTTCATTGAATTTCGAAACACAGTACATTCCCTTTTACAGAAGAACACTGGAAACAAAAAGAAACCGCAACAGGACACCAAGGACCTAGAGCAAAATCCTCTGGCTTCCAAACAAATCGCCAGTCTTCACGTCGCCGTGCCGAAGATGTGAGCAACTCACCACGGATCCACAGGAATTACCACGAACACACGATGAATCTCGATAAAATTCACAGATACAAGTTTGCCGGCCAACGAGACCGGACTTCCTCTCCTCTCTTCCTCACCCTCTCGCTAATCCTTACTTCTCTTACAAGTTGTTCGATACCTGCCTCTTGGGCGAGAACGGAATATATGCTTCACAGCTAAGCCTTGCCTGGTGACGTGCTCCAGTCCAGCCCATGGATTAGGAACTGGGCCGCTTGATGCGCTTGCCCCGGCCCGGCTGCTCAGGGTTGCTGACATCCCCTCCCCCTCGAAATCCGGCTTGTCCCCAAGCCGGTGCAGCCGGGAAACGCTGCTTGATGTGGTCAGCATCTTCCCAAGTTGCCAAGTCGTCGCCCATGCGACCATTTGATGAGGAGGCGTGGAACAGACACTGCACCGACTTCTGCTGCGGCGGCGTTAGAGCACACGTTCGGGGGCGGAGATTGTCGCCGAGGTCGGGAAGCCGCTCGCCACGAGAGGTAGACGGAGGAGAAGCCTTGAGGAGCGACACGTGGAAGACCGGGTGTACCGTTGAGGATGCCGGGAGCTGCAGCTTGTAAGCAACCGTGCCAATCTTCTCGATGACCTTGAATGGACCGAAGAACTTGAAGCATAACTTCTGATGGGCACGTGGAGCGAGGGACGATTGAACATATGGTTGAAGCCGGAGGTACACGCTGTCCCCAACGTTGAAGACGCGCTCAGAACGCTTCTTGTCGGCCTGGTGCTTCATTCGCCGCCGCAAGACGAAGAAGGAGGCCGGCGCACGCGGCAGCCGGCATGGTCTTGCGTTCAGCGAGTTGGGACTCCACATCCGCACGGGGAAACAGACTCATCGAGATAAACCAAAATGGCGAGGAGGTTGACCGCACAGTACCTCAAAAGGAGAACGCCCCAATGCCGAGTGGAAACTGGTGTTGTACCAATATTCATCCAAGGACAGCCACTGAAACCATTTGCGGGGGCAAGAGTGAACGAAGCAGCGGAGGTATGTTTCCAAGCACTGGTTCACACGCTCCGTTTGTCCATCAGACTCGGGGTGATAAGCGATCTGCGGCACGGTGAACATGAGCGATACGGAAGAACTCATCCCGAGAATAGGCTAGTGAACAAGGGATCTCGATCGGAGACAATATGAGTGGGCATGCCGTGTAGCTTGTAAATGGAATCCAAAAACACCTGGCGACCTTTGATGCCGAGAACGGGTGGTGCAATGGCAAGAAGTGGGCGTATTTGCTGAATTTATCGACCACCACAAGGATACAGTTAGCTGGTCCTGACACGGGCAACCCATTGATGAAATCCATTGTAATGACCTGCCATGAAGCTGAAGGAACCGGCAGTGGAGACAGTAACCCGGGGTACTTAACCCTATCGGGCTTGGCTTGCAAGCAAATGGTGCAGTTGGCAACAAATTGTTGAACATCACGCTTCATTCCGCGCTAAGCAAAGAGCTGCTTCAGTCGTCGCAAGGTGACTGGGCTTCCTGAGTGCCCCCCCAAGGCGCTGGCATGGAAAGCAGACATCACCTTTGACTGTAATGGCCGGTTATCACCGAGCCAGACTCGTCCCTTGTAACGAAGGAGTCCACCCGAAAGAGTAAACGGGGGGCGAGAGGCAGGACTGATCGAGAGCTGTTGCAGCAGCTCAGTTGCTTTCGGATCCGAGCTGTAACCTTTCTAAACCTCTGCTGTCCAGGTTGGAGTAACCACGGAGACGACCTAGAGCATCTTTGGCCGAGGACTGGGGTGGCGGGACGGGGCATCGGGCCGCCAAGTTGGAAGGCCCCGGTTTGTAAGAGACCCCGTAATTCAATCCAGCCAACTTAGTGTACATTTTCGGTTGCCGGGCGTGTGAAGACGTTGATCGGTGACATGGATGAGACTGTGCTGGTCAGAAAAGATCGTGAACTCAGCATGTTGGAGGTACGGACGCCACTGCTCCACGGCAACAAGTATAGCCATGTACTCTTTATCATAGGTGGACAAACCGCGAGTGCGAGGACCCAAGGATCTGCTGATAAAAGCCAGGGGATGTCCTTCTTAACAAGATTACACCCACTCCCAAATCGCCGGGCGCCGGGCCCAAGCTGAAATGGCTTGGAGAAATCCGCAAACCCAAGATGGGCCGATAAGAGAGCACTCTTCAAGGCCCGGAATGCCTTGGATTGAGACGACGTCCATAAGAAAACCGTCCCTTTCTTCAGTAAGTCGTAGAGGGGGCGGGCTATGATAGCAAAGTGCCTGACGAACTTACGGTAATATCCCGCAAGGCCCAAGAAACTGCGCAGCTGCTTGACATCGCTCGGTTCCGGCCAGCTACTGATGGCCTCCAGCTTGGTTGGGTCGGTGCTCACCCCAGCTGAGCTGACGACATGCCCTAGGTAGGCAATGGATTCCTGGGCAAAGCGACATTTACTCAACTTAATCAGCCACTTGTCTTTCTGGAGCAGCTCGAAAACTTGTCGAAGATGGACAATATGTTCTTCCAAAGACTGACTGTAGATGAGGATGTCGTCAAAGAAAACTATGACGCAGATACGCAGGAGAGGCTTCAATGTGGCATTCATAGCTCCTTGGAAAGTGTTAGGAGCACCAGTCAGGCCGAACGACATGGCAGTATACTCAAATTGTCCCCAATGTGTTTGGAAAGCCGTCTTGTACTCTTCACCAGGTGCTAGTCTGATCTGATTGAAGCCAGCCCTAAGATCGAGGCAAGAGAACCACTTGGCACCAGCCAACTCATCTAACAGCTCATCGATTACAGGAATTGGAAACTTGCTTTTGACTGTCAACGCATTGAGCATGCGATAATCAACACACATGCGCCAGGACTGATCCTTCTTTTTGACTAGAAGCACCCGAGAAGAAAACGAGGCCGCGGCTAGGTTGGATCGTATCAACCGATCTTGAGAGATCGGCCACCGAAGTTTCGATCTCCGACTTGAGCTTTGGAGAATAGCGGTATTGACGCACCGAGACTGGAGTTGCACCTTCGATCGGTGGAATGGTATGGTCACAATCCCGCCGTGGTGGCGAGGGACTCGTGCTCAGCAAATAGGGATCGAACTCATCCAAAGAAGCCGGATCGCACGAGGGGGTAACAGAGGGGTGACATTCAGAGGTGAAACCGGAGAAGCAATACTGAACACCTGCAACTCCTGCACTTGATCAACACCTTCACAGAGACCCTGCAATGTGACTGATCCCGGCCCATGTGGAATGGTCATCGACTTGGAGCGCCAGTTAACACGCATGGGAGAAAAGGATTCAAGCCAATCCATCCCTAGGATGACATCATACAATGCTAGCTGAACAATTCGCAGGTTAGAAATGAATGCGTGACCACGAGCTTGCCAGCGAACATTTTCGATCTCGGCGGACATTCCATATGAGACCCATCGGCGACTTGGACTTGCATAGGGCTGTGCAAAGGGAAGATAACCAGGCAGAAGAGAAGCGACTGTCGTACTGATGAATGAATGTGTACTGCCCGAATCGATCAGCACTAGCATTGTCTGAAGACGGCGTGTATCAGGAACAACAGACGCTGACTGAGCAGCAAACAACTGGCCCGTTGGCTCGGGCACCTCGTCTTGGACATCGGACTGTTGCTCGTCAGATTGAGATTCAAATGAGTCCTGGAAGAGCTCCCATACTTCTTGCAGGGCGTGAAGCTGGGGCTGGGGAGGACAGCGATGTCCTCGGGCGCCCACTTGTCTCCACATCGGATGCACAGGCCACGCCGCACGACGGAAGTTGCGGAGGGTGGCCAACTTGTCGCCGGTGGGAACCTTCGACACCGCTAGAAGCTTGTCATCTGCGCTGCCTTGTCATACAGCTTTCGAGGTTGGAATGCCGTTGAGCACCTCGGTTCCCGGCAAGCCGGGATAACCGGAATAATCAGCCTCCCGCGGTACTCTTTGGCGTCTTGACGATTTCAGTGCCTCCTCCTGTATAAGAGCGAGAGTGTACGCAGTATCCAAAGTTGTGGGGCGAGCAACCATAAGAACTGAACGGATATCATCACGTAAAAACCATCCACAAAGCGTTGGATGAATGAAACAAAGGTTCCGCATTGGGGTTGTAGGATTTCAATTGGTCGACTAGCTCGGTGAACCGATTGACGTGACTTTCAGATGCAGAGCCCGTCATTTTGATGTGGAACATTTTACGATGCAGAAGCTTCGTGTTGATCACGGGCTGAATCTCTCATGGAGGAGGGTACGGAAGGATGGCCAATCCTTGGAGGCAAGTGTGGACTCTCTGCATCGAAGCCAACGCTTAGCTGATCCGGCTGAAGTGCATTGTGGCTACCTTAATCCGGATGGATGGTTCTACGAGTACATGTCAAAATAGTTTTGAGCACAAGTAATCCAGAATTGTGCATCCTCGCCGCCGAATTTGGGGAAATCGAGTTTGGGCGCACGGCCGAGGTGCCGGGTTGGTGTGGCCGGTGGATTCATGGGTTTGATGGTGGAATTGGGGAATTGCTGCTCGTGGGGTGTTGTGGCTTGGGGGATGGTGGTAGGTGTAGTGGGAATTGAAGGGAAGTTTGGGGGTTGGGGTCCGTGGGATGTGCTGGCCGATGAACATGGCCACCGAATGAATTGGGGAACGGAGGGGGAAACGGAGGAATTGGATGGTGTGACGTACCGGTGGTGGGGTGGGGCTATGGTCGTGATGGACCTCCATACCCGAACGCAGCGCCCACCGGGCGAGTCGGCTACGACGCCGTGGCGGATGCGCCGCCGGCGGAGCCGAAAGTGGTTGACGACGCCGGGCGCACCGCAGCAGCGCATCGCACGGGTCGCCGAAGACCGAGCGAACGCGGGTCCGGGGCGGCCACGCGTTGCTCGACCTTGAGAAGACGAACGTCACGCGAACATCATCCACCGCTGCCTCCAACCGGGGCCTCCAATCCTGAACTCATCCTTGGCGGTCTCGAGCGCTCGACGCTGATCGATAGTCTCGCCACGCATCTCGAAGAGACGCACAAGCTCAAGGTCATCGAACCGCTGCTCGAGATCCGAGATGCGGACGCCGACACCAGAGTCCCAGTTGTCCGCCACCACCGTGGCCTTGGACTGGGCGATTTAGTAGTCCTCGAGGCTGGTGATGCGTGAAGCCGCGTCGGAGACGGACGCCCTCTCCAAGAGGATGAGGCGCCGATCCACATCCGCAGCGCTCCTCCCGGATGGTGCGGGAAGACTCGGACGCCGCCGCCGCCGGATCGGCGGTCTCGTGGCGACGATGCGGCGGTCCAACGCGGTGGGCGATCCGGTCGCCGC
Organism: Hyparrhenia diplandra; assembly: GCA_015847255.1. NCBI lineage: Eukaryota > Viridiplantae > Streptophyta > Magnoliopsida > Poales > Poaceae > Hyparrhenia > Hyparrhenia diplandra. Next base: position 144,039 of record JADLZK010011774.1, read on the forward strand.
CTCCGCGTTGGCGCATCGCTGCTCCCACCGCCCCACTTGGAGTCGAGGTTGTCGAATCGGCGGAGGAGCTCGTCAAACACCGACTTCATGTTGGGCTCCATCATCCCGAGAGCTCGCTGTCGCCGGGTGAAGTGGAGGTGCTCGCCCGGTGGACTCCGGCACAAGCACTGAACCGAACGGAGTTGATGCCAATGTGAGCAACTCACCACAGATCCACAGGAATTACCACGAACACACGATGAATCTCGATAAAATTCACAGATACAAGTTTGCCGGCCAACGACCGGACTTCCTCTCCTCTCTTCCTCACCCTCTCGCTAATCCTTACTTCTCTTACAAGTTGTTCGATACCGCCTCTTGGGGCGAGAACGGAATATATGCTTTCGCCTAAGCCTTGCCTCGCCGGTGACGTGCTCCGGTCCGGCCCATGGATTTCGAACCGGGCCGCTTGATGCGCTTGCCCCCGCCCGGCTGCTCGTGGTTGCCGACGTAAGACGCCCGAGACGCTGATCGCCGACCTCACCCGCCGGAGTTGTCGAGGAAGCCAACGCATGGAAGACGCCGCAAATCCAACGACTCGAACCACCAAGCCGCATCTATTTTTGAGCGTTGGCAGCTCCCCTCCCTCCCGGCGAGCAACAAGACCGCCACCGCTAACACGAAGGCCCAAGAACCCGTAAGCCCGCCCTTACAACCATGAAACCGCCGGTCGGACAAGGATCCTGCGCTCACCAAACAGAAGAGTGGGGAAGGAGAAAACGAGGCTCCTTTCGCAATAACAGGGGAGTTCACATACCTCATGACGCAGGGGCGGAGCTAGGTAGGAATTGTGGGTGCTCAGGCACCCACAAAATTTGAAAAATCCTTTGTTAAAAATAGATTTTCACCGTGGTTTTGGATTGAATTTTTAATATCTACAAGAGCAAGGCACCCCTCTAATTTGCTCTAGATTCGCCCCTATCATGGCGGACGCGACGGACTCGCACCAGCCACTTCCACCGCCGCAGACAAGAACTCTTCTTATTCGCCCCTATCATGGCCAACGCCGACGGAACCGCACCAGCCACTTCCACCGCTCGCACAAGAACTCTTCTTATTTGCCCGTGAGGAGGACATTGCCATCACTCCAGAAAGCCCTAACTCCACCATTGACATGGATAGCAAGCAAAACCTAGGCATAGATACTACCCTATACACATCCACTGCGTCAATTCTCCGGCCCTTCTCCCTCTCCGGCGCTGAATCGACGCCAGAGAAGGAAAGGGGCTGACTGAATCGCCCCGAAAGGGTCGACGCCTCGGTGTTGCCCTTTTCCTCTACTCTCTATTGTGGTTCGGGATAAGGACGGGAGCCTTTCAATACGTCATCCCTTCAATTCAACTGGTCTTGAGCTGAATAGAGATTCAGAGAAGTGGCAACTGAAACCTTGCTGTAATGTGGGCTTGAGCTGATTTTTTTTTTTTGACTGAATTGAGCTGATTTTGTTACTGACCACCTGCAAGCAGAAATGAAACAAGGCAAGAGCTGCTCAATGATTAAATCAATTCTGAACTAAACTAGAGAGCTGGGAGCAACAAGACAAACTAAAGCGTACACGAAAATTCAGTCAGAGCGAGACAAGTATCGAACTGAACTAAAGCTTGATGCCACTCGGCTCTTACGGATTACCAGAAACTGACGTGTCTGAAACAGCACACGAAGCAAAAGTTTCAGAAACAACATAGGAAGCAGGCTGAGCAGAGGGCTGCTCCAAAAATTCACGAAAAATAAATCACATCAATTTGGATGAGAGTTTCGAATTTAACCACAAGGCATCACCAACTCATAGTAAATCCAAATTAGCAAACAGGTCCCAAAAAACATTGGAATTTCAGCACTAATTTCGGAAGTGTATGGACCCAGATTACCACCGTGCAAGTTTAGGGAGTCCTCATAAATTTTTTCTCTTATTTTTTTTATATAAGTTTTGTCAAATTGAAATAATTTGACTTAGGTAAACTCAAAATCTCTTATATTACAGGACATGGAGTAGAAGTAAGATGATATAGCATGTAGGCATATGTAGCACTCCTTCCACAAATGCAAGTATTTCTTGAGTCTGTAGTAAGTCAAACTGTCTTGACAAAGTTTATATATAAAAAATACAATAATACTTAATAATTCAAATAAGCATCATGTTAGACTGCTAGAATCAACCAGGCTAGAGGGAGAGAGGGATGTAGAGAGACAAACCATCGGGCTTGGTGGAGGAGGTCATCATGGCGCCGGTGCCCGGTGACGCATCGTCCGGCGATGAAGTCAGATGACGGCGGTCCAGTGGAGGCGGCGCCCGGGCGTGGCGAAGGCAGTGAAGCTTTCAGTCAATGTCAGTGCCGCCTCTAGATCAGATTAGGGTTGTAGGTGACCTTCTTTGGGCAGCGGCGAACCTCGTGCCTTGCCCCCCCGGCCCCTAACTTACCTTTATAGCGCTACACGACGGGGGCCGCCAGTTATGTATATGGCTACCAACCCCACCCCCCAGGAAAGTGAAGGTCCAACTCAGTCGTTGGACCGAGCTGATGGAGATCAGTCTAACACAGGAATCCCCCTGTTATATAAAGTACTATTTCATAGTTTACTTCTAGGATGTGTGATCAATGCTTTCGTTTATGAATTTGATCCAATTTAGAATATTTTAACTTAAAACAAATTCAGAAAATACTTATATATCAAAATTTCGTGATCACTGAACAAAGCAAACCAGAAGCATGTTTGTGCACACGCACACAGCACGATTCGCAGAGAAGCAAAAGTTCAGAACCAAAATCGTCACAAACATATATATGCCGGCATCACATGATGCGGCAGCCTTCTGCCTGTCGTTCCTCGCATAGAAACGCCGGGCGGCGGCCCCGGTAAATCGGGCTCGCGCTGCCTCGAGCTTCTTGAGATCTTCTTCTTCCTTCTTTTTCTTCTTCTCTTCTCCCCCTCTTTCTTCTCTTCTTCCGCCGCTTTCTTCTTCTTGGCTTCTTCTTCCTTCTTCTTCTTATTCTCCTCCTCCTCCTTCTTCTTGTCCTTCACTTCCTCCACCACAACGATGTCGGCGCGGCAGACCTTCTTGCGCAGGCGATTGATCAGGCAGGGGATGTCGATGCTTTCTCCTATCACCTCCAGTCGGTCCTTGGCGTCGCCGGTGATCGCCACCGAGTTCACTCCTGCACATACATCATGGAATTGTCCACGGATCCCACACATGACGATGATCAAGATAATAGCTAGATAGTGTGACGGATGTGTACCGAGAAATTTGGATGCCAGCTGCATGGCTTTAGACCGGCTCTTGTCGCTCTGTACGCCCAGCCTGATCACAGTCTTTTGCTGCAACAACAACAACAACGTGACGACGAGCCCAAGATAGCATCAGTGAGACTTCTAAAAATTGGCTGACTTCTCAACAAAGAGAGCATCATCGGTGAGAATTCTGAAAATTGTCTGACTGTCGACAAAAGAGAATTGTACATTGTTTTGTTGAACCATCTATATCCGGGAAGAACACATGCATGCATGGAGAATCAAAGTAAGAGCAACACAGAAGGCCTTCGCAACTACCTTGGACGACATCACGTCTCCTGCAGGCGATCGATTTACGTGCTGCAAATGATGGTGGCTACGCAGCTACGCTGATCGTCGCGCTATATATGTTTTACTTGCTTCTGAACCTCGGGGCTACACGCGCGATGTGCTGCCGGAGCCAGGATGACGCCGCTGCCTGCCGTGCAGTAAAATGCAGATACTCTATTGCATAAGGGAAGTTAAACGACTTTAGCAGGACTATATATGTTATAAGTGAGACACGAGTAAACGATGAAGTAAACAAAGATCGAACCACAGGGACACAAGATTTAACGTGGAAAACCCTGCGCCAGCCAGCAACACTTCACTATATCAAGAGTCGGGTTACAACGCCGTATGGCGGCTTACAAGAGAGAGAATAATTGTGTGTTATTTCCAGGAGGATTGGTCCACTATATATAGGAGGGAAACTCTCCTACCTCCACATCAACTAGCAATGTGGTACTAATTGATGTCGCTCCGCCTTCATCTTTAAACGGGCCTTCAGTAGTTGGCAGCCCAATATGAATTTGGAACATATTCCAACAATATATTTATGTGGAAGTTCTGTTTATATATCTATATATGCCTCTGTAATAAAGAGATAAATAAGAGCTAATTTTTTGGTATGGCATTTTTTGGTCGTTTTTCTAACCAACACGGACACTAAGCGAACAGACAACCGACCTTTTTCATAGTTTAAGGCATGTTTATGGTCATCCCCGTGGCGATCGACCTCCTTCTTCCCTTTCCCCGAGAACAGCTGCTGCCATGGCCATGCATGGTCGGAGTTCCGGCGACCCCTGATCCGTGGCCGCGGTGACCTCCTCCTTCCCTTCCCCGGCCACCGCTGCCATGTCCATGGCCATGGTTGGAGCTCCGGTCGTTCGTTTCCTTTCATGCATGAATCTTGATGCTGTAATATTCTAGGGCCAAGATAGACATGGTGGCCACAAGGCCATGTGAAAATTTTGCGTTGTACTCACCACCTAATTGGCAATGGGCACAAACACAAGAGATGAAGCCCACCAGAGGTCATTGTCACCAAACTCTTTGCAAGAGCAAAGAGCAGCTTAATTTTACTTACTAGGATGATGACCACAACCTCGCCTTCAATCTCTCCATTGACGTAGCCAAGTCTATCCACCACACGCACATATACAACCAAGAGATATGTTGCACACTGCTATCGCCTTCAACTACGGTCAGTCGTAAGCAAGAACAACTCAACCGTAAGGACCTGTCGTCCATGACAATCACTCATCTAGATAATGACAAGGACACATCTCCACCTTGCCATCTCAATATTTGAGTGAATGTTGCTAGTTGTCTCTAAACTTGCACGATGATCATCTAGGTCCCTAACTCTCAGTTTTTTTATATATATTTGAGTCCCCGGACTTAGCTTGTACTATTGTCCCATTCAGGTCTCCAACTCTCAAATTTTGATAGTTGGATCCCCAAACTTGTGTATGTTGGTGTCATCTGAACCTCCAAATTTGCACAAAAATACATCGCTAGCGCTGACAAGGCGTTCTAATTGCGTGTTGAATTGCAAGTAAAGGGATGTGATAGTTGTCAACGCTTTCGTTTATGAACTTTTTTTTTTTGAGAAACCTTTCGTTTATGAACTTGGTTCCATTTAGAATATTTTATCTTAAAACAAATTCAGAAATACTAATATCTAGTAGTGAGCTCAATTTTATGATCACTGACCATTGGCAGAAGCCAAAGCAATCCAGAACCACGTTTATGCAAGCATGACAGCTAGGTTCATGGAGAAAGGCCCACCTACGTGTGGCAAAAGTTCAGCAACACAAATATATATTAGGCCCAACACGATGTGACAGCCTGCTGGCTGTTCCTCGCATACAAACGTCGTCGTCGACTCGTCGGCGGCGGCCCGCAGTAATAACCAATGGGTCTGCTGAGTCTCGTGCTCGATCTGGTTGCCGTTGGTTGGTTGATTCCGTCTCATCATGCTGACTTGGTCACGTACAGTTAGTTGCTGAAAAGGCAAGCACAATTCTCAGACGTGACTGACGAGTGACGACTTACATAGCCACGTGCTACTAATTGTTGAATTTTTTCCCTTTACATCACTATATAAGAATAAAGAACCGGTACAATGCAAATAAAGTGGATTATTCGCTTCATAGTTTATAGTGACCGTGTCCATGTTCTAGTACATATTGAAAACTTGTTCTGTACCGTAACTGGACATACATTTTGAATATGGATTGTGAGTTTAGAACACGGTGCACAACTCACGGATCCTCTCCCTCACCGACCGGCTCGTGGATGTACAACTACGGAGGACACCCCGGACCGGCTCGTGTGGCGTTGGTCCACTAGCGGCCAATTCTCCTCCTCCTCGGCCTACCGGGCTTTCTTCCACGGACGCACGGGACTCGCGGGTGCGACTGAGGTGTGGGGCGCCTCCGCACCGCCAAAGGTCAAGTTCTTCCTCTGGCTAGCGCTACATGGTCGGCCATGGACTGCGGGACCGGCGGCACCGGCATGGCCTACAGGCGTCGGCCACTTGTGTGCTTTGTGGACAGGACGACGAGACCATCGACCACCTACTCGCTTCCTGCGTCTACTCCAGATCGGTCTGGCAGGCTTCGCTCCACAGGTTCGGCATCGGCCACCTCAGGCCTCAGGAGGACGATGGCTCCTTCGTCGACTGGTGGCTCAGAGTCCGGTCTCTCGCGCCACATGACCTTCGTCGAGCGCCCGACTCCCTTGTCCTCCTCATCTCCCGGATGCTTTGGAAGGAGAGGAATAGGCGCACCTTCGGCGGTGCCGCTGACCTTTCCATCTCGGCGATCCTGGGGCTCATCCACGACGAGGGCACTCTTGGGTGGAGGCGGGCTTTCGGGCCTTGCGCCTGTCCTCCACGCCCTTGGCACAGGATAGCCCGGCGCCCGGTCTTCCACCTTTGTCGCAAAGTTTAGTTTCCCCCTACAGTTACAAAACTCTAAGCTCCACCGTCGTAGCCGGTGATTTGTGTTAGTGTGCCCCGCCTTGCGCGCGCCCGTGCATCTCGCTAGGGCACTCGCAAGGTTGTAATAAGACATTCTGTTTTCTCTTAATGCAGTACGAGCCAAAGTGCCTCGTTTCGAAAAAAAAAGTTTAGAACACGGTGCATACCTTGCCACATAAACTAATATATCTTGTGTTTGCTGAGTCCATGCTGTGACTACGGATGAGAGAGAATGGATAGAGGAGTGGGTACCTTTTCTACTGTTAGATGGGACCCAAAATCAATGCATACACTGTAGGTATCGAACCATGTTTGTGTTCGTTTGCGACTATTGTTTATGGTTCGCTCGAGTTGCCCTTATTGGTAAAGCTAGCTAGAACTTATGCTCAGAGAGTGGAGGGACATATGGATAGGGAGAGAGAGAGTAATGGACTTGCTCCACCAGTGTATTCTTATTGGTAAAACTATAGCTATGACTTATGCTCGGGAGAGTAGAGAGACATATGAATAGGTAGAAAGTGTGTGATGGACTTGCTCCACCCATGTACATTCAGCGGAATCATAATCTTGCCAGCCAAAACTCCATACCCAATCAGGTTGTGAGCAACTGACTCAGAACTGAAGGTCTAGGAGAAGGCTCTCCCGACCGCTGCTGTCGACGGGGGCCTTCCCGCCCGCCGGCGGCGGCGGCCGCACCCCCCCTCCTCCTCCGCCTCCGCTCCCTGTCCTCCCCTATCTCCCTCCTCTCCAAGCTGCCCCCGGCACAGTCATGCTCCCGCGGGCCCTTCCTGCTCATCGTTGTCATGGCTCAATTCGAGCTAACGGTCGCGGCTCCACGGGCCCATGGCCGGATCCGCTGCACAAGCCGCCGGAGAGGGTCGATCTGCGACATCCGGGGTGGGCTCGCCACGGCGGCGCCCTCATTGAGGCTGGAGGACCTGCTGCCGCCCGGGATTGGAGCACGCGAACTGCTGCGAGAGCGAGGGGCGACGACCAGATCTGCCCGTCCCCGCCTGGATCCGTGACGAACCCTAAACCCTCCTAGCGCGGGGGCGCCGCGTTGGTGAGGTGCCGCGGCCGCTGCAGGGCCCCCTCGCCGCTCTCGATCCGCCGGGGCCGGGGTTGTTGGCATGGCCGACTGGGCGGCCACCGAATACAGCCCGACAACCTCGTCCACGGCGACTCTGGCTCCGCCGCCCTTCTCGTGCCCATCCGCGAGGCATCTCCAAGCAGCGTTAGAAGATCCACTACCGGCTCGTCGGTAAGAAGGTTGTGGTGCCCAAGGTGGAGGTCGAAGAGGAGAGGATGGGGTCGCAGATCCGATGGCGACTTCCGTCTCCACCGACAAGGCGACAGGGACCGTTGCTCACACATTCTAACAGTGAGCAACGACTCTCTTCCGCCCGGGGACAGTGCTTCTTCAATGGCGACCATTCGGCGTCGCGATGCACCCTAGCGACCGGTATCACACAGAGTCGGCGACATATCTATCGCCCAGATCTGATCCACATTCTGGGTTTTGGATCAAGTGTGGGCGGTTTGCTAGCTGCAGTGGGGATGTCTAGAAGGCGACATCACTTTGCCTTCGTCGGGCGCTGTTGAGGTGGGGTGTCCATAGATCTCAATTCTTCGAATTTGTGGACACGGTTGTTCTTTAGTACACATATCTTTATGTACTAAAGTTTATTTTTGTTCCTAGATTCTGTAATAGGTTTGGTTGTGTGGGGTCACGCAGAAGCTTTTGGCTGTGTCGCGTTACAGAGGCCGGAATGTAATTCCGTTATCTAAAAAAAATGTACATTCAGTGGGCCATGTTAGCATTCAGAGCAGATTTAGACCCGTTTGAAGCTAGATGATACCCGAAGAGTCAAACACAACTTTATTGAACCCATAAATATCATTTTAAAAGTAAAAAGACCTAGATGGAACCTCTACCAAGTTGAAGAACGGCCCATGAACTTTCCTCCTAAAACTTATAGTTAACACTTTTATTTCGTTTAAAGTTTGTTTAGGGGACGAAACATGATACAAAGATTCCTAAACGTGGTAGGAAGGGAATGTGTGAGGCAAATAGGTCATGTAGTAGGGTTTGTCCATAAGATTTTCAAAAAAATTGTTTTTTTTTCTGTTGTTCTTTTTCCTAAAAAAATAATTCTGTTAATCGATATATAGAGATGTTAATAAAGATAGTCCATCACATCACGTCTATAAATGGTCCATTAATAGAGATTATTTGATAGAGACAGTTTAGTGATCAGAATCGGTCTCAAAAGAATCTTAGAATAGTGCACCTTGACTTCAAACTTCAAAGTTCTACTCCTCTGTTTCTTTGAAAATGTCATTTGAGAAACGCCCTCGCTCCCCCCTCACAACAAATACACAACACTTGGACGGAGGGAGTAGTGCAAAGAGGGTGCCATACATGCCTTCTACATCATCGGGTGTGTATGTAATAAACGAATATTATGCGAATTGGGGCCGTCCTTCCCCGCACGCTCTGCAATAGTCTAAGCATGTGCATGGGGTCTCAGGAAGAAAGAGTTGCTGCGGGGTCTCAGGAAGAAAGAGTTGCTGCGGTTTTCTAGAACTACTAGAAGAAACCTGCTCTTTGGTTGTTGGCCACTTGACGTAGACAAACGTCGCTTCCTGAGAGTTGCTGCGGTTTTCCTAGTACGTAGCTTTAGTTCACATGATGTGGCAGCCTGCTGGCTGTTCCTCATATACATACGTCGGTGGCGGCAGCGGCGGCAGTCCGGGGTAGTAACCCGGCGGCGGCGGCGGCGGGCACGCCCCCCAGAGCTTCTTGAACTCTTCTTCCGCCTTCTTCCTCGCTTCTTCCGCCTTCTTCTTCTCTTCTTCAGCCTTCTTCTTCTTGGCTTCCTCTTCCTTCTTCTTCTTCTCCTCCTCCTCCTTCTTCTTGTCCTTCACTTCCTCCACCAAAACGATGTCGGCGCTGCACACCTTCTTGCGCAGGCAGTTGACGAGGACGACGGTGTCGACGCCTTCTCCTACCACCTCCAGCCGGTCCTTGCCTTCGCCGGTGATCGCCACCGAGTTCACTCCTGCACATGGTAAGTACTCAGTATGTGCACAAGCGTTTATTCATGGACATGTGGACGGATCCCGCACACCGGGCGCACACGAAGTTCAATCAAGATAGTAGCTAGTCATTGTGATGGATGTGTACCGGCAGATTTGGATGCCAGCTGCATGGCTTTAGACCGGTTCTTGGGGTTCGGGTCGCCCAACTTGATCACAGCCTTTTGCTGCAACAACAACGACGATCGAGCCCAAATTAGCATGCAGTTCAGTTTTTTCATTTGGCAGGACAATCGTCAAATATTTTTAGGCAAAGATTTGGTCAGATCTAAAATTGTTTGACTCCTTCAAACGTAAAAAGTGAGAGCAAATTGTCAGTAGAGAGAGCAGAATGAAGGCCTTTGGCTACAAGTTACCTTGGACATCGCGTCGCCCGCAGCCAATCGATCGACGACGATCGATGGGAAAGAAGAAAGAAGAAAGAAACTGTGCACGGTGGCTACGCTAGCTGATCGATCGGCTATATTGCGCTACTGGTACGTACAACTACTACAGAGACCAAGATCGAGCAGCCAAGTAGGAGTACTGAAAGCCTTGGTTGTGAATGAGCAAAGCTACGCTCTCGGGGCTCGTTCATTTATAGTACACACGCCGATCGGGCAAAATGCCAAAATATGGTTACGGAGACGATGACGCCTGCAGAAATGCGAATTACAAGGCGGCTAATAATCAACCAACAAAAGAGGTAGCCGTAGAATGTAAGAAGGTTCGTGGTAGATGGCAATTTCAATTTCCTACTGAGCCATGGTGTTTGGTCAATTGGCCTGTTGCTAGACAAAGTTGAACGCGGCAATTGTCAAAAATGAAGAAGTTGTCAAAAACACAAAATAGTTGAACGCGGCTGTTGCTTTTCTCCGAGCGCACGAGCGCTAGGACGACCACGGATCGAGTAGATCTTTTTTCCTTCCACGTCGTTGGACTAGTGCAACTACAGGCCAACGACTGACTTAGATGAACTGACAGCCGCGCACTTCAACATCAAGCACGCGCGATCAGGATAAACGGACAAAGAATTTTACGATATATATTTTCCACATAATAATAAATAATAATGTAGTGAGTTTATCACAAGCCGAAGGTACCTAGAACCAGCTGGAATTCGCTTCGACGTATCAAAACGTCTTACGTCTCATAGGCACTGTGCCAGCAGAGTCTCTGAAAGCAGACTGCAGACGGACCTCAACTTCATCACAGACGGAGATTACTTGTTGGTAGTAGAGACGATTAAGTCATTCTCATATGATCTCAAAAAATCCAAATCTGTTAGTGATGACAATCGGTCTCATCTTAGAATGTAATAAAATATTGTGCGAATTGGGGCCCTCCTTCCCTGCACGCTCTGCAAATATAGTATAACGGAGGCTCAGGAAGAAAGAGTTGCTGCGTTTTTCTACAACTAGACTGGAAGAAACCGGCCAGCTCGTAACGGTTGTTGGCCACTTGGCCGACACGCGGAGAGCGAGGACGAGCCGAGCTGCACGGCGGCGGCGTCAGCTCAGCTGGTCTCCAGTCAGTACAGTCAGTCTCCTGTGCTGGGCAGAGGTTTGTCCGGGTCGTCGCCAAAGTCGCCGCACGCCGCGCCACTCGCCCCATGTCGCGCCCGGAACCTGGCTTGTCGATTCCTCTGTCGCGTGCTAGCCGTGCCGTGCATCGTCCGGTTCTGTGTGTTAGCAATGGAAGACACGGCACCGAAGGAAATTGAAAAGGGTAAGAACAGAGTAGATAGGCGATGAATGATTCGATTCAGAGTTCAGAGAAAATAGTTCAGGGTCTCTCCCATCGTCCTCTCTGATGCTGGATCCTTGCCAGGGATGCTGACAACGTGTCCCGATGAGTCGGTTTTACTTTTACAAGTAGAGAGGACAGAGAAGTAATGCAAAATCTTACATCGGTTCATGTATACAATACAAAATAAGGCCCAAAAAACCTGCTTCCATAAAAGCTATTAGTGATTTAGAGATTTGACATCGCTGGTGCTATATAGTATAAACAAAACCAGACAGTCAAATGGAACAATTATTGTCAAGGCAACAGATAAGGCATACTCTTCCGTATCTTAGCATCAAAGCATCACTACTGTTGCTCATTTGCGATAGTTTCCAAACAGACAGAGTTTCAAGTGTAAGGAAACTATGACATCCTTTCATTATCTATACAATCTTCTCTACTTGTGAAGACTTTGTCCTATGATCAAATGGGTGCTTCATCCATCCGCCGAAGTAGCAAAAAGAACTTTGATGTTGGCACCTCAAAGTAGACGACAGCAAACTATGGAGACTGCTTAACTCATCTTCAGGCCGATTATCTATCTTCTCTGGAAATTTAAAACCTTGATAGAAGTCGCGTAGATGGCAAAGAAGAAAAGGGAGAAGCCAATGAGCACTGCAACTGTGACACCAGTCATCCCCTGTTGAAATCCCAGTGTTTCCTCGAGGTACTCCTGCACCGTCCCATCAAAACCAGGGCCAACTATCCTGGTTTGAACATCACCCAATTGTGATGTAATGATGCCTCGCAGGGTCCAGGCCACTGGACAGATGTAATAGAACCAGATCCACCAGCCAGGGATCCTCTGCATGATGAGTGACAAGTAAAACGTTTAGAAACAGATAAACATCAATACTGTAAGAACAACTGGAAGCATAACAATGTAATACTGTTTCTTTAAGCAATTCAGTAACTTACGGATTGGGGATGAGGAACCCAGAGAGAAGATTCCACAAGGAGTAAAATGCAGATGATACTACTGCTGCAACGTCTTGTGCTGGGGTCAAGCCTACCGCCACCATCCCGTAGAACGTGAAGTAGGTGAAGGTAAGGAATAGGAAAACAATATACAAAAGCAATTTTCCTGTCGTAAAAGGTGAGTTATTAGAATAAAGAAAACACACAAGAAGCAACATCATGTGTAGAAAGCATGAGGTCCATTAATGAAGAATGACTTACCTATGTTCCTCTCATAGTTGATCATGAAGTACGTGATGAGGCCAAATATCAATGCCTGAGCTGCAATGTAAGGAATCTCTACAAGACCCTATTAATTTTAAGAAATATTAGAAACTGGGATCTCTAGCTAGGAAAAAAAAAAGGCAGAAAAGATTGCTGTGAGGCTAACCTGTGCTGCAGCATATGGGAACGATGAATACATTCTAGCAGCGCGTTCCCGGTAGTAGACAGTCCTCTCAGTTGATACCACAGGCTGCACGGATGAGGCATTATTCACACCAAGAAACAGGCATGCCGCGTAAAGAGATCCCATGACAAGCATCAAATCCTCTGTTGTGTCTCTGCATAATTACACTGGTATTAGCCTATGACCATGCTCCAAGTTAAATGTGTAAATTATCCAAGCGTACATTTCAAGCAGGGAATAAATATTTTAATCCCATAGTCATTAAACCAAGTCTGAAGTCAAATTATTTATGAGCATAAAGACAAGTGTGGATATTAAATACAGGATACTGGAGTTCAGAATATTACCTTCTCATCCCCACATTCCAAAATATTGATCCAAATATGATAGCTGCAATTGCCGTGAAAAATAACCGCACAGCATTGTACTCCGGACTTCTCCAGTAAACAAGACTTTGCTTACGCAAGCAAGCTTTGAACTGAGTACAAAAGTTCTGTGAAAACTCTGATGAGAATTTCAAAGGTTCCGTGCCAGTAGCTGGAATACTTGATTCTTTAATTAAGTCTTCCACTTCCCTAAATTATTGTTGACACGTTTGTTAAAAAAAATACCTCAAAATTTGCATAAATTTGGTGTCCATGCAAAAGAAAATTGAAACAAAATTACTTGGGCCAACAAAACCACGATATTAGCACTTCTCTGTGTTCAATAGAAATCACCTGAAATGATCAGAGTTTTTGTACACCACAGCAAAATCTAAACCAAGAATCTCTTCACATGCTTGTGTGGTGACTTCAAGCATCCAGGTTGCTGGATTGTAGCCTTCAGAGATATGATTAACACCAGGAATGGACTGTGTTGAGAATATAGTTGTTAAGAATAGAGTGCTGGTGTAAGCAAGTTTAGGTATCAAGAATTTTTAGACCGCATATTTCATCACTTCATAGCTATAATTCAGTTGTTAAAATCTTTTATAAAGCATAGAGATAAAAAGAGTAACCTGAAAGTAATCAATCATATCAATTGAATTGACACCCAGAGAACCACCATATATAACGCGACCTCCACGCTTCAGGAGAAGGAGCTGAAATTAGGAGAATAGTCAACAAAGAGAATAAAATGATGGGCAAATAATACAAATAAAAAACAAAAAAAAGCATACCAACCTCATCAAAAGCTTCAAAGATGTCAATGCTGGGCTGGTGTATAGTGCAAACAACAGTTCTTCCGGTATCAACAGTATTTCTAATAGTCCGCATCACAATGGCAGCTGCTCGAGCATCCAAACCAGAAGTAGGTTCATCCAAAAAAATAATTGAAGGATTTGCAACTAGTTCAACAGCTATTGTAAGGCGCTTCCTTTGCTCTGTTGACAATCCAGTAGAACCCTGCTTCCCTACTAATGCATGTCTAAGTTGATCAAGCTCTACCAAAGCCATAACTTCTTCAACAAATTCCTGCAAAACAGTTTAAAGTATGCATAATCTCGAATAACTAATTGCACCCTAGATTAAAAAAGAGTTAGTACAGGTCATACATGTCTTGTTTTTGTATTTATATCTTTTTGGCAGTCGTAAGATTGATGAAAACCATAAGGACTCTTCAACTGTTACTTGTGGCGAGTGTATATCATTTTGCTCAACATAACCAGCTATCCTGGCAAAGGTTCTTTGTTCTTTCTTATGGCCAGAAATCTTGATATCACCTTCAATATATCCGCCTGTTTTTCTACCAGCTAAAACGTCAAGAAGGGTCGTCTTTCCAGCACCACTTGAGCCAACCAGTGCTGTTAAGACACGTGGCCTAAATACTCCGCTTACTTCACATAGCAACTGTAGTCTTTTCTCACGCACACCTCTTGTTTTCATTTCCTATATGCATGCAGAAACCATTTTATTAGCTGGTGATCAATCAAATATAAAGATATAAATAAAAAAGTTTTAGAAGAACAACCTTTGGCATATCAACAAAATAGTTAATGTTGTGAAACGTCATTGTTAGAGGTTGAAATGGTAGTATCATTCCCTTGTTGAGTTCAGCTTCAGTCTGCCCTTTGACTTCATAATTTCTGCCATTATTTTCTGCGATTCAAGAATAATACAACTCTTTAATCAAGTACAATACTTTATCCTCACGTTAGGACAAAAATTTTAGCTTGGCAAAAAATGCACACTGTAATTATTTAGATAATAGAAACATAGCTGTTAGAATTTATTTACTCTTAAATAACTACCTTCCACCACTCAAAGATATAAGGTATGTTCTATTTTGACCTGACTGTCAAAGTTAATCTTCGGCCCTTATTTTTCATGTAATATATGAATTTATATAGGTACATGTATTTGGGTTGGTGTGGTGTGTGTTGTAAGGGGTTCCTTTCCCCTTTTTTTTCTTCTTAATATAATGAAGCGTAGTTCTCCTGCGTTTAGAGAAAAAAATAAATATATAGGTACAAAACCCATATTGCGTATGAGACCTTTGAAATATCAATCAGTTAAACAGTTATAATGTGCCAAATGTTCTTGATTTTATTTAATAGCTACTAATATACACACAATGTTGGACTTGTATAAATTAAAATAGTCCTTATATGTTTTAATGCGAGAGTAATATTGAACTTCATATGCTTGGGCATGATTGTTAAGAAACTATAAAACACCTGCAAATGCATGTCCATCAGATACACTATCAGTCACTGCATCCTTTGTTTCTTCAGAATTGGATGGAATAATTGCTTGGGCCTTCCGTAGAGCTTCAAAAACAATTACAATTTAGTTTTGAGAAATAAAAAAGAAGAAGCTCTGAAGATAGATTTAAAATTATAACTGCATTTCCACACTTACGGTTAAGGAATGCCAAAGCAAGAGTAAACAAAGCATTGAACAAGATAGCATAAGCCAATAAAGCACAAACTCCAATCCAGTACCAGTAATCTTGTGTAGGGAGATCGTGTGAAGTAAGAACATTGGATCCAACAGGATTGTTGCCAACACCAAATACCTATAATCATACATGTCAAAATAAAATATATGTAACAATGATAAAAAATGTTAAATGATTCTTCTAGTAAAATAGAATGATGCAATAGATATGCATGCCGTTAAACCAAATTATATTTGAAACCCGCAAATAAAAGATTTGAATTACATGTAGTTTCAATCATTCAGTCCCGAAAACAAAGGGCAAGTTCAATGGAATGGCTATCTAAATCATATATATGAAATTTGTGGAAAGAACAAAGCCATAGTGTTTCTAGAGAAAGGAGTGTTTAGTTCAATTCTGACAGCTTCCCAACCGCACATTTACTTCTGTGTTGTATTGCGAGGCTTTGTGAGGTATTTTGTGCTTTGTCACAGTGTGTGGTGAGTGCTGTTGAGACAGCGGTGCTGCTAATGTTCTTTCTTGTAAATAAAACCCTATCTCAATCCTCACTACGTAAAAAAATCCAAGGATTCGATTTTGTTATTTTAACCCTTCTTAGAAACACTTCAAATCAAAAGGTAAAAATAGAGTAAGAAAAGGTGATTCCTACTGGTAAACAAAGATAGTGAGAAATAACAATTCCTGCTAGTATACGGACCTTTGACCATCTGGATGCTGAGAATTCGTTAACTGAAATAGCACGTTGTCCATACATCAAGGGGGAGAGCCAATAAGCCCACTGCCACCATGGCTTTATAGCATCTATTATGAACAAAGTTAGAATATGTTGCACCAAAAGTAAGAATCATTCTTATCTAGATCATTAGAGAGAGAAAACAGCTAACTCTTCTGAGATGTCTAGCACAATTCAGTATACGACAGGAAATAAATATACAAGCACTCACCTTTAGGGATAAGGAACCCTCCTAAAAGAAAAATTGCCAGTAAGGCAGCTGATCCAAAAGTATTAGCAATAGTCATGTCTCGTGCTATAGCCCCCATCATCCGGAAAAGTCCCAGAGCCATTTGATGGACAGAGAACAGCAATAGCATAAAGCGAAAGAACCTGCAAATAGTTTACATTATTCTGACATGTCCAAGTACAACATCAATGACTCTATCTCTAGATGGGCTAATAAGGTAGTTGTTGGTACCTATCAGCAGTTGGTGCAAAGCCTACTGTGTAGTAAACAGCACATGACCACACTACAGCCTCAATAAGAGAATATGGAATTCTTAATATCCAGTTGGGGATTGAGAAAGCCCATGCAGGATGAAATAAATTGTCTCTCTGCTTATAAAACACTGGAAGCCGTGTAATAGTAATGGGCAATTCTGTAAAACCATTGAACAGCATATGTATAAGCCCATAGAACAGACAAGAGAGATAAAGATTGCCATTCTGCTCATCAACAGGGTGCAATCTTGTGCGAAGAAAGATTGTGCAAGTGATTAACCCGACAAAAGCAACCTGCACAAAATTATGCAACTCAATTTTCAAATGCATGTGAGGAAACTCTTTAATAATTATAGAATGGAGTATACAAAGAAAGTATTAGATGGTAATTGAACAAAGGTAAATCCCTATATTATTGTGTTTTCAAAATTTATAGATGCATATAGAATTATGGCAACAATTTGGAACAAACTAGTATTAGAATTTAAATACAATGTGCACATAACATTCTTGTAGTTATGCCTATAAAGAATTAACTCCTCCTAAAACCATATTAGATTGACCATGGATGCAAACTAGGGCACATTTTCTTCCACGGCTGAAGATGAACAGGGAGATGTAGTCTTGGACTTAAATAATATTTAAAATGCTATAAGATAAGGTCCTCCTCCTAAAACCATATTAGATTGACCATGGATGCAAACTAGGGCACATTTTCTTCCACAGCTGAAGATGAACAGGGAGATGTAGTCTTGGACTTAAATAATATTTAAAATGCTATAAGATAAGGTCAGAAAACCTGTGCATAAACCTTATTTTCAGAATATATACAAAAAAAAAAAAAAAACAACAGTAGAAACGAATATTTTTGTTGAGCTTTCAATAATTTTCAGTTAGACTACTCACACTGTCACAGCAGCTATCATTTATGCATTGATTCTATAAAAAAAAGGTGCTCATATGTAACCTTCATCCATATACTACCATGAAAAATAAAGAGATGGATCATATAACCATGTGATGCCTTGATATTGGGAGACTTGGATCAACAAAAAGGATATTTACACCCTTAGGGCATGTTTTTTCATAGAGCAATACATTGTTATTTAACTGACAATACAAAGTTAAATAAACTTTAAACACACAGATACTAGGCTCATGTAAACTACAAGTTCATTTCAAATAAATTATCACAGCTGAAGTAAAGAGAAACATAAACGTACTTGGCATGTCCTGAAAATGTAGAGGAAACGGGTTGCGACTTATCAAAACAAGCTCCCTGTAAAAGCATGCTCTAACAAGGCTAAGTTTTGATACTGGAAACTTTGATCTGGCAAGCACCTTAGGAGATTTTGTGCCATCATAAGAGTTGCTTAGAATAGAATCCAGAGATCTGCCATAGTCAGATTCTTTAAATGCAGAAGCCATTGTCGGTGCAGAAATAAAAGAATAAGGTTTTGACTTGTCAGACCAGTACTGAGCTTGGTCTTTCCTTGATGTCACCTGATATGACAAAGTTACTTAAGTAGATTAGCATGCTAAAAATTTATGTTGAAATTAGCAGTCACCATACAATACCTCTTGGAGAAAATCCGCAATTCCCTTACGAGGCGGCAGTGAAAATCCTAGCGAGTTGAAATAGTCCACAACATGCACAGTGGGGCCTTGATAAATAATTTGTCCTTCTGAGAGAAGAATTAGATCATCAAAAAGATCAAATGTCTCTGGTGCAGGTTGAAGAAGTGACATCAGCACAGTAGCCTCCATCTCATGAACAAAGTTCCTCATGCATGTAACTATTTGATAAGTCGTTGAGCTGTCAAGACCAGTAGATATTTCATCCATGAGAAGGGCTTTTCTTGGTCCAACGATCATTTCACCTGCAAAAGTACATGATTTGTAAAGATCTGACACAAAGAATATCAAATTGTATTTTGATCAGTTTCTTACAGAAGCCATTAAAGTTGGAGGCTTATCACTTAGTTATGGGTATTTGTAATATGACTCTTCTCACCTTATGTGGTGTTTTAGTGGGAGGGACGGAATAGGTTGGGGCTAGCAAATAAGCCTAAGATCATGGCAATTGGGTTAACTTACCTTGAAAGGACAAAAGAGTGTGTCGGATGCAATGGAAACGTGGATTGCCCATGCATAAAGGAGCGTGGCAACAAGTGTATTTTGAGATTAATTAACAGGTTGATGTAGCACCTTAAAGTTCAGAATATCTTTTTTGTTCAAAGCATTCCCTAGATTGTTTGGTCAGGAAGGCAAGATCTATTTATAGGCTTCAGTGAATCACTGGTTTAATAATAACAACAACAAATAAAAGTAATATCTCCAGAGCCTCTTCTGTTCAACTCCATCTCTAATCTACAAACCCATGAAAAGCATGAACAAGGGTCATCGCAAAACCACTAGGAACTGCTCTATTTGGAACAAAAAAGGTTGTGGAATTGTAAGACAATATTAAATTTGCAATCCTACAAACCTGTTGTGACTCGTTTCTTCTGCCCACCAGAGACACCTCTTTCCATATCAGTACCAACAGCAGTATCAGCACATAGATCCAGTCCAAGCACTCTAAGGACATAGTCTGTAACAAGATTGTGTTTCTGTCCTCCAACTGATGCTGTCTGATCGTACAGAACAAAACATTATGTAGATAAAAAAATGAAATATGAGTAGTTTATATATGAATTAGATCAGAACCTTCATAAAGGCATCTATTTCTGGATTTGGTCTTATTCCTCTCTTCCCTTCAAGATCGCATAGCTCCTTCAAGCACTCTACACAATCAATAATGTGTGTAAGACAGATACTTTTTGAACTGACATCTAAACCATTACATGATAGAGTAACAAAATGGAGCAGTTTAAAGAAATTGTTTATGGTGCTTCTATTAGAAGCATTGATATAGTACTGATATGGATCGATACATACTGCTGTAAAAGATCTCAAAAATAAAAGCTGAGAGCTTCAAACTTGATGAACATGAAATGGTCTTAAACTTTAACAAAAGTATAAAGTACTAGATTCAGCAATCTTAAGGGCATTATTTCACCATAAGTGATACTTGGGATAAGGAAAGGTAAAAATATCTGCATGTACATTGTTAAATTAGAAACTTGATGTAAGATGCATGAACCTCACCAAATCTGCAATTCACCGTGTCATGAAATAAAATGAAAAACTGAATTATCTTTGTTGGCTACCTATTAGTTTCGTTTAATTACTGCAAAAGGTTAATTCTATCAAACAAGCTAGTTTATGCTTTGAGACACTCATGCATAATAAGCTAGCCACAGCCAATTGTTTTATCTTACTTAAGTAAAATGCTTGGATAATAATAGAAGTGACAAAATCATTCAGATGTGAATCAGTAATAAATTAAGTGCCTTGAAAAGTCTAGATGGAAGTTTATTCATACCCTTGGCTATAATTGTCCTTGGGTAATCACAACAGAACTAAACAAAGTATTTGCAAAGCACAAGAAAGGGAGTCTTACCTTGCCAGTTTTCGCTTGCACCCTGGCATTTTGCAGCAAAATCTAATGTTTCCCTCACTGTCAATTCTCCAATATGGTTGTCTGTCTGACTGATATAAGCAGAAGTTCTTTGTACACAAAATTCAGTAAGTGAGGTTCCATTGTAGGTCACTTCTCCACTTTTCTGTGAGAATATGGGAAGGAAAATTAAATGGCAAGAATGATACAGAACATAATAATGGGATAGATTAGGCAACTGGTTTGATTGTGTGGGAATAAAAAAAACCTCCCAAGTCCCCCAAAAAAACAATTCACAGGGAGAAGATGTCAAGGTCACCTTTAGCTGAGGATCCAGTTTACCACCAAGGGCCAACAAGAGCGTTGATTTCCCAGATGCCAGTGGCCCCAGCAACAATGTCATTCTTTCACCACAGAAAGCAAAACAAGAAAATAATATCAGCACTTATATATTACAAACTTCATAAATGAGTGTGTGCAATCCATGACACTAAAGAATTGTTAAATAAATTAATGTCTCGCAAAAACCGAGCTACAAGTTTCTCTTGTAGTAATACATTAAGGTTATTATTGCAACAAAAAAAAATATTGGCATCAAAGGTGGAGAAGTAACCACATGATCAAAATGAGTTGCATTAAACACCAGTATTAATTTGGCAGATGGGGGCTCATGCTTTTATATATATATTTGTATAGATATAGATAAGACAGAGCAGGAATACAAAGGTGACATATGACATATCAACTACCCCCAAGTGAGATACGTTTTTTTTGCAAGTGAGATAAATTTCTAATACATTGTTCCAGAGGAAATAATTAAGTATCAGCACACAACTACACAATAGGCATGCAAATACATTTATTACATTTATTTAGTTTTGTGCCTACATACGAATATAAATTAAGTTGTGAGTGTGAGAGATGTGTTTGCATTCATATAGAGCCGTGCATGCAGTAAGAAGTATTGTTTCTCTCACCTCCCAGGTTTTAGAACTCCACTAACATCATCCAGAATAGTGAGTTTGGTCTTCTTAGGATGTAAAAGATGGCAACAAATTAGAAGCCTCTGCACGAAGATAGAAGGTACACATATATTAGCAAGGGGTCACAGGTGTAATAAGGTTTAAAAAAAATGGTACACAATTGTCATGTAAATGTTACAAGCTAGCTAGAGCAGCATATATATTTTACCAGCAGCGTACCGAATTGTCTATGCCTTCCTGCACCTGGAATTGCATGCCTCATCAAGTACGTTTGATCAACCCATCGTCAATCAACTAACTAACTAATAACTAGGGGTATGTCAAAATTATTAGTTGCATCTGGCAGCCGTAACTGCACGTGACAAGATTTAAGAACCCATAGCGTTCAAAAGGAAACTGGCAACAACGCATAATTAAGGCTCTGTTTGCTGAGAATGCTAAAAAGTCCTGACGTGCACAGTTCAATCACATGATAACATGAAGCAGCAGTGGCTATCCGAGCAAGCAGATGATGAGATTGCCCTACCCAACACGTAATCTAAACCGCGAAAACCAACCTCGGCAATGTCATGGACGTAGTTGAGGAGCGTTGGCAACGCCCGGCGGCCGTAGTGGACCTCCGTGGACACCGTCAGGTTGCGGAACCTCACCTCCACCCGTGGCACGTCCAATCCCGCCCTTCACGAGATAACCAAATGCAGACAGTTGGAATCGGCATTTAGTAGAGCACGTAGTAAGCGAATGATATAAAAATCGATCAATCGGGTTATATATAGTATAGATGATAAAAATCAGGTGCAAATCGAATCGGGGAATTGAATGAATGAAGGATGGGCGAGATCATCAGCTGCATTACGTACGCGTCAAAGCGGGCCCTGATGCCATGGAGGAGTTTGGCGTTATCGGAGTCGGCGGTGGCCAGCGCCCTCTGGAGCACGCGCTGGACGCCACGCCGGTCGAGCCTCCGCACGTCCACGACCTCGCCGCCCTTCGTCTTCTCCGCACCACTGCACCCTCCGCCTTCGCCTCCGCCGCCGGCAGCGGTGGTGATGCCACTGCCTGCAGGATCGGGCACGACGATGGCGAGGTTACGCCGCTGAGGGGAGGCGACGC
Organism: Hyparrhenia diplandra; assembly: GCA_015847255.1. Classification (NCBI taxonomy): domain Eukaryota; kingdom Viridiplantae; phylum Streptophyta; class Magnoliopsida; order Poales; family Poaceae; genus Hyparrhenia; species Hyparrhenia diplandra. The sequence goes on from JADLZK010011774.1 coordinate 166,545, forward strand.
GCTCGATGGTCGCCCAGAGCTGATCGGCCGCCGCCGCCTCGCCGTCGTCCTCCCCATTGTTGACGTCCACCGCTACGTGGGGCTGGACGGCGCCGCTCGCCATCGCCTCTGCCGCCGCCGCCGGGGCGATCTGATCTGGAAGTACACTGACTCTCTACGACGCGACTATATGTAGGCGTCTATTGGTTGCTGGACTGGAACTAATAAAAAGACGAGGAAATCAAAAGGCACACGGTATATGAGATGAGAGTTGGAGGCGGCAATGGGGGATCGGATCGGGGTCGGGGGCGGGGCGGGCGCGTGTGTTCGGGACGTGAAAGATGTGGACGACGACGCATGAGCACGGTGACGCGGGTCGGGAGAAAGTAACCAATTCCACAAGGCCACAGCTAACACTCCTCCCAAAGTGTTGGCGGTGGAGACGCGAGGTCGCTGCCTCGCATGCAGCGCTAGCTAGCTTGGTCCACCACCACCAGAGGGCCAGAGCCGAGGCGGCGGGCGGCTGTTGGGACTTGCACTGGGGCACAGCTACGTACAGTACGCCCGGCCGAGATCAAGGCCAGGAGGGGCGGGCGACCCATGCATGGCGCAGTGATGAACGCTTACTTGCCGCGCCCGATTCATTATAGTGCAGTCCGCACCTGCGTACCACCAGCACGTGTTGTAACCCAACAAGTAAGCCCGTTTGGTAGCGTGGAATGGTTGTTGTGACTTGTGAGGGTTTTTAAAAAAAACGAATGGTTGTTGTGAGTTAGTATGTGCTATATAAACAAAATAAAGAGTTAAATATACGCAGCCCTTAAACTTGTGGCTTGTGCCACTTAGTTTTACAAACTCTTAAAATTGAAATTTGACGAACTCTGAAAATCGAAATCTGACTCCATGAACTTGTCAAGTTGTGCCACTTCATTCATGAACTCTTAAAACCCAAGTCTGACGCCACTTAGGTCCATGACACCACATATCAGCCCTGCACCGGTCATTATGAAAGAATAGTTGAAAATAACTCCCTAAATTTGTATCTAAATTATCTATTTTCCATTACAAACACAATTCAAAATAACTACCTACAATGCATCTAAATTAACCATATTTGCTATTATTAAAGATAATTCTAAGTAACCATTTAAATTTATAAGTTATCCACATTTGTCTTTATAAAGATAACTTCAAACACCCATAATGATTTATCTACCTTTGTGATTTTGAAAGACAATACAAAGTAACCTCCTAAATTTATATTCAACCTATCTATGTATGTCGTTATGAAACATAATATGAAGTAATTACCTTTGCATTTGTATGTAACTCGGCCATTATAATAAGTAAAGAAAAATATTTCTTAAATATATAGGTATATACTAATATATAATATGATAAAAAATTTAACTCGTTATGCAAGTTGGATTATTACCATGTACTAAGAAGATTATTAATACACATGGCATATATTAGTTATACTAATCTTGTATTTACCTTGTTTTAAGGATGACAGCATGGTATATATTATTTATACTAAGCATGTATTATTTATACTAATATATTAAGCATGTAAGTTGAGCTTTGAAATTTTAACTCCAACTAAACTTTAATTGGATTGTTTGTCCCTGTCCTACAACGAGGAGACTATGGTTGAGTCGATTTTGATAGTTCGTGGATCTAAATGGCTCAACTTAACAAGCTTAGGGGTCGGACTTTGATTTTGAGAGTTCGTGGTGCCACAACTTAACAAGTTCAGAGCGGGAGTCAAATTTTGATTTTGAGAGCTGGTAGACCTAAGTGGCACAACATACGCCACAAGTTTAGGGCCACCGATGTATTTAACTCATAAATAAATTATAATTTGCTTGATTAAAACAGCTACGAAGCATACTCGGTCTCTATATCTCCCTTGAAACGGTTGTAAAACATTTCTATTTTCATGCATTTTTGAAAAAGTATAGAAGTTAAAAGCCAAAAAACAGCAGGGTCCAATGTATTGTGAAAATTATACTAGGCAAGAGCAACTCTGGTTTTACCTGCTGTTGGTAGGCGTTCTACTTTTGGCAGCACAAACACAATCTTAACCTTAATTAAGAACCCGAAGTCCAAACCGAAAGTTGCTTTTCATTTTATTTTTCGAGTTAACCCTGAAGTGTAGGCCTTTTTCAAAGCTTAGTCGACTGTGGCAGAACCTTGTTTCAGACAAATTGAGTTCGTGGTGAGCAGGTGCAAACAAATTCAGGACATGGCACCAGCCCTCGTTGAGCTCGTCCCGGCTAGCAGGTGCAAACACGTACGTTGCAACGATGGCTAATGCATAAGCTGGGTCGTTGTTCCTTTTTAATGTGGAGATCTGGGAAATCAACGCTCTTGTTGGCCCTTGCAAACATGTACATTCTCTGATATCATTCTGTATTTTGGCCTTTTTTTTTTTTTTTTTTGGTTTGGATGGCATTTTCTTCATGTATAAAATTTTACATTTTTTCAATGATCGTCCGTGGCATAAAAAGTTGTCCACGAACTTTTAATATTTACATTTTCTAAAATTAGTACCATAGAAATTGATTTTCTATCCAAACAAATAAGTATATTGTACTTGAGTCCACTCGATTTCATACATACACCCCGATGCTGCACCACCCGCTGCTCCGTGCCTGTGGATTCTCAAGGCCCAAGGCAGCTGCGGTGACGGACTTCTTCGACTCCGTGGCGCCGCTGGTGGAGCCTTTGATCCGGTCTCCGCCTCGCCTAAGGGCTTCCAAGGTCGACGGCGACCACCGGTTCCTACGTCGTAGTGATCGGTTGGTCGCCAAAACGACCAACCGCATCCCTCGATCCGGTGAAGCAGCGCAGCGGTGATGTTGAGCAGTGTGGGAGGGACGTCGCGGATCATGTGGTGACAGATTCTCCGCACACCACGATCGCCACCAGGTTCCACCAAGTCTCGGTGCTGAGGTACCGCCCGCTAAAAGCGGACGAGATTCGCGCGAACTTCCCCATGCTTGCTGCTCGCCGAAGCGAAAGTTGGCGAGTCGGGGCCCCGAGGGGATCGCACGAGTCTTAAACTCCGTGCCGTGTTAGTCGCAAAGTGTTTTCTCAATTAGTACACCCCTCTAAGCTCCACCGTTTCAGTCGGTGACGTTTGTAAGTGTTTAACTCGTGTGGCCATTGGTGGCTCGCCGTTTGGTCACACGGGCAGTGTAACTTTATTCTCACTTCTCTTAATGTAGCACGTGCAAAGCACGCTTTAAAAAAAAAATACATACACCCCGAGGTTCGCCGAGCACCGGGATCTGGTACATACAAGTAACCGATTCTCCAAACGAAAGGGTAAATATGCTAATATCAATCTAATCAAAAAACAAAACTGGCAAATAAATATGAATATCAATCTAATGAAAAACAAAACTGGTAATCTTTCAACAATCAAATAAAAACAAACGAGTTGTTTTGAACACACAAATGCACTTCTCGCTTAATTGTCAGCAGCACGGGGCCGCCGGCGGGTTAATTAGTGGTTATGGCGGTGGCAGTAGTAACCGTAACCATAATGACAAGTGCAATAATCCGACGGTAGTTCCACGATCCTACTCGTTGGCGGGAGTTCCACGATCCTGGTTTCCGTCTCCTCCTTGGGTTCCTCCACCGTCACGATGTCAGCGTAGCCGAGCTTCTTGCGTAGGGACGTGACCAGTCGAACGACATCGACGTCAACGCCGACCACCTCCAGCCTGTCTTTGCCGTCGTCAATGATTCCCATCGAGGTGACCCCTGCAGATAAACATATATGTGTACGTACGGCCGGGGTCGTTACCGAAACACATGGACTTGCAAGTTCTTTAGGCATGTACTAGAGATAGAATACTTGCGTTGCGTACCGTCCGCTTTGGCGACCAGCGCCATGGCCTTGGACCGGTTCTTCTCGGACGACATGTTCACCCTGATCACGATCTTTTGCTGCGAACAACATAGATGATGATGAACACGAGGACACAGAGAGAGAAGCGGGAAAGCAGTGTTGCTAGTTGGCTTGTTGGTTACCTTCATGTTGTGCTACTGAATGTCGACAGGTATAGCTCTGTTGTAGAGGCGAAGAGGGATAGGGCAAACGCACAGACAACTAAAAGCAAGTATAATAATGGGCTATAAGCCAACCTAGTCAGCAATTTTGATGATGTGGAGGGGAGAAGGGAAGAGAGAGAAGAGAGCTTGGCTCTTGTTCTAGCACCAAGCTGCGCACGGATGCATAGGCATTAGTGGGTCCCATATATATGGATGTGAGAAGGAATGGGAAAGAGAGAAGGGAAACAAATAATATTAAAAAAATTGTAGCCAACTAAAGACTAGTTGTTGTATAGCAAATATTTATTATCACTGACTTATAGCCAAAGCACTTGACTCTACTATTAGCCATGCTCGCCCCTACGTGTTTTTCCTCCGTCTTTTTGTTTGTCTCTAAAAGAAGCGTGTTTGTGAGGAAAACACCTGTTCTCTGAGAGACAAACATTTGCGACGGGAGTGAAGACGAAAGTGGATGCCTGGATGGCAGCAGGGGCGGCAGCTAGCAAGATGGAGCTGGAGAGTCGATCTGCGTGTCTGTGTGTTGAGGAGTGGACAGTGGAGTGTGCTCTTCTTTTATAGTAGGTCAGAGCCCAGATGCGCCGCCGTGAAACCTGTGGTGGAGGAGGGTCGCGGCTGAAACGGACGGGCGAGCGGGCGATGCCGCGTTTCAAAATTTTCAATTCATTCCTCCCGAGCGGCAAGCGCGCGCCAGCCCGAAATTTGAATTCATACCAGCGCCGCAGCCCGCAGCCCGCAGCTCTCGGCCCCTTGGCGGCCACCGTGCGACGCGGCGCATGAGGCCATAGCAAGCGGCAGCACATCCACCTCCGCCTCCACGTACGGATCGGGGTTGGCGAGGACGATCGGGGCTGGGCGAGGACGACGGCGCGGATCCTTCTTCTCGGCGAGGCGGCGGAACGGCGTTCCGTCGGCCACGGATAGGGGATGGGTCCTCGTGGCCGTGAATGGCGAGGCCGACGGCGCGAATGCAGCTTGGGCGAGGGGAGGCGGCCTGAGAGCGGAGGCGGCGACGTGGGGAAAATACCTGAGGAAATCGTCCGCCCGGCGTACGTATGGGTATCGGAGACAACCGCCTGCTGCTTAGCTCGCCCGGCGTGCCAAAACCGCCGCTCGCATGCACGCCCGGCGGTTCCATGCTCGCTCGCCCCCGCAGCTAGGTGGACCCGCTGTTGGTTACTCCTCTACTCCACTCTCCCTCGCGAGATCTAGGCACCACCAATCACACTCCATCCGTGCTCCAGCCCACGCCGCCGCCATCACCCACAGAAACGCCGTCGGAAAGAGCTGGCCTTCTCCCGCCGCCAACGCCGCCGGCCAGCAGCACGCCGTGTCCCATCCCCCTGTCATCGTCCTAGCTGGATCGAGATCCAGCGCAGCAATGGTGGAGGCCATGGGGGTGTCGAGGATGGGGCAGCGGTCGCCAAAGTTCTCACTAAGCTTAAAAAAAAATGGCCTGCTGCTTTGATGTGTTTCTGTTGGAAAGTTCTCACTAAGGTTTATTTATGTCTCTTATGCATGCTTTATGTTAGGCTTGTGTGACTTGTGTCATGACCAAGAAAAAGACTTGAAACCCAGAGCAATATATATGATTTATTTCTTCTAGATAATTCCTGTAATCCTTTTTTTCCTAAAAGCAGTACTCGAGGCACTAGCCTCCAGTGTCACTCGGTGGTTCCCCAGAGACGCCGGATCAGGAAGAATGGATTGTTATGTGTTGAGCTAGCATAGCTTGGTTAAAATTCAGGCATTCTCATTTTACTCACTGCTTCCATTTTTGTGCTACGAATTTTGAACTTAGGTGTGCGAGGTCTCAGAACATCCGCTGAGCTCAATAGTTCATCCTCAGATCTGCAAGCGTGTTGGAAGAAAACGCAAAAAAAATTGTTTGGCCAACCATAAGTTAATTATAGATTAAGTATTAGCTTGCTGTTCCTACTTCAGGACAGGGAAGGGTCACAGGGGAAAATAAAACCCTGCTATCTGTTCTATTTTTCTGGTTGCATTGATCATAGGTGACAAATAGGGACGGAGAGTATAAATACTGAGTAGAGAAAAATCGATGTTTGGACAACCCTGTATATCCTTATTAGCAAGTTTCAGTCTCTGGCACAGTAATATGGTTTGAATGATGGATGTTATAATTCTTTTGTTCTTTTTCTCAAGTGATGTTCTGTTATCTTCATACTCAGTTACTGTAGTTTATAGAACATATTTTCTTTGGTAGTAAAAGCAGATGTCCAGCCAGTTCTTTATGTGGAAAGGGACCTTTTTGGGCTCCTGAATTTTAGGATTTCGTAGCAAAGTGTTGTTTTTATCATAGCATTAACCAGTTATGGAGTTCGGTCAGATTTGTATTTTTATATAGGGTCTCGTGATCCTGAATGGCGAAGGATTTTTATATATATATAAAATAAGAGGGGTTTGCACCCTACTGGAATTTTATTTAAAGGCACAAAAAGTAACAAAGTACAATTATGATACAAAAAAGAAACAAAGAAAATCATTAAGATTACACAAGATTTTCTAGCCATTAATCTATAACCGGATGAAGTCTTGCTTTTGCTCTTAGAATAACTAAGTCAAATTCCTTCTTGAACACCTATCTGCATCGCATAAATGAATTTTGTATATGACATCATTTCTAAGACTCCGGATTGCCCAGCAGATCGTGATGACAATCTCCATGAAGAAAGGCACATGCAACTAGTTGTGATAATTTTGGGTTCTTGTAATAGAGAAGGGTTTTTTTAGTTCTTATTATTTTCTGCTCATGAAAGTTTTAACATTATAATGGAAAGGGGATTAAAAATAAATAATAAAAACATAATATGTTGGTGTCAAAAATAAATAATTCTACAAAACATGGATGGTTTTATATTTTTAATAAAAACTAGACATCTTAAGGAGCATAGCAAAATTTGGTTCACCAAAATTGGAGTTACTAAACTCTAGTTATGATTTTTTAAAACCGACGGAAGGCCAAATTCTTAATAAAGTTTTGTTTTGAGGCCGGATTTCCAAATTCAAAAAATAAAAGGCTGGATTCTTAAGACAAATTTTTTCAGGGCCAAATTGCTAATTCTCCCTTATTGGTAACCATGTTGTTGCCATGTTCTTTGTTGGGATTTTGCATTGAACTCTATACGCTTAGTGAAAAACGAGCTTCGGAGTGATGTAAAAAAAAAAAAGATTAATTAATTTAACAACATTCTTTGTGTGATGCTCAGGAGAAAGGGAAGCAATTACGACCCATTCAATGGCAACAGCACTGTTGTCAAAGAAAAAAAAAATTGGCAACAGCACGAGCATTTCACCTAGTATTTTATTATTCGTAGAAAAGAAGAAAATTGAAAGGAGCACATGCGTCCGCGTGGCACAATCCAGTCCACGCGCGGTCGTTGGTACAGTGTACGGGGGTGTAGACGGTGTTGACACTGTTGACTGTTCAGTCCACCACGCTTGAAATGGGCGACTGGTCGACTGCAGCACAACCGCAGCAATGGAAGTCGAGCTTGCAGATCTGGCGACCAAAGCATTTTCCCTCGGCTGAATCTTTACTGCTACGGTCGTGTTGGCCTGATGCTCGATTTATTTGGCTGAAGATTTCTACATCAATCCCTCAATCCTATTCGGTACCAATTCCACGAGTTCGCCGATCTGATGCAGCAAGGTGAGAGCGCATCCCCCGTTTTCTATTCTTTCTTCCTACCAACTTTGGCATTCAGAGTAGAGGTCGAAATTGAATTGGCATCTTGCAATTCCTGGTGCCGAGGCGATCCATGATGGGTACATTTTGCCTGGGCGGTGGACTACGGATTGCCTGCAGTTTGCCTGTGATTTATTTGTTTCAGGTCCAAGTAAGCTTCCTGGCACTGTGGCACATTCAACTCAGTCGCACACAGGCGACCAGATTTCCCTAGTTGGAAACTTGGAATAATCATATATTCTTTAAGAGGGAATGTATCCTTGGAAAGAAATGTATTTTAACCAGTCTTATTTGACAGGACTGTACAGAAATGGATGATCAGACAAGTGAAGTTGAAGACCTCGAGCGCATACTTATTGATGAATGTGCAGAGCCGATCAAGATATCATATGCAGCTATAAGACGTATTACAAAAAACTTTGCTCAAGTGATTGGTGATGGTGGGTTTGGAGTTGTTTACCTGGTATGCTTACTGCTTGATTCCTATGCAAATTATAGTTTCGAACAATCGCTTAAATCAGGCACGATTTCATGTCATATGAAACAGGGAGGTCTTCGAAATGGGATGGTTGCTGTGAAAAAGATTTACCCATGGAAGGATTTCGATAATGAGCTATTTTTTTGCGCCGAAGTTGCCTGTTTAAAGAAGGCAAAGCACAAAAATATTGCAAGATTTCTAGCTTATTGTGTAAATATGCAAGGTGAAGTAATGGAAGTAGAAGGAAAATTTAGGATTGTTGAGGAACAACAAAGGTTACTATGCTTTGAGTATGTACCCAATGGAAGCCTTAAATATTATCTTGAAGGTATAAAATTTGCTATGATATTCATCACCATCTGTACTTGAAAACCTCATGATTTCTGTTATCCATTCACCTGATCGGCATGGGAAATGTGGTCAAATAACAAAGTTTTATCATCCCCCAAATATGCACACTATACATTTGGATTTTTTTTTTTTTTTTTTGGAATCTTTGAGTATGTACTCAAATCATCTTAGATACCTGGGATTTGATTTTTTTTTATTACGGTTGTAATTTACATATGTACTGTTACTAGCATTAAGCATTTTTTGCTTTTTTATTCACTTATATGCAGGAAAAACTCATGGATATGAATGGGATGTGCGTTATCAAATAATTACAGGAATATGCCAGGGTTTGCAACATCTTCATCAAAAGCCCATTTATCATTTGGATCTCAAGCCATCAAATGTGCTTCTGGGTGCTCACATGGAGCCAAAAATAACAGATTTTGGTGTGTCAAGGTGCATTGATGATGGAGAACAATCTGTGATGGTTACTAAAAACATTTTTTGGAACACCGTAAGTCATATCTTTGAACTTTGAAGTCAAATATGTGAAATTAGCTTTATATTGTGATCCTTCAAACCATCCGATTGTATTCAGGGGCTACCTTGCACCAGAACTCATAGAGAATCAGCAAATATCAGCCAAGGCTGATATATTCAGTTTGGGCGTTATAATGATAAACATATTAACAGGATGTAATGGTGGTATTATTGAAAATGTAAGTATAATTTGTTAAATCTTTGTATTACCTTTTTGACATCAAATTTTAGCAGTCCATACACAGCAACCCGTCTTAGGCCTTAATAGCACGATATCTCATTTCTTGCTATTGCGTATTCAAGAAAAAAAAATCTCATTTCCTTAAAACAAAAGAAGTTATCGATATTTCTTGAAGAACCTATCATGTATTGACTTCTCCTTAACGTTTTAAGATCATTTCCAACAGTTCCCTAAACCTCCTCCTAATCTTTTGGTTTGTAGAGACGAGAAAAAACCCCTCTCAACAACTTCTAATCTTAACTCCTAAAATTTACGCGCCGGAAAAATCTCTTCATTCCGCTTTATCTTCCGTGCACCTCCGCCGCGCCAATCCCTTCCCTCCGCGCCATTTTTTTCTGCGCTCCATGATTTGGCGCGGCTTCCATCCCTTCCGTAGCGTTGTTTTGCGCGCCCTCGTCTCTCCCATTCCTCCCTGGTCAGTCGATCGGTCATCCATCGCGAGCAGAAGGAGATCGCCTCGCATCGATCCTGCATTGCCGAACCAGAGAGATCGGTCCTGATCAGCTGGCATGAGTGGAGGGCAACAGCGAGGTGGCGTCAGCGGTCTGCTCTCTGGGGGCACTCCACGGCAGCCTCCCAGGTGCCTCACAGATGGCTGTGATCGATCAAGGGCACGGCAGCCTGGAGGAGTACTGCAGGCTAGGGCAGTACGAACTACGGAGGAGGCGGTGGCCCTGCCATATGACTTCCAGCGGAAACAAAGTCCACGACGCGTACGACTTCACGCGAAAAAAAAATAAAACTGCAACAAAAAAAGTAAAAGTGGGGCCATTTTTTATTTTTTAGAAGTGAAGTTTTAGGAACTATTGGAGATGGACTTATTTGTTTGTCCCAAAAAATTTTTTAGGAGTTGGGAAACATAGAGTTTTTAGGAAAAAACATATATATGTTCTCTCCTGATTACTATATGTTGAATTTTGCAGTGGCAGGAAAATATAGATGTAGACTGCTCACAAAAGAAGAATTGTATTGAACTTGCGCAAATTTGTATCGACAGGAATCCACATAACAGGCCTACTATAGATGAGATACTTCAGAAGCTGAATGAGACACAGACAATGATTCTAAAGGATCCTACAGTTATTCGAGAACCCAGCAATGACCCTGAATCTTCATTATATCAGGTATTATTATTCAAGCCATCATGCAATCATGTAACCTTTGATCTTTAAAAAATGTGGCCTGATTTGGCACGGTCCAGAACTAACATCTAACTCTTAATTCCTTCTATCCTACAACATTTTTAGCAACAAAATCATAAAATTAAATACTTTTAAATGTCAATCCATTGACTTGCTGTGTGGGCGGGTGGGTTGTAATGGCTCATCCCCTTTTTCTTTTAATATAATGATACATAGCTCTCCTGTGTGTTCGAGGGGGGAAAAAGACAGAGAGGCAGTAATTATAGCACAGTTTTTTTTGAAGTAAGTAATTATAGCACAGTTACATTAGCTGTGAGACCAAACTGAGGTCCAAACAAATGTAATGTTGGAAAGATACACAACTCTCATGCGTATTCTAAAAATTAGTAAAAACATGAATAATTTGCCATCAAAGCACCATTCTTGATACCTTTGTCAAACGCCAAACTATTGGCAAGCTATACTGCCTAAAAGTTACCATCTCAGCTGCTAATAGAATTTACATAATATGTTTGTTTTAATTTACCCTTCCTTTATTTTAATTTAATATGAGGTATACCATAGGAATTTTGTTTTATATTCGAGTTGCAGGTTGTCCAAAGATTCCAGGCATTGTCCATACAAACTCTTCGAGAAAATTCCAGGTACACTCATTCTAGTTCTATCGTCTATGAACTATGTGATCTTTGAAGGATCTGAAGCACTCTGTGTTTCATATATCAAAATTTTGGATTCACCAAAAGCAGTTTTTGTTTATAAAATTATTGTTTTTAATATGAAAAAAAAACATCTGCTAGATGTTGTGCTGTTAAAAATACACAAATAAATAACCAATGTGAAAAATAGAGCTAGGACTAAACTTGTTTTTGAACGATCTAGCACTAAGGGTGCTGATACCAAAACAGAGCTTTAGGCCCAATCAGAATACTAAATAACACTTATCGCGGCATTTAAGTCCCCACCCCACCCCCCAAAATTGGTTAACCTCATCCATTTTTCCCATTTACTTCAGGAAACTTTGCTTTTATTCTGTAAGCAAGTTTCTTTTTATACTTTTCTGATCTCTTGCAAAAAAATATGTTGTTGCCTCAGAATTGATGATATATATATGGAACTTAATGTCCTGGAGTGTATACTTGAGGGAAGCAAGAAGCCGAGTCATCTATCTTATCGACTTCTACAGTTCATCACTGAAAATTTTTCTAGTGAGCGCAAGATTGATACTAATCTATCCACAGAAATGTACAAGGTAATTTTGTTCTGCATAGCAAAGCTGAACTTTATGTAACGCTCAAGCCCATGCTAACAAGCACCTAGTGAAATTAAACAGGGCATCCTGCGGGCGTTGCTGTGCAGAGGCTCTTCACTGGGGATACTGATGACGGCAAGTTTCATCAGGAGGTTAATAAAATGATGATGATGGCTCAACACCGGAATATTTTAAGATTTTTAGGCTATAGTTCTTATAGGGAAGAAAGGCAGTTTGAAAAGGAGGGAACAACTATTGTGGCTGACAAATGCGAAAGACTGCTCTGTTTCGAATATTTAAGCAAAGGAAGGCTTGACAACTATCTTTCTGGTATGATAAGATAAACTTTCATTTTTCTCAGACACGTAGTAGAGATGCATATCATTCATTAAGAAGGGAGAAATAATCAAGTGAAAGGGATCCCTGCTAATACCACTCACAACAAAGCAAACCCACAAAATTCAATCTCTACATCCACAAACACAATAGGCCACCCAACTGAGACCACCAGAGCCTACAGGAACAAACTTGGTGCTGCATACATAACAAAACAGTGAAAACACAACCACAAGATAGCTACAGAGCTTGCTTGTTGTGACAGGGTTTATTGTAGTAGAACTATCACAAATACCTCACTAAAAATATGGACAAATACCTCGATGTGGGTCTTTCCTAATTATTGATATTGACTGTCACTTTATTTTCTAGAACTTGGTCCAGTATACTGCCTACTCTTTGATTCAGCCACATCACGCAATCCTGATGAAATTTTCTGAATCCTATGTAAAATCAATGTTGATCCATCAGACTGGTTGTAGCATGTAGTGGTGATGATTATGATTGTCTTCACTGATGGGACACCCTGGATCTAGAAAATTGAAATGCAATTCAAATGACAAATTACTTCTTTTATTTCATCGTCTCTGGTACGAGAAAAGATGTTTTAAAACATTTGAAAACTAAATCTCTGCCTGCTATCATATGTTTCCTTTTTTAGATACGTCTTGTGGACTTGAATGGGAAGTGCGGTATCAAATAATCAAGGGGATCTGTGAGGGATTACGCTATATTCACATAAAAGGTTTTATTACACTTAGATCTTAAACCGCCCAATATACTGCTGGATGATAACATGATACCAAAGATTATTCGGACACCATATGAAGTATTCTTGGATACTAGATCATATCTTGATGGATCCGTGTAAGCTAGCTTGACCTCTTGATGCATGTTATTTTTCTTTGTTTACATATGAAACTTGTTCACATGTAATATATGATTTTTTTTGCAGAGGATATTTGGCACCAGAATTCTTTCTTGGAAATATCTCATTCAAGTCGGACATATATAGTCTTGGGGTTATAATCACAGAGATACTAACAGGACAAAAGAATCTTCGCAAACTGATCATGTAAGAACGATTCGTGTTATTCTAGAATTGATGTACATGGCTCGTATATACTTTAGTCAAATCCTAAACATTGTGGTTTCATAGGTACTTGATATATGGAGGCAGAGACTGACCATAGATGGTTCAGTCACAGACACACTTTTGGAACAAGTAAGAGCGTGTGCTTGGATAAGCATAGCTTGCATGAACACTGACCCAGCAAAGAGGCCAAATACAGAGGTCATAATGGATATCCTTGCTCAAACAGAAATAAGGGATAAGGTGGAAAAGAGCTCAAGTGCGATGCCTGTAGCAAAGGTAAGCTCACTCATGGATAATAGCATACGGCCATTAACTTCTAAACTTTATTCAGTACATCTCAATTTTCATTTTTCTTTGGTCTGGGTTGGTGGATGAAGCCATTGTCTGTTGAGGAAGAAAAGGCTGGCAAGGTACCACAAGGTTTAAAGGTGAGTTCTCCCCTAATTAAGTATTTTGAGGTGAAAGATTCCTGACGCTCGCATATAAGTTTGAAAAATTCTGGTGTAGGCTAGAAAGAGTAGAAAGGTAATTCAATATCGTTTGAACTAAAAAATCTGAAAAGACTATGGACATATTATTTCCTTCATTATATATGTGGCAGTGAGCCATTGAGTTCCAGCTTTGAACTGTTGAGACTTTTACTTTTTTTTGAAATAAAATGGCAGGCCACACTCCAATTTTGTGCCCTCCTCCACTGTAGGATGTCTTATTTCTCCTTGAAGCCACTTGCATAGCCGTTTCATGGGAGTTTGAGAAAATTCTCCTATTCCTCTCTTTCCAAACATTCCAACTCTCAGAAAACTATCTAGAGCTCAAATCCAACCAATGATAGATAGAATTGCTGACCAACTACCTGGATGGAAGGCTGATTTGCTAACAAGGGCAGGAAGGAAAGTGTTGGTCCAGTTTGTGCTCACATCCATGCTGGTCTATCTTTTTATGGCCATGGATCTCCCATCATGGGCCATCAAGGCCATTGATAAGATCAGAAGAGCGTTCCTCTGGAAAGGTAGAAGAGATGTGAAAGGCGGACATTGCTTGGTAGCTTGGCCCAAGGTAACTTCGGGGGCTTGGTATATCACAATTGCAACAAATGGGTTGGGCACTCAGAATGAGGTGGTTATGGTTACAGAAAACTGAGCCAGAGAAGCCGTGGGCCTTTCTCCCCATCCAGGTACACCACTCGGTCAAGGTCTTTTTCTCTGTAGCTATTGTCTCTGTAGTCGGCAACGGAAGAAACACTCTTTTTTGGACTGATAGATGGCTGAATGGACAGAGTCTTGATAAGCTTGTGCCACATCTCTTTGGTCTAATTTCTAGTCGGGCAAAAAAGAGAACAGTTTATGAGGCACTCACTGATGGAAGATGGGTGGCTGATATTAGAGGGGCTCATACAGTGGCTGTCCTATCTGAATACCTTACTCTATTTGAGCTTTTGACTGAGGTGGTGCTGCAACCTGATGTGGATGACTCTCACATCTGGCAGTTTACTTCTACCGGAAAATATTCGCTAAGTCAGCATATGAGGCAATGTTCATTGGTGCTACCCAATTCAATCCGGGGGAGAATATGGAAAAGTTGGGCACCCGGTAAGTGCCAATTTTTCATGTGGTTGGCTGCACACAATAAGTGTTGGACGGCTGATAGGCTTGCGAAGAAGGGTTTGCCGCATCCTCAGCATTGTCGTCTGTGCGACCAAGAAGAGGAGACGATCAACCACTTGCTGTTGTCTTGTGTCTTCTCGCGCCAAATTTGGTTCAGTGTCTTGCAACAGCTTGGTTTACAAAGCTTAGCTCCACAGTTAGATGATCTTTCTTTTGATGACTGGTGGGATCGGGTGACCACAAGGGTGGCTGATCGTGCAAAGCAGGGCCTGAACTCTATTATAATCCTGGTGGCTTGGTCTCTCTGGAATCACAGGAATCGTTGTGTTTTTGATGGTCGCCAGCCCGATCTAAATGGGCTTCTCTCCTCCATTAGGGACGATATGTTTCAATGGGAGTTGGCTGGGGCTCGAGGGATTTCTCATCTTCTCGCCCTGCAGCCCCGGAATAGACTTTATGGTCTTGGGTTGTTCTTCCTTGTAACAGGCGATTGATCAAGTGTGTGTGTTGTGTGAGTTTGGGGGTTTCAAACCTCCTTTTTGTATTTTTGACTGGGTTCTTCACCCTTTTTTCTCCTACTTAATATATTGATACGCAGTCCTCCTGCGTGTTCGAGAAAAAAAAAAAAAAGATGGTGAGCCACTGTTGAGACTTTTACAGTATACCCAAATCAGTATGAATGATGTTGGAATAATCCTACATTGGTTGTGGAGGGAGATTGGATCTAACAATAGTAGGGGAGTTTCTCTCATCTTGGGATAACCCTTGGGGTGCATAATGGTCTCTCCCGATTTGAGCCAACAGTGGTACCACATCCCAGCTACAGTCTCCTAGGCTGTTTGGAAACTAAGGTTGTTAAGGCTTGGTGAGCTGTGTGAGGTTTGTCAGTGCTAAGAAACACTGATGTGTGATGGTAAATTGGACTGGGCTGTGAGGCTGGTCAATACTAGGGACATCAATGTGTGGGACACTAAATTTGTGACAAGAAAGGTTATGGTCGGCAATGTGTATGGATAGGAACATGTCGAGTCAGGCCTGGGAGCAGTCACCAGGCGCATGAGTCCTTGGTCTAGTCGGTTTGGCTGAGATTAGATAGGAGATTTGGTTTGTTATTAGATTGGATTTGATTTGTTAGTCAAGTCGGTGTTAGAGTCCCGGAAATCATGGACAATTAGTTACGTGAATTCTATATATAGCAAACTCTATGAATCAATAAAATCAGCCCACGAGATTGCGCCTGGCGTTTCTATCTCGCTCCCGTCTCTTGCTCTGCGACCACGGCACCTCCGGGCCCAATCGTAGTTCAGATCCAAGTCGGGTTCGGTGAGGGCGACCCCGCGAAAGTCACCGAATGGGGTTGGTCCGTCTTTTCCTGATCTTTGTTTGTCCCCCCCAAAGACATGAGAGGGGCGTTGCAGATGTCGGGGACGGACATGACTTCTTCTAACGCTAGAAGACCACGGGAAGAATGACACCGGCTCCTAGTTATTGACTTATGAAGAGTGGCTTCTCGATGGAAGAGAAACAATAATAGGAAAATAGGAAGCTGCAATCAGAACCGGCTAACTAGACAAAAGGAGAGAGATTGGCTCAGTTCAGTAGGAGGAATTTCTAGGAGTGGTTTGTTTGCCCGAAAGCACTAAGACAGGAATAGCAAGGTCATTAAGAATTTATGGCGTGCGTAGAGAAAGCTGGGTATTTCGATTCGCGCCCGTGGTAGTTCAAACCACGCCCACGTCCTTCGTTCATCACCACTACAATCTTCGCAGCCTAAGCTCTAACAACTTGGTACCGAGCCATCAATCCCGGGCTGCCCACCATGAGTTCCCGGCCGCAAACCTCCGATGCCGCCACGCCCGCCACCACTTCAAAGCACTCCACGCCGCCAACCCCGCCGACCCATCGTCCCTACCCTTTAGCCGGACTACACGCGAGCGGACACGCCGTCGCCTTCAACGGCAGCCCACGGCCATGCGGTGTTTCGCCCGACCGTCCCGCCGGGTCTCCGTCTTTGGAGAGTAGGCCCTCAAGCTCCACGTCCCGATGACGGCGCTCCGCATTCGGGGGGCTTTCGCGGTGTCGCGCCCGATCTCGACGCGGCAGCCACGCCCTTCTCCTCGCCGTCCCCGGCAATCACCTTGTTGGTGGCAAAGATCGGCGTCTGCGGTTGTTGGGGGCATGTCTTGTCGTCGCCCGCCCACGGTGCCCATCCAGCAGATCCACTTCCCTCGATCGCCGTTGCCGATCTCGTCGGTGTCCGAAATCATGGGGCTGGAGGTGCCCATGCTTCGTCACCAACACTGCCCCCTCGCTCCTACACAGGTGGGAACCAGTCGGCATCCTCGGACACGCGAGCGATCCGGTTGTTCCGCGCTACCACAAACTCACGTTCCTGAGCTACGACGGAGCGGAGGATCCCGTTGGGATGGTCGCTCAAGTGTGGCGAGTTCTTGGGGGCCGACAAACCCGGTCGGGTGATTGGGTGTGGCGACCCTCTTTCCACATGGCCGGCCGGCACGCGGTTGTGGTACACCAACCTCGAGTGGGACAACGGGCGGCCGTCATGGTAGGACTTTCGGCGCCTATGCCATGAGCGCTTCGGGCCTCCACTCAGCACTAACCACCTCTCCGACCTAGCGCAACTGTTGTTCTCCTCGGACGTCGAGGCGCACACGGGCGTTCAGGCCCGCTTGCTGCGCGACGCCGACCACTGTCGCCGGACCGGCAAACGCGGCTCTTCATCGGCGGGACCCTCCGGAGCACACGGTCGGGGTTGGCGTGGAGTTCCACAATCTGCGCTATCTACAGCGGGATGTGCCTGGCGCGTGCTTATGAGTGCCGGAACATGCCTCAGTAGTTGGCCTTACCTGCACCGTCGGCGCGCCCGGAGCACAATGCACTGGTCACCTCGTCAGCTTTCTTTTCCGCGTTGGCCGTCGCGACGACACCCGTGGGGAGCATCGAATTCCGGCCGTTCAAGCTATCACCGCCGAGGAGCGACGGGAACGCCGCAAGCAAGGCCTCTCGTACAACCGAGATGAGCAATATGTCCGTTCCTGTAAAGTGTGCCCGTCTATTATATTTGAGGCCTCGGATTACATTGGTGAGGAGCCGTGGGGCGGCCTATGATTTCGTGTATTCGCGCCCACGGAAGAGACCCACCTCCAGCTCGAGGACGAGCTGGTTAGCGACGGGGGAGTGATGTTATGATCGACAATGTGTATGGATAGGAACATGTCGAGTCGGGCCTGGGAGCGATCACCGGCGCATGAATCCTTGGTCTAGTCGGTTTGGCAGAGATTAGCTAGGAGATTTGGTTTGTTATTAGATTGGATTTGGTTTGTTAGTCAATGGGGTGTTAGTCCTAGAAATCAGGCACAATTAGTTACATGAGTCCTATATATAGCAAACTCTATGAATCAATAAAATCAGCCCAGGATTGAGATTTAATCTCCCTAGGGCGCCTGGCGTCTCTATCTCTCGCTCACGTCTCTTGCCTGCGACCACGACACCTCTAGGCCCTCGCCGGTAGATTCAAACCACGCCCACATCATTGAGTTCATCACCACTACAATCTCTGCAGCCTAAGGTCTAACAAGAAACTTGGTAGAATAATTTCATATTGGTGGGGGATTAAGAGTTAGTGTCAAGGACCTCAGGTCCTCGGGATGGAGGTCCCTGGCTGCTTAGCTCGTAGCTGGGTAATGGAGGCGCCAGTGTTGGCCTAGCGCCCAAGCAAGGGGGTGAGATTAGAGATAGAAGGGAGATGAGGAGTTTAGGGATAACTTCATTGCTTGACCATAAGCGAAAGTGATCGAAAGTACATATAAATAGGATCTAAGCTCCTTGGCTAATGAGCACGGCATTTAAGCCTAAACCGGCTAATAAAGACTAAGCCTTCTCGGGCTTCATCTTGAGCCTGCAGCCTCTTAATCCTCTCGGCCGGCATGCCTTAATGGTACCATTGCCAGCCGCCTCAGGCTCTGTGGTGGCAATTTGTATTGTTGGCCCACATCACATCTCTCCCCTAGACGAAAGCGGCTCGTCCTCGAGCCGGAAGGAGGGGGTATCGATCTTGAAGCTAGGCAGTCCTCCCAAGTCGTCGACGCCGCCGGGTTCACCCCGCCAATGGATCATGACTTGACAACACGCCCGGCAAGTCGTGTTCGCGGTGGCGCTCCCGGCACGGGCCGAGTGGCGCCCTTGTGGATCGGAGGAAGAGTGGGTGGCGTGGCGGCGGGGTGCCCACGAATTTCTTAAGGAGGCCCACATGGAACACGCCGTGGAGGCGGCGCTGAAAAGGAAGCTTGAGGCGTAAGCGTGGACGCCGGCTTTTCCCTTGGTGGTGTCCGCTGAAGTAGGGGGTGCGGTGGCGGAGACGAAGCCACACCCGCTACCGATGGCATAAGCGGACATCCCGGTGATGCTTGTCGTAGAACCATTTGTACACTACCCGGGCTTGCTCCGCGGCATGGGCGTCGGCCGCCAGCTTCATCACGCCCGCCATGGTCTTGGCCATCCCTCGCCACGCATGTCTCTACGTGTCTCATAGGAGCGGATGGAAGGCGTGTGTGCGACCGTAGACAATCTGGAAGAGGGTGGTGCGGAGGGCGGACTGGTAGGCGTTGTTGTACACGTATTTCGCCCATGGCAACCACCGCAACCACTGCTTCGGCCGATATCCTGTCATACAACGCAAATACATGACGATGATCTTGTTGGTGGCCTCCGCCAGCCGCCCGACCGAGGGTGGAAAGTCGTGGTAATATGGAGTTTGATCCCTGTAAGGCGCAATAGTTTCTTCCAAAAGAGGGAAGTAGAAACTGGATCGCGGTCGGAGACGATCAATTGCGGCACGCCATGGAGGCGAACAATCTTGGAGAAGAAGGCACGAAGCCATCGATTCGAAAGTACGGGTGAGCCAGCGGAAGGAAGTGGCAGTATTTGCTGAAGCGATCGACAATGGTAAGGATGACAGTCTTGCCGCCGACCTTGGGCAGAGCCTCGATAAAGTCCATGCCGATGTGAGACCAAATCGAGGATGGCATCGGAAGGGGTAGCAACAGGCTTGCTGGGTGGAGATGCTCTGTTTTGTACCTTTGACAGTCGAAAGCAAAGCGACATGATCCTGCACGCACGCCGCGCAAGGTTGGGGGAGTGGATGTTGCGGCGAAGGCGGCGGAGAGTGCGCGTTGTACGACCTCGTGACCGTCCCCGTGCACCGCTCGACCGCCCGGCACGCCCGACCTGGCAAGTAGAGGCGGCCCTTGTAGGTGACCAGCCATCGGTGATGTACTCACGTAGCCGTCGCCGGGTCCCGTGGCGATCCGTTGTTGAGAGTGACCAACACGGGGTCCTCCTCGCTGGCTTGCTCCGGAGGCGGTCCACTAAGTCGGCTGGATGACGATGGGCCTGCCACCATCACCTAGTCGATTGTCACGCCAGAGAGGGCGTTTCGCCACCGTGTTGGCGCCGCCCGCCCGCATCTAATCGCGGAAGTCAAAGCCCGGCGTTTTCCCACCCAATGGTGTTGGGGATTGTAGAGAGCCTCCGATCAAGCAAAAAATTTGAGGCTGAAATGATACATTCTTACCGAAAATGGCGCCCCATAGATACGACGGACGCGTCGCCCGCAAGACGAGCCCGATCAATTCGTGCTCGTGACTGTATAAGCGGGACGTGGCGGTGGCGGTCGGGTGAGAAAAGCCACCGGTGTTGGTCTCGAGAAGAACGGCGCCAAACCGTAGGTAGAGGCGCTACATTCGACGATGAATGGGTGGTCGGTCAGGGCGAGAGCCGAACCGGAGCCGTGGTGACCGTCGCCTTGAGCGCCCGAACGCCGACTCCGCCTCCGGGGTCCATGAGAAGTCCTCTTTTCTTGAGCGGTGCCGTCAATGGCGCGCGATGGGCCCAAATTCCTTACGAACTTGCGGTAGTAGCCCTCAAGAAGCCCGAGGGGAAACCAGGGGACCGCACGCACCGATTGCGGTCGAGTCCAAGCCCTTCACCAAGGCCGACCTTCTCTCGGATCCATGGTGATGCCGCCACCGAGATGGTGTGCTCTAGGTAGGAGATGTTGTTGGTGCTAAAAGCGCACTTGAGCGCTTTGAAGAAGATGTGGTGTCTTGGCGGACATGCGGCGTGTGTTCCGCCAAGGAGCCGTTGTAGATGAGGATATCGCCGAAGAAGACGACGACGAACCGCAGAGGAACGGCCGGAGCACCTCGCTCATGAGCGCTGGTAGGTGGCCGGGCGCTTCTACGCGAGGTCGAACGACATCACGAGGAACTCGCATGTGCCGCCATGCTTTCGAACGCCGTCTTCGGTGTCACCGGGCTCATATGAACTTCATGGTACCCGGAGCGCAAGTCGAGCTTGGTGAAGAACTGGGCACCATGCAGCTCGTCCACGACGGGGATGGGGTACGTGTCCTTGACGGTGATAACATTGAGGGCACGGTAGCCCACGCAAAACCGCTAGGAGCCATCCGCCTTCTTCACGAGGAGGACCGGGGAGGAGAACGCAGAGGTGCTGCGCTGGATGAGGCCTTGATCCAACATGGCGGCGCACTGCCGCTCCAACTCGCCCTTGTGGGCCACCGGTAGCGGTAAGGGCGTAACGCTACCGGGACCGAGCCGGGCACCAGGATGATGCGGTGGTCCCGAGCACGCGGCGGCGGCATGCCCGATGGTTCGACGAAGACGGTGGAAAATTCTTCTAGCAGGGATGGTATGAGATCGAAGCAAGCGCGAGGCCCGGGGACGCCGGACCGCCACACCCTTCCATAGACTTCGGTGGTCGCCGTGCCGTAAGGACATGGTGAGCAAGCCAAATCCCAAAGGATCGGGCCCAACGTGACCAGCCGATGCGTGCCGGGCACGACGGACTAAGAAGTCCGCCGAGAGGAGGTCCCGGTCAATGGTGAATGATGTCGCGCGGTAGACGCCCGGACAGAGGTACCCTCTCACCATTTGCCACGGTGACCTTCATGCCACCGCTGGAGGTGGAGCTTCGAGGTTGCGCGGCGGGCGGCCTCCACGGCGACGAAGTTGTGGGTCGATCCTGAGTCCAGGTGGTAGCAAGGAGACGCCGCCTAGGAGAATGCGCACTGCATCATCTCAGCGGTGCGGACTCCGCTATTGCGTAAAGTGAGATCGTGGGTCGTCGGTGTTCACCTCCGGCGTCTCGTCCTCGATGTCATCCTCGCCGCCCGCAAGATCAAGGAAGAACAAGTCTTTGGCAGACTTGATTATGGCCGCGAAAATTTTCGTTGCGGTTGAAACAAAGGCCTTGCCGACCACGGTCATCCATCTCCGCGGCCGAGAGCTGCCAGATATCGGGCGACCCTCCATAGTTGGTGTCGGGGGCGTTGGAAGCGATGGGGATGCGGGGGAGGAGCCAAAAGGGCAAGTGGCAGGGGCGAACCCGTCCGCCAGACCGCTGTCGGCGAGACAAGGTGGTGCCAGCGGTGGCACCACCGGGCCATGGCGAGCATGCTACGCTCCCGCTGTTCCAGCTTGTGTGCCATGCTCATGGCGATGATGAGGGTCTATGGGTTGTGCATCTCGGCGTGAACGCTTGGATCCGCTCAGCCTCCTCGAGTGGCCCGACGCGAGGGAGGAGAGCTTCAAAGCGTCTTGATAGTCGGCGACCCTCCCCGCGCTTGCACGCCATGAGCTCCCCAAGGGGTTGGGCCGGGCGGCCCATAGCGGAGGTTGAGGAGCTCCGCAAAGCAGTGCCACGATGGCTTACCCTCAGTCCGCTGCACCTGGATGTACTAGAGTTGCACGCCGCCGAGGTTGTACGACGCCATCCAAACTTGCTCCTCGGTGGCGATCCGCTGCTGCACGGTATGCCATGAGCGGTTGAGGAAGGCCAGCGGGTCAGACTTCCTGTTGAACTTGGGGAAATCTAGCTTTGAACTGGGCGCCGACGCCTTTTGGTGGCCACCCCGGCCGGAGCCCCGGGAGCACGACCCCGAGTACGCCAGGGCCTGGTGCAGCGTGACGATCTGCTGCTGCATCGCGGCCATGTTCTTGGAGAGCTCAGCCATCATCTTGGCTAAATCGGAGATGGTGGGTTCAGTCGTGGTGTGTGGAGTGGAGGCAGTGGAATGGGTGGGGAGTTGCTGGCGGAAACGGAGTAGTAAGCGTCTGCGGGCACAAAGTGGTGGCTCGAGGATCGCCGGATTCCTGATACCAATTGAAATAATGAAAATCGGACATATCCTCAGTTAAGAGTCCCCTTTTGATTAGATGGATAGCTGAAAAATTTGTAATAAAACTGGTCTGTGCTTATGTAGATGCTAGATACATCTTCATTTCTAAATTCTAATATCAGTATAGTGAAGAAAAAAAAAAATACTACATTTAATCTTTTGGCATATGGTTTGTCGAAAAATAGTCCATCCACAGGTGATTTCTTGAAAAAGTTGCAACTCTTTCATATAGTCTAAGATGAAAATAACTATAGGAAAATTGTAGCAGGCAACACAATCTACAACTTTGTAGATGACAACTTTTAACTTAAGGCCATTTTGATGACCACAAAGTGGTTATTATAGATAATATCTGATATTCATAGCATTTTTTAGACATAAAAAAATGGAAAAATAGTATTTAGAGCTGAACTTTGTAGCTACTTTTTTACGTAGAGTTTGAAACCGAAGTTACGTCTGATATTTAGTTGCTTTAAATTAAAATTAAAATGTTCAACTACAAATCTGTAGATCGCATCATAGGTGTAGAGTTTGAAACCAAAGTTATGTTTCTATGCAAAGTTTTTATAGAGGCATGGAAAGCACTTTAGTTTGGAATGTTTTTTTTTTTTTTGAGATTACACAGTAACGCATACACTCAACACGCGACGCACACTCTCCCCTATAAACACACGAACGCAAACCCTACCCATATGAGCACACTCTCCCTATAAACACACGTGACGCAAAACCCTACGCATATAAGACCTTCAAAGCGATGAGCCAACAAATTGAAGTTTATTTAAGTCATCATAGACGCCGCCTGTCGACGGGACGCCGCCTACCACTTAATGCATAGCGCAGGAAAATCCTGAAATAAATCCGGGATAAAGTGCCGCACCCGTGATTTGAACCTTGGTGGGAGCCCTCACGTTTGGCATTGGCGCCGTGGTATTATTTGAACCGTAGTATCTTTTAAACCTTTTTATTAAAAAGTTTACGTGTCTCTTGATTTTGACAATATGCTGTTGCCTTAGATTTCCTGATTCTTGTTGTTGTCCGTATTTTTGCAGCAAAAGATCGTGATCAAGGTGAGCATGCAGAGCGATAAGAGCCGGTGTAAGGCCATTGCACTGGCAGCCGCGTCTGGAGGTACGCATAATAGCACTCCCCTACCACGTTAGTCTCCTATCTGTTAGTGTTGGATGAATGGGTCACAAACATTGCATCTGGGGCAGGGGTGGACTCGGTGACGATCACAGGCGTTGCCAAGGACCGTCTGGAGGTGGTCAGTGAAGGCATTGACCCGATCAAATTGGTCAACGACCTCCGCAGGAAGTTTGAGTACGCTGATCTCGTGAAGGTGGAGGAAATTAATAAGATCGAGAACTTGCAGGCTTATATGTATCCTTATTATCCATCACAGTACGAAGAATCATCCGATAATTGCTCAGTCATGTAAGGGCCAGCCTCTGCTTTGTGGCGCGGCTCCCTCATCTCAGCCCCACCTTCACCACTACTTCCCGTCTCTTTTTAAATTTTAAATATCGCTATGGTATAGGTACTAGTCAAAAGTTTATTATGAAAAAAAGATTCAAAGATTCATCTAATGATACTAATTTGTAAATAAATAAATATTTATATTTGTTGTGTATATTTAGTTAAAATTGAGTGTTGTTGATTTTTCGGAAAATAAGAACAACGGTGAAAAAGGGCGACGGAGGGAGTACTGTGCAAACTGCTCCTAGCTGGAGCCAAAACTGGCTTCACCAGAAATCACTGCCTCCTAAATCCTGTTGGGCTCCTCCCGGCTTCACGCTAGAGTTTATGAGTTAAATGCACCGTAGGCCCTTGAACTTGCACAGACTGTGTTAAATAGGTCCACTGAACTTTGAAAACCAGGACATCCGACCCCTCAAACTTGCAAACCCGTTCACTCTAGGTCCAAAGCGGTTTTCTAGGCCACGTGGCAGCGTCCTGGTAGGCCATGCATGTAAGCACTTCTTTTAAATTTCTGAAATTGATATATTATTATTAGGACCTCCAAACATAGCAAATAATATATCAATTTTGATCGTCTCGACAAGCTCTTTGCAATGGTGTACTCTGTTTTGTTATTTGAGATAGTTTTATTTCATGAAAAATTAAATATTTCTGTATAGCATTTTTGTATAGCATACGTATATAAAATATTTCATGAAGAATCAATCATACGTATATAATATTTTTGTATAGCATTGTGTTGCTTTTTTGATAGAAAGGAATCAATATAAAAAAATAAACATGATTACGATATTTTTGTAAAACCATCGATATAAATCATAGATATATATATATCTACATGCACAATCTACGGCATGGCAAAAGCAATTGACCGCAGATTCATCTGGAACCTGCCATCAGGGTTGCTTCTTCTCGTTCTTCAGATCCCCGGCCCACTTCTTGCCCCCAATCTCCACCGGCGCGTACACCATGAGCTCCCGCCACAACAGACTCCCTGAACAGCTCGACGAGCTGGTGGCGGCGAGCTGGTGGCTGGTACCTGTGGACGCCCGGGAGCAGTGCTGCGCGTCTTCGAGGCACCGGTTGAAGGCGGCGGCGAACAACAGGAAGTAGACAGACATGGGAACGATTCAGATTAATTTCGCATGGAATCGGATGAGAATATGATCTGTTATCTCATTCTAATCCAAATGATATTTTTGAATGCGAATACAAATGTCTTGGATTCAGATTATTTTCTATTATGTATTTTGTTCAATTCAGTCAAAGTGAATATTGTTTCAACCCACATATATCGATACATTCCACGAAGTTTTGTTATTCTCACTTATTTATTTTGTGGAAATATTTAATTTTTCACGAAATAAAACTATCTCAAATAACAAAACCGAGTACACCATTACAAAGAGCTTGTCGAGACGATCAAAATTAATATATTATTTGCTATATTTGGAGGTTGAATAAAAAGATATTAATTTAGAAAATTTAAAAAGAAGTGCTCACATTATCACTGATGTCAAGACCACAAACAGTTGCACGCACGACCAACGAGAAGCTGCCACGTGGCCTAGAAAACCGTTTTGGACCACGGGTGAACGGGTTTGCAAGTTTGAGAGGGATGATGCGGTTTTTCAAGTTCGTGGGACCTATTTGACATTTGGTATGCAAGTTCGCGCCTACGGTGCATTTAACTCTTCACGCTATAGTTGCTTTCATGAATAAAGCGTGTTTGGTTCAGAGAACCATATCATGCGTCATGAATCGACCCGTCATGCATTCACCTTGGCTAGGATCGGATAGATGGAGAACGTGGTCGTCCGCCCTTTCTTGAGGAGCCAGTTGGTGACGAATGGTTCAACAGCGCGGCCAGCTTCGGTTTTGGGGATCGGATCGTTCTGGACCGTGCGGCGACGCAAACCAAACACGCTGACATGCCCGGCGCTGGAGATTCTATATTCTCTTTCCATGATGAGTATATTGTTGGCAGCATTTTATTTTATTTTATTTTATTGATGCTTCCTGTTGTCTGTGTGAACGAAAAGACTAAAATGTCGCGAGCACAAATACACCATCTGTGCAAAAATATACAGTTGTGTGACAGCAGATAATACCATGTGTTGGAATAAAGTTACTAAATCTTGTCCAAAGTATACGACTTTTGGCTTTTTTTTTACCCCAAATTTAATCGCTTGTCTTATTCAAAAATTATATAAAATGTTACATTTTTTTTGTTGTGCTTGCTAAATGCTTCTTATTAATGACTTAAATTTGACTATATGCAAACTTTTTAAATAAGACAAGTGATCAAACTTTAAATGAAAAAAAAAAAAATCAAACGTGTTATAATTTGGTACAGAAGAGTATACATGGGGCCGGGGAGGAACTCTGGCCTGGCAATGAGGAAGGGCAAGACGGGAGGGCAGAGGCAGTACGTGTACAACTATGGCCATTGACGGCGTCACGGTATGAGAGGAAGAGACGCAGGGCGAGGTGCGGAGCCACAGCACCGTGCAACTAGCTTTGTTTTAAGATTTGTTCGCCGCGCACACTGCTTTAGTTGTATGGGTGAGCTGTCGGGGATACTTAAGATGTTTTGACTCTCTAAGAAAGTTGAAACAACTTCTAATTTGGAGTGGAGAGAGTATGTTCATGTGTACTCATGGTTAGGATTTTGATCTCATCGGAAGTCTGCTTAAGGGCATATTTCGATTTTTTTTTTGTTTGGGTAGCATTTTATAAAAAGAAATGTAAAATTTTAAATATTTTCATTGACCGGCCGTGGCATAAAATTTATCCACAAACTTTTAAATTTACATTTTCTAAAAAGAAGTACCACAAATTAATTATATCTATCCAAACAAATAAGTATATTGTACTTGGATCCACTTGATTTATACACCACCGGGACCCGAGTTCGCCGAGCGCCGGGATCTCGTAAGAAACCAACGATTTTCCAAGCGAAATGGACAGTACCAAAATTGTTTGTTTATAATTTTCCTTCTTATATAACAAGTACTAGCTATCAAATACGTACAGAAAACGGATATGAATCCAATGAAAACAAAAATGGCAATATATCTTTCAAATGAAAGATAAACTAGCTGTTTTGAACACACACACACACACACACGCACTTGGCTTGTCAGCACTGAGCACCACGGCGGTCAGCGGCGGTGGTAATGGCAGTAGTAACCGTAATAACAAGAATAGCAGTAATACGGTGGTGGTTCCACGACCTCAGGCTTCTTCTCCTCAGGCTTCTTGTCCTTGACTTCCTCCACCTTGACGATGTCAGCGTAGCCGAGCTTCTTGCGCAGGCACATGACCAGGCAGACGGCGTCGACGTCTACGCCGACCACCTCCAGCCGGTCCTTGCCGTCGCCGGTGATGGCCATCGAGCTGATCCCTGCAGACACATAGAATGTATGTGCGTACGTCGTTTAGAATTCCAATTCCAACCAACACAACAACAGTACGCATCAGTGGAAGGACATGAGTTCACGTAGAATAGAATGGTTGCGTACCGTCGGCTTTGGCGACCAGCACCATGGCCTTGGACCGGCTCTTCTCCGACGGCATGCTGAGTTTGATCACGATCTTTTGCTGCGAACAACGACGACGAGTGAACACGAGGGCACAGAGAGACGCAGAAGGGAGCAGAGACTGAAACGCCGTTGCCTTGTCAGTTACCTTGGTCATGTCGCTCGTACGTGTATCCGCCGGCCGGCCTGGAGCAGAGGCGAAGAGGAGGAGTTAGGCCCCTGATCGCTGTTGTTTGCAGATGAAAGTAAGGAGCTGGCCAGAACCGAGTTGCGATTGTGAAGGAGGCAGCCATGGCTAAAGCTCTTATATAAGACAGAGCGCCCACAGAGCAGAGTGAAGAACATTCATGGAAGGTGAGCTTCCAATCCAAGTAGACAAGTCCTAGGAACTGTAGCTAGCTAGCTAACCGTGACAGGTTGACGCGTTCCTGAGGCTCGTCAGTCGTCGGATTCAGATCGATTTCTAATGGAAAGACTTTGCAAAGACTTTTGCTTTCGTCAAACACACATAAACGACGACTTGACTTGCTCCGGGCCCAACTCCAGTGACAAATAGCCTCGATCAGCCTCAGCTGCGCACTTCTCCGAAGCCGGGCCGGGCGGGCGGGGCAAACCGTGTCCCAAGTGTAACGAATCAACGATAAATGCAACAGATACTATTTGCTGAGCTTGCAGTATTTGATCTTATTTCGATTCAGATTCCAAAGTGGGAAGGTTAGTGTGAACTGAACTGAACATGGGTTGGTAATTTTGTAGTATCAAAGTGCTGCTCAAAATGAACGATCACATTTAGTAGTTGCGCATATAGTAGTAGTACATCTCTGCCCGGCTGAGGAACAAATCAGTATAAGCAACTGTTAAAAAAAGACTTCCTACGGAGTACTGTACTGCCAATACTACAACAACAACAACATAGCCTTTAGTCCCAAGCTAGTTGGGGTAGGCTAGAGATGAAACCCATATGAAACAGTACAAAAGAACGTAGAAAGGCACAAGACAGAAGGATAAAGATAGGGTAGATAGAAAAGGAAACAAAGTCATGGTTCGAGCACGTTAATAGCTAGCCTCCAAGCGCTCCCTGTCCAAAGCTAAATCCTTGGAGATATTCCACTCCTTAAGGTCTCGCTTAACCGCCTCGTCCCAAGTCGGTCTAGGTCGACCTCTACCTCTCTTTACATTATCTACCCGCTCTAGAACTCCACTACGCACCCGGCGCTCGGGAGGCCTCCGTTGAACATGTCCAAACCATCTCAACCGATGTTGAATCAATTTCTCCTCGATAGGAGCCACCCGACCCTATCCCGAATATCTTCATTCGAACTCTATCCCTTCTAGTATGCCCGCAAAACCAACGCAACATACGCATCTCGGTCACACTTAGCTGTTGGACATGTCGCCTTTTTGTAGGCCAACATTCAAACACCATCTGACATCGCCGGGCGAATCGCTGTCCTATAGAACTTCCCTTTTAGTTTTCGTGGTACCCTCTTGTCACATAGGATGCCGGAAGCTTGACGCCACTTTAGCCAACTGCGCGCGATTCTATGTCTAACATCTTCATCAATGTCGCCATCCTTCGAAGCATAGATCCTAAATACCGAAAAGTATCATTCTTGGCCACCACTTGTCCATCGGGTGACATCCTCATCCTCGTGCCTAGTCGGACTAAAGTCGCACATCATATACTCGGTCTTGGTCCTACTCAATCACGAACCCTTTCGACTCTAGCGTGTGCCTCCACGGCTCCAACTTCCTATTTACCCCCGCTCTACTCTCATCCACTAACACCACATCATCGGCAAAGAGCATACACCAAGGGATATCACCCCGTATATCCCCTTGTGACCTCATCCATCACCGAGTAAATAAATAAGGGCTCAGTGCTGACCCTTGATGTAGTCCTATGTTAATTGGAAAGTCACTGGTATCGCCATCACATGTTCGAACACATGTCGTCGCATCCTTGTACATATCCTTGATGAGGGTAATGTACTTAGTTGGGACTTTGTGTTTTTCTAAGGCCCACCACATGACGTTTCTCGGTACTTTGTCATACGCCTTCTCGAGGTCAATAAAGACCATGTGCAAGTCCTTCTTACGCTCCCTAAATCTCTCCATCAAGCTATGTCGTACTAAGAAAATCGCCTCCATGGTCGACCTCCGGGCATGAACCCAAATTGGTTTTGGGTCACACTTGTCGACCCCCGTGGCGATGCTCGATAACCCTCTCCCACGGCTTCATCGTATGGCTCATCGGCTTAATCCCCGTTAGTTAGTACAACTTTGAACATCTCCCTTATTCTTGAAGATTGGTACTAATATACTTCGTCTCCATTCTTCAGGCATCTTGTTCGACCGAAAAATGAGGTTAAAAAGCTTAGTCAGCCATACTACCGCTCTCGCTCCCAGACATCTCCACACCTCAATGGGGATGCCATCAGGGCCCATCGCTTTACCTCCCTTCATCCTCTTCAAAGCCTCCCGATCTACGCCTCCCGAATCCTCCTCACAAAGCGTCTACAAGTATCGTCAAATGAGTCGTCCAACTCAAAGGTAGGACTATCATTCTCCCCATTGAACGACTTATCGAAGTACTCGCCGCCATCGTCCTTGATCTCCTCGTCCTTGCCAGCGATCGATCTGTCCCATCCTTGATGCATTTGATTTGGTTTATATCCTTTGTCTTCCTCTCCACGTATCCTAGCGATCCTATAAATGTCCTTCTCCCCTTCCTTCGTGCCTAGCCGTTGGTAAAGGTCATCAAAAGCGACCCTTTGCTACACTCACATTTCGCTTTTGCAGCCCTCTTCGCTATCCTATAGCCCTCGATGTTGGCTGCACTCTTGTAGAGATGGAGGCGCTTGAAGCACTCCTTCTTCTCCTTAATAGCCCTTTGTACCTCGTCGTTCCACCACCGGTGTCCTTCGCTTCCTTCTTGCCTCCCCTACTCACACCCAACACTTCGAGGCCACCTTCCGTACACATGTTGCCATCTTGACCACATGTCGTGCGCATCTTCTCCTTCTTCCCAAGGCCCTCGCCTAGCATCCTCTCCTTAAACGATTGTGCCGCTTCCCCTCTAAGCTTCCACCACTTCGTCCCTCGTAATCTTGACACGTTTGTCGGTGGGCACGCACCGAAAACGAAAGTCCGCCACTACAAGCTTGTGTTGAGGGACCGCACACTCCCCGGTATCACCTTACAATCTAGGCAAGCGGTCCTATCCTCCCTTCTTGCAAGGATAAAGTCGATCTGGCTCGAAAGTGTTGTCCACTATGGAAGGTCACTAAATAGGATTCCCTCTTTCTAAAGAGGGTATTCGCTAACAACAAGTCATAGGCCAAAGCAAAATTCAAAACATCCTCCCCTCTTCGTTCCTACTACCGTACCGAAACCCCGTGTACTCGCTCAAACCCTACATTTGTTGCACCCACATGGCCATTGAGGTCTCCTCCTATGAAGAGTTTCTCACCGATAGGCACGCGGTACTAACCATGCTATCTAGGTCCTCCCAAAAACCGACTCTTGGCGCTCTCACTAAGACCTACGAGGGGCATAGGCACCGATCACATTCAAGACCGAAGTCTCCAACGACCAATCGGACTAGGATAATCCGATCACCTTGCCTCCTAACGTCCACTACTCCATCCTTAAGGCTCCTATCTATCAAGATACCTACACCATTCCTACCCGATGTTGTCCCGTGTACCAAAGCTTGAAGCCGTGCCCTCCACCTCTTTCTCGCCTTTCGGCCCTTCCATTTGGTCTCCCGAGCGCATAGAATATTTACGCCTTCTAGTTGCCGCGATCGACTAGCTCTCTTAACTTATTGTTAGGGACCCTACGTTCCGGCTACCTAGGCGAATCCTAGTTGGCTCGGCTAGCTTCCTTACCCTTCGCACCCGTCGAGGAAAGTGCAAAAGACCCTTGCTCATTTTTTCACTACACCCGGTGCGGATGTATGTAGCGCCACTAAGGTTTGCGGCGACCCGACCCTTGCTCACTATTCATCGCACCCGGGATCACGATCTGACAGCGCCACTAAGGGGATGGCGACCCGGCCCTTGCCCATTTGACACCACACCCGGGTTCCGATGTAGCGGCGTCGCTAAGAGGGTTACGCCCCAACAATTTCTTATGGGTTTCATATCCATTAGAGTGGCTGGTTTTTTACGTTGGTTCGCCAAACCTAACGCAACCCTCCTCCTTTACAGGGCTTGGGACCCGCTATGTTGAGACGACTCAAGAAAGTCATCCGGTCAACATAGGCTGGAGTTCTTGTACTGCCAATCGGAACAATTAATTAATAATTTGACAGGTGGATTTAGGAACTCGAATGATTGGTTGCTTATCTTGCTGTTGTCTAGCCGCCATGTACCTCGCTGCCATATGGCCCACGCCCATATGTTCCTTCCAGTGATGTACTCCTCCGTCTCAAAATAATTCACCATGTTGACTCTAAGGCATCATGTTTGACCATTTCGTCTTATTCAAATTATTTATACAATTTAGAAAATAAATAAACTATTATTAAAAGTATCTCTAATAATAAACTAAGTCACATAAAAATGAATGATGTTTATATAAAAAATTTGAATAAGGCGGCGGTCAAACATGGCGTCTTAAAAGCGGCAACATGATGAATTATTTTGAGACGGAGGGAGTAAGCTGTAAGCACACTCGTCCGTCGTCAGCACCACACGTACGCACATCAGAGTACGTATCGGATAAGACAACAAGGCGACCCGGCGACTTTCCTTGGACTGTGCAGTCGCCAGCAGTCGACGTCGCCTAACGAATTTTTTCAGTCACCGGTTGTTGAATGCTTCAGAGCAACACAGTTTGCACCGTGCTCTGCCTCTGTCCCAGAACAGGTCAAAGTGTGGCCAATCAGTCGCTGCCTCACCGTGTCGCGCCCTCCGGTTCCACCATCGCACCACGAGCGTTGAACAAGTTGTGCCGGGGACGTCCCGCAGTTATTACGAAGGTGCTAGTTTTGACAAATCAGCCAGTCACACTGTCACAGTAGGTCCATGGTGGGTGCATTGTAAGTTCAGCTCTTTAAATTTTTTAGATGAGCAAATACCTGTAGGGATGACAACAAAAAAGTTAGATATAATAACAGAATGTTTCTTCTCTGTTGCTGTATACATTATATACTGACAAAGTTAGTTTGTATACTGATTCAAAGAAGCATTACCCCAATCCAAATGGCAACGGCCCATTGAAACTGACTAATAATAACAAGAAGCTGATGTACTTAGCTCTACTGTATGTCCTAATAAACCACATTCACCAAAAGTCTTCACAAGAACAAGAGCCTCCACTGAAATGGTGGAACCTGTTGGCATCTCGGACCACAATCTCCCTTTCAAACAGCTTGGAAACCAGCTTGGTGAACTCGTGGCAGTCGCCGCACACCCTGAGGTTCTTGGCTATCCTTATCGGCATGCCTGGACGAGTGCTCATCAAGCCAAACGCTATTGCGAGCCTCTCACTGTGCTTATGCAGCATATCTATCTTCTGCTCTTCGCTCACATCATGAAGAACAAATCTTGTGTCCTCCACGTACCCACCTTCTTTCCGCACCTTTTCTGTTATCTCGGAAACCTTGAGATGGATTGCCTCTGAGTCTCTATGACAGTAATCTCTTGAGGTGAAAGTGTGGATATTGTTCCCTATCTCAATCAACTGCAAGCTGGATCTTTTCTCAACCCCTGTTCTGCCATCCTGGTTCTAACTTCCTTGACATTGTTCCACTTGCCCATCTCAGCAAAAACATTTGATACAAGAATGTGGTTGCCCGGGTTGTTAGGTTCCAGCTCAAGAAGCTTATTGGCCACAACCACAGCAAGGTCATAGTTCTTGTGGACACGACATGCGCCAAGCAGTGCGCACCACACAACAGATTTTGGCTCCATAGGCATTGACTTGATGAACTCATAAGCCTCCTGTGTCTGGCCGGATCGTCCAAGAAGATCAACCACAGCGGCATAATGCTCCTGCCATGGTTTTAACCTGTACTTGCTCATCATTATATCCAGATAGTGTTTACCCTCCTCGACAAGTTTCGAATGGCTACAAGCATACAACAGAGCAAGAAAAGATACATGATCAGGAGTCAGACCAGTCTGCAGCATTCTCTTGAAAAGATCAATGGCTTGCTTGCCATGGCCATGCATCCCAGTAGCATTAATCATTGCTGTCCAAAGAACCACATCTTTACATTTAGCCCGTTCGAATACTCTGATGGCATAGTTCATGCTTCCGCAACCTGAATACATGTCCACAAGGGAGCTAACCACAGGACCTTCTATAGGAAAATTCCTTCTGATAAGAAAGCCATGAACCTGTTTTCCTTTTGTCAGTGATGACAAACCAGCAATAGCCACCAGAATACTCACTAGTGCCACAGAATCAGGTTGAATATTTGCCTTCTGCATCTCAGTAAACAAGGAAACAGCTTCGTTTAATCGCCGGTTGTTTGTGCAACAGTTTATCATACTAGTCCAACTAACAATGTCCTTTTTCTCTACCCTCTGAAATAAATTTAGTGAATGGTCAAACTCTCCACACTCCCCATATACATCTATCAGTCTATTCTTCAGTATCAAATCAAGCAACCCATTTCTAATAGCATAAGAATGCACTTGCTTTAGCAGAGAGATGCTTTTCAAACCGCTGCAAGTCTCTAAAATACTTCCAATCATCATAGAATCCACCACAATCCCTTCTTTCTGCAATTCTCGAAACATTTCCAGTGCTTCAGAATGTTGAGAACTCTGAGCAAAACAAGCAAGGATTGTTGTCCATGATATGTGATCTCTAATACTCATGCTTTCAAATACCTTTGCTGAACACTCTATGGAGTCACACTTTATGTACATGTCCATCAATGTATTCCCAACCTGCAAATCAGTATGAAGCCTCTGCTTTATAGCATACGCATGAATCTCTCGGCCATTTTTCAGCCTACTCAAATGCCCCAATGCAGAGGACAAGCTCACAACACAGGCATGATCAGGCTGAAAACCATGTTGAAGAATTTCACCAAAAAATTCAACTGCCTCCGCAAAGAAACTGTTTTGGACGTAGCAGGACAGCATCGAATTCCATGATATGTAGTCTTTCTCAGCAATCTGACCGAATACTCTGAGAGCACTATCCACCCTGCCACATTTGGCATACATGACAAGCAAAGAGTTGCGCTGGATGTTCAGCTCACTGCCGCATTTGACGAGTGCTGCATGTAACTCCCTTCCCAAACTCAGCAGAGCTAGCTCGGCGCAAACCTGGAGCACCGCGACGGCCGTGTAAGAATTCATACCGAACCCGGCACTCTGCATCTCTCGGAACAGCGCCAGAGCTTCCAAGGTCCTCCCGTTGTGCACGCATCCTGATATAGCAGAGTTCCAGGACGCAACGTCCCTTGCGTCTTCCAGGCACCCGAACACCCGCAGCGCCGAATCCAGCAAGCCGCACTTGGCGTACATCCCGATAAGCGCATTGGCCACGAGGGTGCTCTTATCGAGTCCGGCCTTCACCGCCAGCCCGTGCACCTCGCCCCCGCAGCGCCCGTCCCCTCCGCCCCGCACGCCTTGAGGACGGACGCGAGCGTGCACCCGTCGGGCGCCGACCCCGGGGCATCTGACGCCCGCATGGCACCGTATACCCGCAAGGCCTCGCCGGCGCTCCCGGACGAGAGGTACGCCCCGACGAGCGCGTTCCAGGAGAAGACGGTCCGCGCGGGCATTCCGTTGAACAGGCGGCGCGCGTCGTCCACCCGCCCGCACCGGCCGTACATGAACACGAGCTTGGTCGCAAGGAAGCCATCATCGTCTTCGCCAACGGAACCAGTGACCAGGGCGTGCGCATGGAGTTGCCTGCCCTCCGCGACCGCCCTCCTGGCGGCGACGAGGTCCAGCACCCAGCCGTAGTGCTCACGAGCAGGCGGCGCCCGGGCCGTGAGCAGGCGCAAGGCTTGACGCAGGTCGCCTTCCTTGCAGAGCCGCTTCAGGGAGGCCGAGGCGGAGTTGGGAGGCGATACGGAGGGTGCGGCGGGAGGAGGAGTTCGGTGGGGAGCTGTGTGAGGGACAGCGCGGCGGTGGCCATGGCGGTGGCGGGCTTGGAGGAGGCCCCGGGGAGCCGGACGCTCATGCCTGTGACATGCCTGTGACATCGGCCGCCAGGCAAGATTGGATTGGATATGGCTTCTGATCTTCATAAAGCCCGACGTGCCGGCCCAACAAGAAAATAGATCTCATATATGGGCTGCAACACCAGGCCCAAATGACCACCTAAGTTTTAGCAAGCACACTCACTGCCGCATTTGAGGAATCCGGTTGTTGTGTTTAGTCAGGAGTGGAGATTAGCTAATTCTACCTGCGGGCCAGTGGTTGCTACAACGTAACTTGGACGATGCACACACTCTCACACTCATGTAATGGCAATGGGAACATTCATGTAGGCTGAATTTCGGTTTTCACCGGCGCCGGGGACGCCAAGCCGTTGTGGCAGAGCTGAGCAAAGGCGCTCGTCGGGCAGCCCAGCTAATGCGCTCGTCGGTGAACAGACAGGTCATGTAATGCACAACGTACGGCTTTGTTCCCGGTGGCGCCTTCGCAGAGCAGAGCAGGGCTGTGTTTAGTTGGTGAGAAAAAGGTGAGAAAAACATTTTTCCGAATCAAAAGATAGCGAAGACGTTTCGTTTGTTTGTGGTAAACATTATCCAACCATAGCGTAGCCCAGGCTCAAAAAGAATCGTCTCGTCGTGTACATCAAAACTACGTAATTAGTTTTTTTATTTACCTACGTTTAGTGCTTTCTACGCGTGGCCAAAAGATTTGATGTGATAGGTAAATAGTGAGTTTGTATTTCCAGTTTCAGCAACTAAACACAGCCCGGTGTCCGACTCGGTTCGCGAGCCTGTAATGCCGGTGAACCGACAGACAGATCGACTCGATCGGAGCAGTGGATTCAGAAGCTTCGTCTCCGTCTCTGACTCGAATTCTCCCGTGATCCTAGCCGGATTCGAATTTCCGGGCCATAAGTAGCCTCCGTCCTTGTCGATCCCATCCAACATCCATCCACCGCTTTCTGTTTCTCAGCATCCATCCCTTCCGGCAGGCGGCGGCAAAGAATCGCCACCTAGAGCTCGTTTGCTTGCTTTGCGGCGGATCATGGCCACTGCCGTTTGCCCTTTCGCCGGCGGCCTGCCTCGTCGCGCGGGAACTGCCCCTTCTCACGCCAGTGAGCGCGTGTCAGGAAGAAGCGGGCGCGGCGAATCGCCACCTAGAGCTCGTTTGCTTGCTTTGCGGCGGATCATGGCCACTGCCGTTTGCCCTTTCGCCGGCGGCCTGCCTCGTCGCGCGGGAACTGCCCCTTCTCACGCCAGTGAGCGCGTGTCAGGAAGAAGCGTCCGCGTGCCGCGCCCGCAGGAGACTCGTCGTCGGCTTGCCTCACGAAAAGACCCGCAACAGCGTCGTGACCGGCGGCGGCGGCGAGATGTCTTCGCAGGATCTGCTCCAGAAGCGGCAAGCATCCGAGCTCGATGCCTTGCGCGGTCTCTCCAAGAAAGCAGAGCTTGTATCCCGTGGCCGTGGGGGTAGGGCATGCAATGGCGGCGCACCAATTGCCGGCAACAAGGACCGGCTCCTGGCCTCCAACCACAACCAGCGAGCGAAGCCAACCCACCAGGAAGATTTCATTGTGCCTTCGGTGAAAAAGAGCAAGATGTCAATGCGTCTCGACAAGCTGTCCTCCGAGGAGAGCAAGGACGAGAAGCTCGCCGAGGAAAGCAAGGATGACAAGCTCGCCGAGGGAGAGCAAGGATGACAAGGTCGCCAAGGTCGCCCTGGAACAGGTGTACGCCGACATCTCTGGTGGCCTGTCCTTCGCCATCGAAAGAAGCAGCAAGCCGAGGTCAAGCAGCAGCGGTGATTCAGACACGAAAGTGCAGGTGCAGCAGAGTAGCGAAGCAAGGAAGGTCCAAGACGCCCAGCGGTATGCCGCGACCAAGGCTGTCGACATGCGCGGTCTTCTCTACAAGGCGAGCCTTCGCTGGCAGCTGTTGAAGATGGAGAGGGCGGTGCTGCCGGACCAGAGAGCATCGACCCGCGGGAGCACTAGCTACTTAGCTAGAAACTAGTGCATCTTCTTCAGGCTGTAAATTCATAAAGTTGAAGCAGGAGCACGGCAGCTGTAGATTTTATCCTTTTTGAACGATCGGCAGCTTTAGGTTGTGGAACATACAATACTTAGTAAGTGGATCTGATTCTGATGTTTTCTGTGAGTGTCATATGTCATGCAATGATGATGTAACAAAATATATCTTATAATTTCAAACGAAGGGAGTAGATCAGTAGACAAAATCTGTTCTGTAGGGAAGGAATTGATCAACTGACAACAGAGCAGATTGCTCTTAGGTATTCAGTAAATTTTTAGTGCAGTCGTGTAGATTTTACTAATGTAATAAGCAGGGTAGGGACAGCGGAGACAATATAGCAATCAAATAATTGATGTCTACATGCTTTTTTAAATCATGTTAATTGATGTCTAAACGTGGTTTAATAGACAGAGGCAAGGTCAGGCCACATTCAAGGTCAACTAATTTTTGTCCAGTTTTTCACAGGGTCTACTTCGACTCCAGCTTTGCTTTGCAAGCATAGGCAAGGCAAGGCACCAAATAGCAGTGGCAATGGCCATAACACCCATAAAAATTATGAGATCCAACATGACAGAAACTTTGTTTTCCGATACGATTACAACCAATCCAATTACCAGGACAACTCATATCCATGACACCACAATTTTCATGCCTCTGAATTTACAAGGGAATAAAGAGGCAGTGCCAACACCACTTTCAGAATTAGCTTCTTCACTATGAAATAGCATATGCTTGAATAACACAGAAGCAACGACCCTGAGACAGTATGAACCCCAGCATGAGCAACTTGCAGAAACTTATAGAGTTTAAATTTCTTCCACCACGGCAAAGCAGAATTCCATTACTTGACAGCAACGAAATTACAAGAGTTTGTAGCGAAAGAAAAGCAAACTAAACGAACTGCAACAAGCCACACTGACTTGAACAGAGGGTTCAACTAGTTGGCGCAACCTGAACTATGACCCTGAAACACATTAACCTGCAACGATAAGCGTTCAATCGCCACACACAGCATCCATACCCAGCGCAACATCACAGATTATTACAGACCCAAGTGAACAAAGCAAGAGTAAACAAAGCATTGAACAAGATAG
Source organism: Hyparrhenia diplandra (assembly GCA_015847255.1). Taxonomy (NCBI): domain Eukaryota; kingdom Viridiplantae; phylum Streptophyta; class Magnoliopsida; order Poales; family Poaceae; genus Hyparrhenia; species Hyparrhenia diplandra. Next base: position 205,836 of record JADLZK010011774.1, read on the forward strand.
CATAAGCCAATAAAGCACAAACTCCAATCCAGTACCAGTAATCTTGTGTAGGGAGATCGTGTGAAGTAAGAACATTGGATCCAACAGGATTGTTGCCAACACCAAATACCTATAATCATACATGTCAAAATAAAATATATGTAACAATGATAAAAAATGTTAAATGATTCTTCTAGTAAAATAGAATGATGCAATAGATATGCATGCCGTTAAACCAAATTATATTTGAAACCCGCAAATAAAAGATTTGAATTACATGTAGTTTCAATCATTCAGTCGAAAACAAAGGGCAAGTTCAATGGAATGGCTATCTAAATCATATATATGAAATTTGTGGAAAGAACAAAGCCATAGTGTTTCTAGAGAAAGGAGTGTTTAGTTCAATTCTGACAGCTTCCCAACCGCACATTTACTTCTGTGTTGTATTGCGAGGCTTTGTGAGGTATTTTGTGCTTTGTCACAGTGTGTGGTGAGTGCTGTTGAGACAGCGGTGCTGCTAATGTTCTTTCTTGTAAATAAAACCCTATCTCAATCCTCACTACGTAAAAAAATCCAAGGATTCGATTTTGTTATTTTAACCCTTCTTAGAAACACTTCAAATCAAAAGGTAAAAATAGAGTAAGAAAAGGTGATTCCTACTGGTAAACAAAGATAGTGAGAAATAACAATTCCTGCTAGTATACGGACCTTTGACCATCTGGATGCTGAGAATTCATTAACTGAAATAGCACGTTGTCCATACATCAAGGGGAGAGCCAATAAGCCCACTGCCACCATGGCTTTATAGCATCTATTATGAACAAAGTCAGAATATGTTGCACCAAAAGTAAGAATCATTCTTATCTAGATCATTAGAGAGAAAACAGCTAACTCTTCTGAGATGTCTAGCACAATTCAGTATACGACAGGAAATAAATATACAAGCACTCACCTTTAGGGATAAGGAACCCTCCTAAAAGAAAAATTGCCAGTAAGGCAGCTGATCCAAAAGTATTAGCAATAGTCATGTCTCGTGCTATAGCCCCCATCATCCGGAAAAGTCCCAGAGCCATTTGATGGACAGAGAACAGCAATAGCATAAAGCGAAAAGAACCTGCAAATAGTTTACATTATTCTGACATGTCCAAGTACAACATCAATGACTCTATCTCTAGATGGGCTAATAAGGTAGTTGTTGGTACCTATCAGCAGTTGGTGCAAAGCCTACTGTGTAGTAAACAGCACATGACCACACTACAGCCTCAATAAGAGAATATGGAATTCTTAATATCCAGTTGGGGATTGAGAAAGCCCATGCAGGATGAAATAAATTGTCTCTCTGCTTATAAAACACTGGAAGCCGTGTAATAGTAATGGGCAATTCTGTAAAACCATTGAACAGCATATGTATAAGCCCATAGAACAGACAAAGAGATAAAGATTGCCATTCTGCTCATCAACAGGGTGCAATCTTGTGCGAAGAAAGATTGTGCAAGTGATTAACCCGACAAAAGCAACCTGCACAAAATTATGCAACTCAATTTTCAAATGCATGTGAGGAAACTCTTTAATAATTATAGAATGGAGTATACAAAGAAAGTATTAGATGGTAATTGAACAAAGGTAAATCCCTATATTATTGTGTTTTCAAAATTTATAGATGCATATAGAATTATGACAACAATTTGGAACAAAATAGTATTAGAATTTAAATACAATGTGCACATAACATTCTTGTAGTTATGCCTATAAAGAATTAACTCCTAGATACATAGATTTTACCATGTATCTAGAAAATAATGTTTATGAGTTTATCTATTTGCACACTTAAAAAGCCAGAAAAAGACTTACAATTTGGAATGGATAGAGTAAAAAATATCTGAGAAGACCACATTTCTTTTAGTTCACTAACTGAACTCACAAAATAGCTTACAAAAGTCTAGAAATCTTTTTTTTTTACACAATTAATAAAACATGTAGCTGCAACAGCCTACAGTAGTACGAAGTAAAGTCACAAAAAACCAAATAATAGTTTTACAAAATATAATGTCTTAATGGAACCAGACAAAACCAAATAATAGTCACAGAAAACTCATCAGCACAGCTGCACAGGTGGCTCCCTAAATCAACAGGCTCCTTGTGTGATCATAGAGGAACCAACAAATCAAAAAAGAGAAGCGCTCTAGTAGACATTTTTGTAAAATCTTCATAAATCCCAAAGCATGATTAGCTAAAAAAAAGATGTAATGTTAATTAGTTTACCCCCTCGGTGCCGGCCTGAGCATCTCTGCTCACCTCACCAACCGATCCCAACCCATTCGAACAGAACTGGTTTGAGTGCTGACCGTACATTTCATTTTGTGAAGTATATCAACGAATCACAAGCATACCAAGAACATAGAACGATCAAAAACAGAACGATGTAGCATATTTTAAGTAAATGTAAGTTTTCACTGGAGCATTCATCACAATGCTACGTCATAAAGTTTTGAATGGTGGATAAAACAAGCATACCAAACTCATCGGTAGAAGCGAGACTCTAGATCAACAGGCTTCCTGTGTAAACCCCAATGCTCTGCATTTCTGCAAGTCCCATCGCCCTGATATCCAACACATCGGCTAAATTGTCTGTTGTTGGATCATAGCATTTTAACAATCTCTCCACCATTTGAAAAATGACTATCCTCCCGTCATCTAATATCAGTAAAGGATGCACAAGGTAACCAAGGTGCTTCATGCTTAATCTGTACTTTTTAACCCAAAGAGCTCTCTTGTGATTCACTAGAAACCATAGGTCCAAAGAGGCACCAACATGATTGTCAACTATAACCAAGCTGCCATTTAAGTTGGCTAATGAGAGTTCCCGCTCATACTTGAGGCCAAACTTTACACTTCGCAATGGCAATGGACCCCTAAGTGTTGGCATCCACTTCTCTGTATCCATGTCGAATGGAGCTATGCTGGTTGGTTCCATAACATCATAATCAAAGAAGAAATACACAACCCCATTGACAGCTAGGCATTCCATGGTTTCATCTCTCCTATGGTTCCTGGGTCTCATAAGGTTACTGGGCGGGTTCTGCTTTCTCCTCCAGCTTCCCTGGCAACTCCCATCAAGGGTGACAATGTCACATAGCAGAGACTGCGAGCGATCAGGATGGCTGATGCGGAGTACCTTGTAACTGCCTGTAGAAGCAACCTGTCCAAAAGCATATGTAACCGTCTTGCAGTCGTAGCTCACGGCATAACCCCAACTCCATCTGTGCTCTGTACAAATTCCCACAAACTCATCTGAACAGGGACCGGGCAAAGTGAGGGCAACCGCAGTGGCGGGGTTGAGAACCCAGGTGGCCAGCGAGGGTTTGCAATTCCTGACGACACAGAGGCGGTCGAGGTGGGTGAGCAGCAGCTCGATGCAAACTGAGCCGAAGGGTATCCGCCTGAGCACCTGTCCCGACAGACCCACGATGGCGATGCCCCGGTCATCGCTGTCGCCGTACCGGAAGGTGAAGGCGAAGAGGGGCTCCGCGTGGCGGGATTTGTGCACCGTGGCGAAGTGCGGGTCGGAGGTGAGGGCGCGCCAGGACCGGCAGACCGCGCGGAGGCGACAGAGATCCTTGGCCGGGAGGCGCAGCAGGACCTCGAACAGCGCGTCGGCGGGCAGTGCCGCCGGCGCGCCGGTGTTGGAGACCGGGACGGCATGGCTCAGCTTAAAGCTGGACGCCATTGATCTGTGGTTGTGCGAGATCGGAGGCGGAGAAGGACGGAGGGCGGCGCTGGGGAAGGGAGCTCAGTCCTTGTTCGGCAAGGGTCCCTTTAAGATGACAGACAGGAGAATTGGGCCGGTCTAGGATGGGCCTTTATTTCTGGTAAAGAGTGACGGCCCAATTCTTGCTTTTGTCTGTGAAGCGTCAAGATGAATAATCCGTCTCACAGTTCGATTGGAGCCCAGTCGACACCAGTTCGATCGCCGGGCACCGTGAGGTTTTGCCTGTTCGTCCTGTGCGAGGTGGAAACTGTAGGACCATGAGAGAAAGGGTGTCGAGATCTAGGGCCGTGATGAAAAAACCGTACTGTCGTTTCTTCAGAAAAGTCAAATGAAGCATGATACAATTGCCTGCTAACTTTTATGCATGTTTTATTAGGAGCATTTAAGTGGCATATGCTCCATCTCAGCTCTAACTCTATACGAGGGCCTGCCTATCGCAACACAAAGTATTGAGTGTCATCACAGTAGCAGAATCAACACGTTTTCGCAAACAAATTTACTATATTGCATTGCGGTGAAATTCTCCTATCCACACCCGAATTTACAAGTTCCATATTTTGAGCTCCGGCGCCAGGGCAGCTTAGAGCAAACATAATATAGTAAATAAAGCAGTCCATATGCAATAAAGTGTTCCATGTAGGTAAATATTGTAAAATTAGTCCATATTGCAATCCATAGCCAAAGATATCCATAAACAAGACCAGTCCAGTCCTTTTCCATCTCACAGTTCTGGAACGAAGAAAAAAAAAATTATTATTTTTTCTCTCTCCTCCCGGTTCTAGCAAGTAGCAAGAAGGGAAATGTCAGACACCACCCACTGGAACACCGGCAGCACGTATTACCATTTTACAGCCTTTATCTGTTATTACAAGTTCAGTTCGATTAAACACAAGGAATGCAACGCAACCTATGAATCCTGGAACTCAAGTTCCATAGTACATATACAAGGCAGTAAGGCACCAAATAATGACATCGCTAAAAGTGTCACTTATTCATTTGACAGAGAACTCGGCATACGGTTATGGTTATCAGATCATGATTTTGCCTCTGCCACAATACCAGATCAAACAACCTACAACCTGGGATTCTGGGAACACATCCGGTCATCATATCCAATGCGTAGGGCAGTTCACAATGTCGCAGTGTCGCCTAAAGACTCTGAGATAGAAGTAACATTTTTGTAGCTAAGTAGATAGCAGTGAAAGAACCTACTGTGGATTGCTTCATGAATCAGGAGCATCCGCTTTTTGTTCATCTCTTTGTGCAATATCCCCAAGAAGATCCTTAAGTTCACCCTTCTGAAGGAAATTATGACAAAGAAATCAGCCGCAAATAAGGACAATAAGCTAAATATGCTAATGAAATAAATCAAAAGGTGAAATTTGCCTGGTGCATGCTTAATATGATGTCAGATCCCCCAACAAACTCTCCTTTGATAAATATTTGTGGAAACGTAGGCCAGTTACTGCACCAACACAATAAAATTAACAGTGAGATTGATAGCGAGAACCAGGGGCGGAGACACAGGATTAGACTGGCATCTGGGCTGGCAAGTTACATGCTGATCGTTTGACTAAAATATCTACACTTCTTCTAAGTATGATTCCTTGTGTTTTTGTGCCCAGAACCAGAGCTGGGACACAGCAAGCCCAGTCCTGTATTTCTACACTGGTGTGAGTGTGAACAATTTCTGATTCAAGCATGCAAACCAAAGGCAGTGTCTAGCAATCCATTTCTTAGTTTCATGCATATCAGTGCACAGCAAGTCAATTTAAATGAGAAGGAACATACAGATGACGAATATATTTAGTATGTACTTATACTCCCTCCATCCAAAAATGGTAAGCGTATGTTGTAAGCGAAAATAAAAAATTATATATAAAATGTGATAAACGGTTAGTGAAATTATATACACGTTTAGGATATAAAACTTGCATCTATAGATCTGTATTCAAAGTGCCTCTGAGATGTTTTTTTTTAGCAAATTACATTATATTGTAAGATAAAATGAGAAATTAAGGGCCTGAATCTATTTTGTTTGACTTTCCCTGTTCAAAATAAGATTACCAATCTGGGACCAGGGGAACAATACAAGACACCAATGTTACTGTTAACACTGCTTGGCATGAAGATGTCTATATCGTCTCTAAGAGGCTCATAACAATATGTCAACCAGATAACCACAACTCATTTTAGTTATTTATATCATTTTTTCTTTCTTTCTTGTTTGGTTAAATCTGGTTCTTCTCTTTTTGAAGGCAAATTTGAAGACCATTCCCCTTGCCTTGTAACATCTTGCAAAATTTTGATAATCTACCTTAACATGGATCATTTTCAATTCTGAGACACAAGCGTGTTACCACTTACTGTCTAAAAATACATCATCCGGGAGCTTCAACATGTAATACAAAGACACTTACGTGTGGGCTTTAACACTCTCTTTGAGCTTCAGATCCCCAAGAATATCTCTACCACAGATAGGGACGCCTGAAATCAATAACATAGAGCTTAAAATTTATAAAGCGCCATTGATTATTGTCTACATTCGAAAGAAATCAACCTGTAATCTACTAATTAGAGCCAACTTACCATATTGCTGGAGGACCTTAACAGCCAGTGCACTGAAGCCACACATTGGTGACTCAGGAAAACCCTTCATGTAGATCAAGACTGGGTTCTCCTTGATATCCTGCCAAAAAAAATATGCTAGTGATGAAGAAATTGCAGCTAAAAAGATACATCAATAAGCTTCAGGTTATGCCTAGTTTTATTACAAGTTAGGTGCTTTGATGTTTAGTATAGATATTCTTGAATCTGATCTCTGCGTGTAATTACCTGAGCAACAATGTCATCCAAAGACATGTCTGAACTTCTGCTCTTAGGCTCGAAATCTTGATGTGTATCAGGATCAGCAGCTATCCGTGCTGTAGTTGAATTCGTGATTGCATTAGGATCACCACCTGGTGACGAATAGTTCATAAACTGCTGGAAAGCTGGTCGGGACATAACCTGCTCTTCCAATTATCATGAAGACAAGGATTCACTAAAATTAAAACCGAAACACAAACTACTGAGGGCAAACATATAAACACTAACCAAAGAGTAAATATATCAAGTGCAGTGCTGTGTTGTTCCCCAGACGGTCAAAGAGACCAGCCTCATATCAACTCAGGCTCTTATCACATATTAAGTAAAACTATATAATTTGAGGATGTTCTTAATCACATATAGGTAATAAAAAAAAAATTAACACACATTACACTGTTGTAAAAATTTAAACATGTGTAGAACTTTCTTAAATAATAACATTCAAAAGAAAACTCAACTAGCAAACAGAGAATGGTGGTAGTAACAATAGAACAAACTCTCAAGTGTGATGAGAAAATAATATGTAACCTATGCAAGAAATAGACAGTTGCCCTCATTTCCCAATAGTGCATTTGCAAATGGCATAACACATTACTTCATGGGAAGCATTAGGAAGTATAACATCCATAGCATTACATGAGATGTATGATGCTCTTGTGTATCAATACATCAATACAGGCAACAAAAGTGGTAACAGTAAAAAAAATTCACCCATTTCAAGTTACAAAGGTACATTATAGTGTCCAAACTACAAACTCCAAAAATATGAAAGTGACTGTTAAACTTCAATGCTATGAAACAGGAGCACTGGAGGTCTGGAAACTACACATATACTAGTATACTACAGTGTTTGATTCATCCCAGAATAAATCTAATTCATTGGAAGCCTGAAAGCTACACGTGTAAATTACTCCCAGAATAAACTAATTCAGAAACACATTTGAAACTCATTGTTTGCCATTAAACAGTGCATGCAGCACAAGGTCGCACACTCTCGTGGACCTAAATTGCACACACCAGATGCACTTGTAGTCTAGTGCTGAGGAAAACTACTATCATCATGGTTCTGTCGAACAATCTCGCTGTGTTGGCACTCGAGGCTAAGAACGATGGAGAATCAGAGAGTGGATTTGAGAGCCTTACAGCGGTAGTGCTCGGCAGCCCACGAGATCTTAGGAGCCCTCTCGCGGCGAGGGCGGTCGACACTACCCTCTTCATCGTACCCTGCGAACGGCGGATTCAACAGCAACAACAAACAATGAGAACAAGGAAGGGATCTGCCAAACGAGTTGGAGAAATCAGCAACAGCCAGATTCCCATCGCAGCATCAGCGGACTCGTGCTGCCGTGCAACACGATAGTACGAACGAGATGTATAGCGCGTCACCGACGGCGAGCTTCGCGTGGGGAAAGGGATTTCAGACATTCAGTCGGACCCTCCAGACTTCAACTGACTGGGAGGAATGGAGGAGGGTCGAAACAAGGCAAGCCATGGTTTTCCTTACCAGCAAAAGGAAGGAACCAATTCAAAGTTCGGATGGATCTCCACTCTGCGCCGGGCGGCCGGCCTAGGAGAGGAGAGAACGACGAGGGAAGGGAGGATGGATGGATGGCCGCCGGAGACACAGACGAGGCGCCGCCGTGCTTCGCTTCGGCGGATCGTCGCAGGCGTGTGCGTGCTCGCCTCCTCGGGTGTATGGGCTGGGCCGGGCCGCTGGGAGAAGGGCGTTGGCTGTGACAGTAAATTATGCAGTTGGGCTTCTTTGCACAGTTTATTTCCAAGTGGACTTCGTAATCCCTATCTAATCTAACTTTTGATAAATAAATGAAAGGAGAAAACGAAGGGTCTGTAATATGATTTCTTCACTGGACTTCATAACTAGACTAGATATTTCATTCTCTGAATTCTTAAAACAATTCAAATTACCACCCAACCTTGGACTGAAGTCATTCTGGAGGGAAAAAAAACGTGTCTTTCATAAATTCTCTGAATTCTTAAAACCATTCAAATTACCACCCAACCTTGGACTGAAGTCATTCTGAGGGGAAAAAACGCGTCTTTCATAAATCTGGAAAGATTTTTATAATAACTTCAAAATTAATAATATAAAAGGATACAAAACCTTTTTTTAGTGAATCGGAACATGGCATAATGTGAAACTACTTGAACTCACTTAAACGCGTACACATCGTTCCCATCGTGTTGGGTATTCATCATTATTACTGCTCCCGCAACAGCGAAGGCATCATTTCTTGGGGCGTGAGATGTTGTTGGCCTTCTTCGTCTACTTCTGTTGTGTCGGTAGCTAATTTGTGAGAAAAACGATGGTGAGGGGCTCGAGCCCCCTCCTACCGACATGACTTTACCTGAAAAAATATGAAATAGTTAGATTAAGATTTGGACTTAAGCTAAGTAGTTCAATTCGAAGTATCATATATACCCGAGCACTTTTTAAATTGGTTAGGAGTCATGTATAAGCCCCAATAAAACCGAAGGGCCACGAGTCCTGTGATGATGTAAGCCAACATGGCGGTCAATAAGACAACGACGATGGCCGTGTTAGCCAGTTCTTTTACTAAAGTGTGAGAAATAGAGAGTATCAATGTTAAGTCTAAATTAAGTTTGGCCTACGTGGGCGGATCCAACAATGGTGGGGGCTCGAGCCCCCTCTACCGCCATGACTTTACTTGGAAAATATGAAATAGTAAGGTTAAGATTTGGACTTAAGCTAAGTAGTTCAAATCCAAGTATCATACCCAAGCACTTTTTTAGTTGGTTTATATTCCCATGCTACTACTGATACAACAAGGTACTCCTCCGAGGGTTGGTATTAGAAGTCGTTTAGGACATGATGACACGGTCTCCAAAACACAACTTTGACCTCTTGTTATTATAAAAATATTTATGGAAATGTGATATATGTATACTTTTTATTAAAGTATTTTTTTAAGACAAATCTATTCATATAATTTTTATATTTACAAACTCAACAACTTAAAAGTTATTGATGATTTATATTCCCAATGTTTGACCAAAACCGTATGCAAAAACGACTTCTAATACCATCCCGGAGGAAAGTACCAAATAACAGCAAACCAAATACAGCAAGTCCCTGTCAATCCTGCATCCGCCACTGCTAGGTCGGCTTCTTCATCTTCGGAAATTCAACCCAGTCTGGCTTACACTGGACAGGTCTGCTCGTCACCAAATACAGTTTCGGGCCGGTTTCCAAAAAAAAGCACAATTTGCTCTAAATTTACTCAAATTTGATTGTCTTTCTCTAATTTCCTTAGACTCGAATATAAACACCTCTGACTTCATAAACCACAAAAATATCTCTAAACTGGTGCAAGTACATGGGTATATAAGTGTTTGAAAGACTACACTACACCTAGCGCGTGTCACGACGATGTCCTCGGTGGTGGCTTTGATCTATGACTCCATGGTGCGAAGCATGACGTACCTTCACGTCACGTGTGGCGTTGGCCATCCTGGCCCATGGCGAAACCAGGATAGAGGTCTCGAATGCAAATGCATACACATCGAGGCTCACTGCAGAAGAGTTTGCACAAAAACTGCATGACGATCGACGAGGCACCCTGCCGGCTGCCGCCTCGCCTGGGGCCATGGACGCCCACGTGTTGCCTACCAACTAGGAGTACCAGGCTACGCGAGCAGCTACCGTGTCGAGCAGCAAGCACACGTCTCTGGCGAGGAAACAGCAAACACATAACGTAGCACACGTGAACATCTCCAGATCTGCCGGCTACCCAGTCCTTCGGAGCTGCTCATAGGAGTAGGGTTTGCGACGTGTGTTCATAGGGATGAGTGTGCGTGCGTGTGTGAGTGTCTGCGCAGTACTGTGTAATTCTAAAAAAAAAAAATATATGTCAGCGCAGCAAACACATAACGTCACTGTACTACAACGTCGCACTCGCACCTGTTCACCGATAACTCATCGCGCAGACTAAGGCACAGTGAGTGCCGTGCCGCACGCGCACCACTTTCGTCATGGACCCATGGTACCAGCGTCAACCGTAGCAGATCAACTGTAACAAGGAGCCGCTTTTCGCGTAGCAGGGCATTCAGGCTCCCTTTCGTTTCGTTTCAGGCCTAGCACGTGTAAATATAATTCTAATCTTCATAACGTTGGAACTCACACTGCCCCCCGTATAGAAGGGCTGCAGGAATTTACAAAGGTCCACATCGTAGGAAACACACCGTTGATGTTCATTGTTCTGTCTGATTTCACAAAAGTGTGCGATGATAAAATCTCAGACCCCACCAGTACTAAAATGACAAGATGCCGATTTAATCACAGGATACACGCACGTTCAGGTCAGTAAAAGTACAGATCGTAAAGGAAGAACATGCGTCCTAAAGAATATGCTGAGTTTGTGGATCAAAATCGTGACTGGATGGAGATAACACCTGTGCCCCCAAATGCTCCTCATGTTAGACCATGGAATCTGATCCTCTGTCTCAGCCCCTTTGCTAACAACGCAGCCCCTTTGCTTAATTACTTTGCCTTCTTGATGAGTGTTGATGTGCGGAATCTGGCATCGTCTTTGATGAAGCTCCACCAGAGAAAGGTGAGTGGAATGGTGCTTGCATGCCACAGTGAATGGGCGTCGGCATAACCCATGTATGGAGGGAAGTCGTAGAGTTCAAGAAGCATGGCCAGTGCTCCTCCGAAAACAACTGTCCAGAGCTTCAGCCGTGATGGATGCTGGCTTACACCAGCCCAAACTGCCCACGTCAGAAGTTGAACCACACCCATCACCACACAAACTTTCATGTTCCATCCTGATACAAAAGATTCATCATATATAAGTATATGTATGGCATATCTAAATGGAAGAAAACCATTGCTAGATCACTAATGAGAACACTCAATGATGGCTTTTGGTAACAGATAAATAGCTAGACAAAGCCATGGTAAAACAAGATAGCAGCAGACTGCTAGATCTGTTAAAAGCTAAGCAATTGATCTACAAGTCAGATTGCTATTTGTATAGTGATGGCAAATGTTTAGCAACAGGTGAAAAGATACTTTACCATAGTCAAGCTCATAGAAGTTAAGATACAAGATGTGCGTCGTAACAAATGCCAAAATAGGAGCTGCAAACATCACCCTGGTAGCCTCATCCTTGACATTGAAAGCCCTTAGCAATGAAAGAATTAACGAGTAGCCAAGCAGGGCCACAGCTGACGAATAGTCCAATTTCTCTGTCAAGTCAATGTCTCTACAGAATAAGAATGATGAATTAGATATCACACATCACAGTATTATCTCCAAATTACAGAATATATTTAAGACTCTGAGCAATTTCATACCGAGTATGGAAAATAGTGCTCCAGAACCATGCATTCATTGATAAGATTGCGAAGATATGCCACAAGCTAGAATATTCATAGTAAGTTCTCCTAGTCTGGGGTCTAAGAGGCAATTTGTAATTCACTAGAAGGAAAAATGAAAGCCAGCCAGTGAAGTGCATCAGTAGGTTGACAGCAGATAATGCAGCTGAAAGGGGTTCCTGATGGAGCATGTCAGATTTAGTTGAGACGTCGTCAAGAGCTAATGATAGAAATAGTTTCACACTCAGGAATCAGGATCTTGTCAGAACGGCATACCTGGAATACAGAAACACGTAAGAACGGCCACTTTCCATGATATTTGACGGGGCTCAGACCAAGTGACTGTCGTTCCCCTTCTCTCTGCATCATGCAAAAGTAGCGACAGTCTGTCATACAGCTCAGTTGTTTCCACTGGATGCAAATTTGCTCCTGGTTATACCAAGAGCTTCCAGCAGAAGTATCATTCTCTTTGGACTGACAATGGCTGATGACGTTCTCCCCAATAATTCCTGTAGTTTGACACTCCCTCACGCAAGTTCTGAAGGTTGATCAGCAGAATAAAGATTTTCATAAGCTCTTAGTAGTAGTAAGTTGAAGTAATTCATAAAGCAAAGGGTAATATCTCAGCATGATATAATAGGATGGATAAATAATGTGGCATATTTCAGTGCATATCTTACTTATGGAAAATGGGAGGCCAAGAAAATATAGTAAATGTATTCAGCTAGTGTTTCGTGGAAATCAAATAATGTGAAATGTTACTAAATCACTGCAAAAAAATGGAAACAGGCAAAGGGATTATAATACTTTTAGGCATCTATCTATAAAGATCCTTTGTTTTTGGTGAAGCTTATGAATAGTCTCCCTGCTTACTGCTCATCCACAGGACACCTACACTCAGAGCACTGCTCATCTACAGGGCAGGGCCATCGGATCTCCACTCCTCCTCTCAGATACGGGCCCCGCATTACCACAACCTTAGAACCATCTTCAACAGCCTACAGCAACCTTATCCTTTCCACGGTTCCGTCTCCATCCAAAAGTTCCCCATCGGCAAAAAAAAAAAAATCCCCATCGCCCGGGCCCCTCCGCCGGGCGTTTCGCCTCGCCTTGCCTCCTCCGCCGACTCCTCGCCGTCGCCGCCTGCCATGGCATCCTCGACCTCGACTCCATCCATCTCGCGGGCCCCCGGCACCTCGCCCGGGTGTACGCCGCAGCAGGAAGCACGCAGCGGTCGGCAGGCCCGCCGCCGCCCGGCTTTTGCGGGCGCAGCCGAGCGCTGACCGACCGGCGGTGTGACGCCCCCCCCGCGACCTCCGCCCGTCCGCACATCGTAGCACCGCACCGCCCGCGCCCTCCGACGGTCGTGGTCGCGACGGCAGCACGCCGCACGGCACACCTGCCCGCACACCGCTCCAGCATCTCCCGAACACCTCTTCTACGACAGCATCCGGTCGACGGCTTCATGACCACGTAGGCACGTACATACATCGATTCATGATTGCCTTATTATTTTCCTGATTTTTATCATATTTTTTTTTGCCTCGCTCCGCCCCTCATTTAGGGGTTTCGATTTCGTCACCATTTTGGAGGCATCTAGGGTACGATTCTGTCCTCAATATAATGTTGTCACAGATTGGTTTGTCAATTTATTACACAATCCATATTAATTTTTCCTGTCCGTTGCCATGTAGTGATGAAGCCGTACAGTGCAGGGCCTGAATAAAGGAGTTATCTAATGTATCAGGAGTTATCTAATGTCTGAAACAGCCAAGGTATTCTGTAAAATTTTACAAAAGATTCAGTGTACTTCAACCATCATTACTTCTACGGATTCTCAATGAAATAGTTTTGTTTATTCCTTCCACTGAAAAATATGAATTGCATGAGATACATGCTTTACATTAAAAAGTATTTGGCAATGCAAGACTGTCATTATGTGATATGAAAACTGAGCTACATGGATTGAGAACAAAACTAAAAGATTCTAAAGAATACTGCCAGGCTCCACCGAACAAATAATTCAGCTCTTCCTGCTGAAAAGAACAATCTGTTCTCTTAGCTACATATTGATGTAAACCTAGGCAATGCAAAACTCTGTCATTATGTGATATGAAAACTGAGCTAGATGAATTGAGAACAAAGCTGAAAGATTCTGAAAAATCCTGCCAGGATCACCTAGCAAATATTTCAAGCCTTTCTACTGAAAAGAACAATCTGTGCTCTCAGATACATGCTGATGTAAACCGACATGCTAAGTTTTTTTTTTTGTTGAATTAGAAACTAATAATGTTACACTCCCATAATATTTGAACATGTCTACTCATGTCCTCCCTGTACACAATTTTGTCTCATATAATATTTTGCATAAATTCTCTCTTTCAGTCAGAGAGCATTACGTTGGATATGAAAGCCCTAGAAACTATGCATGCCAAAGCACTCCTCTGTATCAATAGACAAGGATTTTGCATATGATCAAGCAAGGACACTGCAGGATCAGTTGAGGATTAAGAATGAGGAGTTTGAAATGTCAGCAAACTCGAATCAACTGCAAGCAGACAGCTATGAGAAACATTTTCTTCTCTTCGACACAAAAATGATTATATGGAGGAGGTCCCTCAACAGGAACAACAGGAAAACACAAGTGCTTCTATTAGTACAATTATTTCGAAAACTGTTTGGAACCTTTCTCTCCGTTCTTTTTATACAGGACATTTAGCTTTGTTTATTCTTTCATTTCACTGTATTGTGTAAATTACTATGAACAGGATGATTGCTCCAACATTTCAGTAAGATATTTGTATCATTTATGTGTCCTCCAACTGCAAATTTGTGCAACTGATTTTCTGCACTGTCTCCGGTGGAACCGGCCCGTCGCGCGAAGCACGGGGGTAGTTGCTAGTATCTTACAATATGCCTAACCCACAACATATGGCATATATCTTTGTCAAAGGCGTTGGTGCCCAAGGTAGCTGGTCTGCTTCTACGGAGTTCGTAGCTTGGACCGGTAATGGTGCAGGGATTCTTCCCTGGGCGCCCCATATTGAAGGAGGTAAGATTAAGAGAAATGAGGGAATTAGGAAATTGGTTTGTTGTGCTTAATTAATCCAAATGAGGCCCGAGTACATGGAATATATAGGCACTTGGCCTGCTACATAAAAGGAAATAAACGCAATAAATCCCCTAATTCTTGCCCTCTTTAATCCTCTTAACTGTTGCCTCCATGCTGCTCTGGAATGGTGCTGTTTGCTGGCGCCATTCATGCTGATCCCTGCAATATTGCTGCTGCTGGTGCCATCTAGGGAGTAATAATGGTGGCCCCACATGCCAATCTTCTTAGAGACTAAATTTGGAGATTGAGAGAACATAACATTGACCGTAGTTTGCAAAGTTCTTCGTCACAAGCATTTCGCCTTAGGTCACAGGCATGTTTTGGTTTGAGGCAACCAACCCTGCCAAGATTTGGTCATGACCAAGAGTCCAAGACCATCCATATCTACAATTTTGGCAATGGAGGGCTGTTTGTATTGTAACCATCCTGCCAAAAGTATCTTGAATATATTTATGACATGTGGGCCCCATATATCAATATATTTTGTGTCAAAACATAATCAACATGGACCTTGATTTGTATATTTAATTGTAAGGCATGTGATCACTCTAACAGATTACAATCCAATACATCATTCAAGATGGACAAAATTGTTTGAAGCTTAGAGGCTTGTTAGGATACTAGGATAGATGCCAAATACTTGGCAAGCCTAGTCTCACGTCACCCCTGCACATTGTATTTCTTCCCAAGTGCAGGCGAACCAATGACAGTGGAATCTTGCACTGTTATTTTACGTGCCAACAGATTGGCAGGGTATGTGGAGGCTGAAATGCTGAATCCAAACAAGCCCCAGATAGCCAAAAGGCTCCAAAGTCCATGCAACCAGTACAAAGATGCCATCTCACCCAGAACCTTCTATTGGCCCTGCCAATTCTTGGATGATACATCTGGTCACCCCAATCCCCAAATTTATCTGTGCTCAGCAGTGCAAATACATTGGCGTAGCAAAGATGTTTAGGGTCATGCCAACTTTTGGAAGCAAAACAAATGCTAACCAATTCTGTTAGCATTACAAAAAAAAAAAAGGCCCCTTTGGCTCGACACAGCAGGAAATACTCCCTTCAGGCAACTAAAGTAGCCTCTACCACCCCGACTATGCTTATGCAGTATGTTGCTTTTATATCTTGTTTACCTACTTTTTAGAAATAGATCTACTTGTTTTTTTTTAAATCAAATAATATATGCCATCAACATCATAAATTTAAGAAAAGAGAACATAATGAGATAGAACAGCTTTGTTCTTTACATATTTACATTATGAATGAATCTAGTTAAATTATTTTCCGAACACGAATCTAGTGAAATTCATCCAAAAAACTAGGAAAATAATGGATAAGTGGTCTTTTGGACCTTGAGAAGAACATATGCCCAAAGCATGAGAGATGAATAGGTATGAAATTTACAATTTAGCTATAAAATATTAGATATATAACAAAAATGTCACAAAGTATGTTATTCACTTCTTACTTTGAAACAGCAGAGTTCTGGAAAGTGCTATGCTGTAAAACACTAGAATGGAGTTGACAGCAGTGTCCTTGAAAAAGCCAACGCAGTTAGAATTTTGAAGTCATAGTTATGAGGCATCATCACGCATGTAGGGTCTGTTTGGATTGAACTCTGAGGACAATGTGTTTGTCCTGTAGCATCCATGATTCCCTGGTGGTTGTTTACCATGTTTGGTTATTCAAACACAATGGGCATTGTTAATTGTTATTGATTCACCTATCTCAATTATGTGATCACACATCTCACTTCACCTTGTATATGCCGCCGCCCCCCCCCCCCCTGGCACCCCCCAGTTCAGCACAGGAAAGTGGATACATACACATGATGCTCTATGAAGGGCGAAATGTTCAAAAACTACAGTGTATCTATATTTGGAAATTATATGTACCAGTCCTATAAATCTAAGCTCACGAAAAATTTGAGCTAGTAATAATATTTTAGTTTTATGCCATGACATAGGTGCAGTAATAGGGAGACATGCAGGATCAGGTGGCCAAGGGCGCGGAGGCGATCAAGGCGACAGCTCTCTTCTACCATGGCCAGGGCGTGAATCAAGCACAAGATGGTTATCAGATGGTTCCCTACTCAGGCTGATCCCGTCTGAAGCTGTTGTTTGAAGTGCAGAGATCGTTTGGCTGAGTTTTTGAGAGGTGTTAACGAGATTTTCTGGCTCCCAATGTTAGGGATGCACTTCTTTCTGTTCTTTAGTCTGTTATACTTTCTGTAAGTGGTTGGGCGCTACTAATGGGTGTCATTTTGGGGGTTTTATTCCATTATATGGCTCCTTAGCGGCTGTGTGACGGAATGCTGTAGTAGACTTGCATTCTAAACGCGTGAACTGGATAGGGAGAACTACTCTGTAATTTCGTTTGCTTCGTAAGTAATGAAATTCGGTTTTTTACCGTTGTGGAAAAAAAACATAGGTACAGTAACACTTAATTCAATCTCAGGCTCAACTGCTCAAGTACCGACCAAAAAGGGTACAGCCTGGCCTAGAAAAAAATCATCAAAGCTTCATTCAGACAGCGCTTTTCTCAAGCACAATGCTCAGGCCTCCAACTAAACAGGCCCATACACTGCCTATTGAGTCACCAACACGATATACAACTCATAGGGATAGGGTAAAATTCAGTAAATTCAAATCTTATTGCATTCTCACAAAATATTACTCCCTACTTCCCAAATTGCATGTCGTTTTTGCTTTTCTAGGTACATAAGCAGGTCTAATCCATAGTATGCCATCAAATCCAAATAAGAAATAATTAAGCACAAGATGTTTCATTACTAGGATCCTAGGACCATCTTGTTCTTACAAATTTATAATACCGTGCAATCAAGCTGTTCTAGTAAAGTTCATCCCTTATTGCTTACATCTCTTCTCACAAGTCACTGATATATGTTCCATTTAGCATATAAAGCAAGTGTTAACTTAATCAAAATGACCATTTACCACAGATATTCAGATGTGCACATGCGATCTATTTTGGGGGAGCCCTGTTTCAGTTTGATATACTCTTTAGGGTAACTAGCTGGCATGAGAGTAACCATCAACCACATTCAAACGGTAGCACATCTTTATCTTACATGGTATGAACAGAGTCAACAGACCATCGATACTATGTCATGTTCAACATTTACAGTACCTACTAGCTACGAGGATTAACAATCAACAGCAGTGGGACTATGAACTCGGAAATCCTAGCGCAGTCCTCCTACACGAACCTAGATCAAGCAGGAATTTGGTCCATGCCTTAGGCAACAGAAAATATTTGGTACACACAGAGATGCAGCTTACCTGTAGCGCGGATCAACATCCCCGATGCTGGCCTCGACGGATCCGAGCACCAAACCAAACCCAAACGCGAGAAGGGAAGCCAACCGTACCGCCCAGGCGCTTCGACCCATCGCAGCGGACGCGCCCAGGGTCCTGCGAAATCCAAGGACACATGAAGAAGGATGGAGAGCATCTGCTGTTGCATCCTATACCCCACATGGAACTAGAGGAGGAGAAGAATGTCGCAGACCACCGAGCATAGCACTTAGCCATGGCCGACGACGCGGACTAGGGGGGGGGAGCACACACCGACGAGCGGCGGCGCGGCTAGCGGGAGACGGCGCAGCGCACGGTGGCTGGAGCTGGCGCGGCGCACGGCGGCTGGAGTCGGCGAGGCGCACGGCGGGTGGCGACGGCGCGACGCACGGCGGCTGGCGGCGGCGTGGCGCTAGGTGCTCTCAGACCACCAGGGAAGTCAGTGGATCTCGTTCCACGGAGGAAGACCACCAGCTCACCAGAGGAATAGTCCGACGAGGCGGCGCGTGCTGACTGCTGACCAGCGGAGTGCGGCGGCGTGCGTGATCGGCTGCCCGGCTGTAAGTGGGCTGGGCCTCCGAAGTACTGGGCTGGCTGTGGCAACGTGCTATGTGGCTCACCGAGTATGTGCTCAAAAAAAAAAGGAAAAAGGCCCAGTAAAAAGATTTATCATGGAACAACACGAACGAACGATCTAACAGATTCACATACCTAAAAAATTTAGAGTATAATAGTTAAAAGTAAAACGAAAATTTTCTTAGTACCTTTTTCCATTTCAGATTTTTGTATATATATATGGGTGTAAATTTGATAATTAGATGCCACCTCCAAAATTGTTCTTTTGTCCTTAGTTAGTAATTAACTACAAGTTAATTGTATAAGATCTAGAATAATAGTTGGCGATACGTATCCGCCATACAATAGCAAATATGGTCCAGGTACAATCCTGCAACTTCTATCTATATCTATATGTTACTATTAAAGGTGCAAAAATTTAGTAATTTTTTTTTAACCTCGTTTCCCTTTCACACTCTCTTGTCTCTCTCCCCTCCCATTCCCCATGCGACTGTACATGGAAACAGTTGATCCCATGTGGATGTACATTTTTTGTCCTCCCAAATACATACAAAAGAGTAAATCAAATATCTTGATCCCATCCCAGAAGTCAAATACAAATTTTTTCCGGTCAATAAATTGAACAAGATAAAACTAAACCAAACACGTGCACGCTCGATAGAAGAGAAGTCTGTCCTCTACCACGCGACAGAAGAGACGGACGCCACCCGATCCAACACTCCGGGCGCCCAGCATCGACAATCAGATCGAGTCGCCGCGATATGGCAAGGTACGTACATACAACGATGTTGCGTGATGAAGCGAAAAAGCCGCCGCCGCCGTCGTTATTTTTATTTGCAAACAATTTGTATCGGTAATGTGAAAGATAAGATTATCTTGGATAGTTTATCTGCTGGAGTGTCACTGTCATGCTACAGAATCCTTATCAAGTGATTCTTTTTTTGAGGTAAACCTGATGACTGCGTGCATTTGATGTCTTCATGCAAGCTCTTTGTCACATCAATCGGAATGATAAAATTATGATAATGTTCCATCTCGCTTCCGATCCTCTTAACTTGGATCTATTCAATGGATCCAAAATAGATCATATTTTAGCACAAAGTTAAAAGTAAAACGATTTTTGCTCATATTTTTAAGTGGTCCATAATAAAGTTATGTATATATGGGTGTAAAATTAGAAAAATTAGATGCACCTCCAAACCTCCTTTTGATTCATAGTTATGTAATTAACTACAAGTTAATTGTATAAGATCTAGAGTATAATAATCCTCCCACCTTAATAAATGAAAACCAACCTCTCCATATAAAAAAGTAAATTTCTAATTTGGGTCCAAAAACAAAATAATTAAGGGATTAGATAATTTTACAAAAAAACCCGTTCCTAATCACAGTCTGGGTAAATCCACCTCCCACTCTCCATGCGCATGTACATGCTCACAGTTGTTTTGGATGTACATTTGTTGTGAATCTATATATATGTAATGTAAATGTTCATAGTTGTTCCATGTACATGTACATTTGTTAATTTTTTTGAGGGGACCCTAAACAAAAACCTTAAACCCTTTTGTACTATGTAATGTAAATGCTCATAGTTGTTCCATGGGGCCGGGATAGCCTGCATTTGATTTTATTTTCCCCCAAACAACCGGCGGTTGGGCCATTTGGGCCATACGTATATGATTTCGTGTGGAATCCATACTTGTCAATATATATCACGAGTCAAGACGTACACACAGCTAGCTAGCGTCCCAACATTTTGAAGCTCAAATGGCCATTGAAGAAGTTTAATTACCCCCACTCCACACAGTGAACAGCTATCTACGACGCGCGGGCGGACCGTACCGTAGCAGAACATGCATGTCGCGAAGCAGGAACCGCGTCGTCACTGTACATGTACGTCCCTGTTCAGCTACTAGTACTATACTAGCTACTAGTAGGATGTAACTAGCTCGTCGGAAGAAAGGCAGACTTGATGCACGCACGCAGACAGACTTGATGCACGCACGCATGCATCGATCGCTCAAATCACGACGCCGCGCGCGCAGACAGCACCGCACCAGTGACGACGTGCCGCGCGCACGCACGCGCCGCTGCAAACAGTAGACGTCTCGGTCAGATTAAAGCTAGCCACGCGTGCGTGCGCGCATGTATATGCATGGCAGCAACATTGCTTCACAGTGGCCTGCAACATGCGTGCCTGCTAGCTAGGCCGATCCATCGATCGAGTAAAGCCGTGGGCGTCGGCGACGTGCGCGGCTCGAGGAGGTTGGCCGCGCCGGCCGGGACGGCCGGTGGGTTCGACCACCACGCAAAGCAAAGCGCGCGCAACCATCGCACACGCATGCATGCAGCTAGTATCATAGATTAGCTCCGGTCAAAAGCTAGCTATAGCTAGTACGCGTAGTACTACTCGTCAACCGTCATGGAAAATAAAGCAACAGCGAAATGGATATCCACCGAGACCGAACTAGGCCGTCTTTGGCTTAACAAAACCTGAGCACCCATCATTACGAAGCTAATTCTGCCCCAAGTGCCGATCGGTCGGTGAACTAAAGCCGGCCGGCCGGTCGATCGGCCGGCTGGATGGGCTCCCCGTGATGCATGCCGCCGTACGACGTGATCATCATGCGCGCGCATGTGTGCCTCGTGATTAGTCAATGCAATATGCTCATATGACGACCGAAAGTGTGCATGCGATGCGCACGGCCGGGGTGCCGAGAGGTGAGAGATCATGGGGTTTTGCGGCGCCGCGCGCTAGCGCCGTCCGTCGTTCGTTGCGTGTGCCCCTCACCGGCCTAGCTCTTGGATCGATCTCGGCCAACAGATTTTCCTCGCCCCGGCCCCGATTCAGTGCATCCCCGGGCGGGCCGGTTTCTTTTTGGATGGCCACCACTAATCCCTTGTGCGGCTAGGCTATATAAAAGTAGAGTTTGACCTGACTGCATGCAGCAAAAGTTTTGGGTTGAACGGACAACCAACCCGGCCAGATGCTCAAAGCAAGAGTATGTACGTAACGCGCGTCACAACGTAGTCGTAGTAGCAACAAAGTTCACATGGGAATCGATCATTGCCGCCCGCCCGGCCCGGGCGTGTGATTAGCGGCGATATGATCTAGTACTAGTAGTAGTAGTACCTGAGGGAAAAAGAGGCGAGAAATCATGAGCTCATCGTGGTGGTGGTAACGACGGCCACTGCCGCACTTGTGTTGTGATTGAAGGACGAATTGCGAGTATGCTAAATAGCTTTTCTCACTTGGACCAGGAACAATGCAAGGACTACGCTAAGCCACTCCCTCCATCTCATCTCATATCATTGAAAGTGTCGTTTTATACTTTGTGTCATTATTTGACCATCATCTTATTCAAAAAAAATATATAAATATTATTTATTTATTTTACTTTTTTTAAAATTTGTATAAATTGAATTTAATGCATTTAGCATTTTAATTTTTAAAAAAATGAAACTTTAAATAGAAAGCATAGTAGCAAATTAGTGGAAAACGACACTTTTTTTTTTTTTTTGACAAGAAGTGGAGAACGATGTTAGCAAAGGCAAACGATTTAAGAGATTAGCTCGTTAAGGAACCGCCTCTGAACATAGCAATCTGATTTCAAGTGAAATTGCATTTGAATATATACCTTTGAAAATTGTGTTTTAGCGATGGACTCTTAAGGAGACCAGAGACCATCTTTTGATCGACCTTCTTTCTGCCAGGCTTCTCCATTAGACAAGAGATGCATGCATGAGTGTCATGGTTCTACGTGGCTCAAAAATTATAATCTCTACACATATATAGTATCCTCTTTATTCCAAACTGTAAATAATTATCTCTTTTTTAGATACATAAATAAATTTAATAATTTAGAGGTAAAAGTTATGTACTCAGAAAATCTAGTACGATTAATTTATAATTTAGAACGGAGGCGGAGGGAATACTTACTTATTAACAACAAACCTCAACATATATATATATATATATGATCATCATGCTTACGAGCTATATACACTCTATACACATATGGAGTAATAATGAAAGGAGCGATACCAGCTCAAATTAGCTCAGCTTACGATCGTATCCTTTCGCTAGCAACTAAAACACCTCAATCATAGGTACAACGTAACAAAGAGCCAAAGGGATATGTTTCCCACATGGACCGTGAAACAAGATACAACGATGACAGACCATATAGCAATGCAAACAAAATTAAATCCCAGAGCAATCATCAAATCGTTAACGACCACTGATTTCTTAAACACAATCTCATCGAATGCGGAGGGCCACGTCGCCCCTGCAGGTGGCTGTCGCTGGCCTTCTTCCTCAAGCAGCAACAGGTGCATGCTCGCTTTTTACTAGCCAGAGGAAGGAGTCTGGTCACCAGCCCCACCACCTCGCACGTGCACCAAGAGTCACTGGATCGAACGAGCAAATAGTATACATGGTCATCATCAGCTATATAGTATGTGGACTGAATTAGTAGTTTGCGTTATGCAACAACAATAAACTATATAAAAGGAAGTGTGACCACCACACCATACACATATGATTGGGATTATGTACTTACTACTGTATGGTGGTTTCAAAAAATGGGCCACTATTGCTCCGGCGGTTGTTGCTAATAAGGGTGTGTTTAGCAGGCTTTGAGCAAGGATGACTAGACCATGCAGGTCCGAAGAAGCTAGGTTGAGCTCGTATAGGTGGTCGTGTTTGGTTGCATACATGCACATCAGGCGAGCAGAATGGAGGTGGAGGTGGAGGAATGGAAGGAAGAAAAGAGACAACCATTGTGAGACAGACAACTAAACAAGACCTAAAGTGCATATCAGCATGGTGCCGGATGTGCACCTTTGGACGCCACTGGCAGGGCAACCAATCACGCCTTAAGGCGATGGATGATGGCCACAGGACATGCGTATGACGTGGATCTCTATATTTGTCAAATCATCACATCTTTTGGGAGTTTCTCTATATTTGTCAAATCATCACATCTTTTGGGAGTCTCCAGAGGACGGATATCGGAACGTAACACAGTTGCACGTACACTGCACTATTCCATTAGCAAGTGGCGAGCCAGAGGATTATAAGATTGCATGGCATCTTGATCGGCCATCATACCGGATCGATATTCCATATATATACATTTGGTTTTTGTGGTCCACGATCGACCTTCTTTTGCAGCCTGCTGATCGATCGATCAGAGAAATTAAAGTTCCCTTTGAGAAAGCTCGAGAGATATATATTATAAAATAAAGCTTCATGAACGACGATGGCACGCACGCTAGACAAAAGTTATGGCATCCATGCATACAACAGATGGAGAGACACGAGCGTTTACTGGTCGCCTTGTTGCAAATAAATCTGATGTACACCACGTACGGTTGGTGACATGTCCGCCAGCTCGATGGGTTTATACTAGCTACTGAGTACTCGATCTTTTACGTGTCGGCGCATCGGTGGCATGCAACAGATCGAGAGACACGAGCGCTCCATAATTTACTGGTCGCCGTGTTGTTGCAAATCTGATGTACACCTCGCTCGCCGGTTGGTGACATGTCCGCCAGCTCGGTCTATATATACTACCACAGTACTCTTTTACGTACGTGTGGGCGCATCGGTAGTTGCTTGTCGATCTTGAACCTACTAGCAACGACTAGCATGCATGCATGTGTGTGGATCATATCTAGATATGCGGCACTTTGTATACCTGTATATGTGTTTTTTTGAAAAAAAAAAAAAAACTTTTTAGAAGCTCAACAAAAAAACAGACAATGCGAAAAGACTAAAAATACCCCTGTTGGACAAACTCTGGATCATATCGGTGACATGATGATACATGATCGACGATCTTAACCCCTCGTGCGCGCACGTACGCATGCTATGACTAGCTAGATGGGAGAGTGTTACGTGCACATGCACCGTCCCTTTCGTCGAATTATGCAGTGCGACGACGTAGATGCATGATTGGTCCCTGACCAGCTGATTGGACCAAGAATCGATCGGATGCTACGTACACCCGCGTACGGCCTTCCTCCCCCGGCCCGAATTTTCGACCCCGGCCGTGCAGTTCACCAACAGAGAGCTAGCGGGCAACAAGGCAAGTTCGGACGACCGTGCATGACTGCTCTCGGGCCGGCCTACTAGCTAGCTCTTTTGAGTATTACTTGTCGGTTGGCCGGACACGTTGTTAGTTTGGCATTATTAGTAGGGAATAGGGATGGTTGATCGGAACAACGTAGTAGCTAGGTTTGTGTGAAAACATCCTTTAGCTGCTGCAGTGCAGGAGCTAGCTAATACCTCCCTCGGTCTCAAATTACAAATGATTCCAAAAATCCTAAAGAGTCAGCGTCTTAAATTTGGCCGATAAGATAATAACATTTATGATATATACATGATCGTTAAATTCTTCGTCACTTATATTCTTGTAGTATACTTATTTTGATCGATGCTAAACATCTTTAGAATTCTTCTGTATACAATTTTGGTCAAATTTAAGATGATAAAATTTTTTAGATTAATTACAATTTCCGATGGAGCATGGAGGGTGTAACAACGGTGGTGCAGGGCAGGAGCCTAGTAGATACTGTACCTACACTGTAGAGGCTAAGCCACGATCGACACGACAAGCGCAACGCGGTGCGGCCCTGTTCACATCTACCCTCCGTGCACGCGTGCGTCACTGTACGTCTACGTACGTGTACCACCCTCGTCGCCTAGCTCATCATCCATCTTTATCTCATCGATGGATCGATGATGGATCTACTCCACCCGTCCCGCGCATGGCGCCGACACCGACGATGCTGGTGCTCGTAATAATGTATACATGCCCGTACTGATCGATGGGTACACTACCTAGACCTAGTACGCACTACGCTAAAGCTCGACGGCTACTAGCTACTCCCTCCGCACCGAAGTTTGTCTCCGGCCGGCCGCCATTTTATCTTTGAGTATTTCGTCTTATTCAAATTTTTTATATAAATATAATTTATTTTATTTGGATTTATTTTATCAATGAAGATACTTGAATAACATAATTTATTTTTGATTGTGAAAAATATTTTGAATAAAGCGGATGCAAATAGGAGCTGAAAGTCAAAAAGTACGAACTCCATACGACAAAGGAGCAGGGCATTGCTCTTAAAGCAGCCACAACATTTTTTTATAGAACACACGCATGACGCATGTGTTTACGTGTACGGAGTACTATGGGTAGGGCCCAAGTGTATAGTGCGGGGCCGGACCGGGGCGTGTACGCAATGTACACCGAACACGCACGTCCCCTAGTGTTGCACGAGCGAGAGTGAACGATGAGGACGAGCCTAAAAATACTCCATTGCAGGTATGGGTACTTTATTATTCGGCCGCGCTAATTCCTGCGGGAATAAATTGGAGTGGAATTACTGATCGAGGTCAAGGGAACGAAGCTGATTTTTTTAAAATAATATGATAGCACAGTAAAACTTTAGGTAGGAGACAAGACTCGTGATTAACAGAGGTAAAGTGAGGTGGTCATCGTAGGAGATAACCTCCACTACCACAGAACTCACAATCATCGTCGATCGCTCTCTGGAACGTGTATACTAGCTGCCTATTCGTGGCTTCAACTGGCAGTAACAGTACAACCTACATTGAAGTTTCAGGGAGCCAGTTTGTGGCGACGAGCAATGGTGATAGTCAGGCCAGGTACTATCATCTCTGTTGGTTATAACCACAAACTGGTTTAAAATGATCACCTATCACTATCGGTTCATGCATTATTTTACCGCATGGATATTTTTGATGTGTATCAAAAGCCATCACTACCTGCCGAACGAACGAAGGGGAAGCTAAGCTAGACATCTGTTCACCTGAGAAAGTTGAGGCCTTCCTCGTGATTAGTTTTTTTTATTACCCAACAGTACAGTACTAGTAATTATTAAAATTGGTATTTTACTTTCCACATTTAAAATAATTGCACATCTTTGTTTCTTGAGAAAGTAAACTATTTTAATTTTGACCAAGTAATAGAAAATAATATCAATACTTAAATCTTCTAATAAATTTATTATGAAAGTATGTTCCAATATTAATCTAATAATATTTATTACACATGGTAAACATGGATATTTTTTCTATACACGTGGTCAAAAGTAAGAAATGTTTGACTTAATAAAACTCATGTGCAATTATTTTGAGACTATGAGAAAGTAACTCTATTTAGCTGCTGTCATCAGACGGCTGGGGTGCATGAAGCGAGGACACATCCTATCATATCATTGGGATAAATAAATAAACTTCATTAAGAGGCACACGCATCTGTACTGCTGGCACGGCCAGGTGCGCGAGCGATGAACGATAAGATGGAGATGGATCGATCGCGTTGTTGTCGTGTTGGCACTGGTTGAAGTGATAAGCAGAGTAGTACAGACGTCTTGCTAAACAATGGCCGACACGCATCTACCGTTCCAGTCGTCTTGTGCATTGACTAGGAGCAAGATCGATCGAGTCTGGACTAAACCGACGAGGAGGAGACGGCCGACCGACCGACCGTGGAGGCGAGGAGCACAGCGGCTCCGGCTGTGTGTGTGCTGGTGTTCCACTTGCTCTGCTCTCCGAAAGTGGACGACGCTATGGCTATGGCTATGGCTCCATCCTGGCTTGGAATTGGGGAATCCTTTTGAAACCTTGGACACGGGGATCCTGATGGTCATGGATGCATGCATAGCAGCAGAGCAGGACAGGACAGGACAGCAGCAGCAGCACGGGTGGGGTGGCTGACTGCCCCACACACCCTGCTGACAATTGTTTGCGCCGACCGATGCGACGACACGAAATGAATGCGGCCCTCGTGCGGGTGCGCGCACGGGTGGCCACCCATGGTCAAAGGCCCCTCCTCTCCTCTGCCCCTACCTGCCGGCCCCTGCCCCTGTCCCTGTCCCTGTCCCGGCCCCTCTCGTCGCTCGATCTCTGTGGCCGCTCGCGTGGGGGTGTCGCGTCGCAGGCAGCGCGTCCCGACGCGACGGACCACGGCCTCTGCTCTGCTCGCAGCGAGTCAGGGACCAGGGTGAGGGCGAAAGCTGATCAGAGACTGCACCCTGCTGCAGCCTGGCCTGGCACGCACGTCCCCGTGCCCGTGCCATCTCGAGACGACGCGCGCGCGGGCAGAGGCACGGCACGGCACGGGCACCGCCCGCCGGAGGGGCCGAGGAGAGGTGGTGCTGGGCCTGCTGGCGCCTGGTCGCCTGCTGCCCTGCCCCTGCTGCTAGATCGATACCGTGAGGCAGAGGCAGGCCGTGTGTCCTGCTCCTCCACTATACTAGGACGGACGTGGGCACGCACGTCTGGCGCTGGCGCGGTGCCCGGCCGGCCAGTCGGTGTCGCTGGCTCGGCGCTCGTCGCTAGTACGTCCCGTGTGCTAGTAGTAGTCGTGAATCACACATCCACACCGCATAAAAAGGCCAGTCGGTGGTTTCAGAGTTGCCAGGGTTTTGGTTTGCTGGCCCCGCCTGTCCGCCCCCCTACACTGCACACATGAGGTTTTGCAACAGAGACAAAGGTGCATGCATGCATGCATCCATTGATGTGCTTGCACATCTGATCTGATCGTATAGGTTGCACATCTCAAGCCTCAAGGACAGACACGATTCGCATCTGGAGTGACGATCGAGCCATTTCTATTTCGCCTATACCATCATCAGCAGTGTCCGTGGACCGTAGTGTGGATCGCGCTCGCTCAATGTTCGATTCGCTGCCCCAGCCCCATTACACATTGACGTTCACGGACGGATCGGAAGCCGCCGGCGCGCCAACCAAAACCGACAAGCTCATGCATGAGGCCGCAGAAGGTGCCGGGAAACGGAGAGATCGATCAATCCATCCATCGGAGTAGGCTGGATCGATCGCTGAGCTTATTACCATTGTAGTATAGTATAGCGCTAGTGACAGATAAGGATGCTTGGACATGCATGCATGGACGATTGGACGTGCTGCCGACTGTCACTAGCGCGAGTGATTAACAATGGCTGGCAGATGAAACAAGGGAGCACGGGACAAGGTAGCTAGGCGCGATTAAGCAGCGGCAGTGATCCAAATCTGACCTGGCCCTGGGCGCGGCCGCTGGAGGACCGGGGGACTTGTGCGTGCAAATCCACATGAAGATACGGGCAGGCGCAAGAGGACAAGCGGCGCACGAGGGGGCATCTCGCCATCGGCTTCATGCGGCAACAGTTGGTCAAAGCTGCCCTGGCTGCCCAGCCGCCCCCACATGCAGTCATCGGTCGGTATACTATGTTGTTCAGCTCCGATCTGCTAGCAACCACGCTACTCCCTCCATCGTGTGTCCAGCAGGTGACCACTGAAAATGTAACATCATGTATTCGTAGTATATTCTTATGGAATATTCGCTTATTCGTATATGGTTTATCAACAACCATTCGAAGTGTTTTCTCTCACAAAGTAAACTAAAGCAAAGATCGTAGAATCGGGTCGCCCGAAATGATCTAACAACATTGAACTAACGTAGACCATTTATATACATACTAGTAAACAACACACATTCTCATGAACATGTTTTACCTCATGAGCACATCACAAAGAAATTAGAAGAAAAAATATTATATACCCTATAATATTATTATATCCTATACCCGCCAAGAAGAAGACAGGAAAATCTAAAATGCCCGCATGCTTGCTAGTAAAAGTTCAATTCTGTTTTAGTAGTGATCTGGCAATTAGAATCGTATTATATACTGTGTGGTATGATAAAAGCAGGAGAGTGTGGTGGGCTGATTAAAGTTTTACCCGGTATATATGTTAGGCCAGCCGCAATTCTCTGAAGACAAGTGGGGAATAAGCAGCACACAGATTGACATCCTGAATATATCATAAACTAAATCACCTCTAAGCCAAAAGCCATATGCTCTGCTTCTGCAGGCAACGTGATCAGACACGACGGCATCCAGAGGTCCAGCGTCTAGCTGTATATATAAGTATCATGGTATTCTTTAACGTCATACTTAACTCTGAAGCAAGCAAAGATATCAAATCAAAGCCCCAATCAAGTCATTTAGAAATACGATTAGTACTTCCCAATTCCCATGATCGTAAATATAAGTTGTGTAGAGTTTCTGTGACCTGAGAATAGAGCAAAAAAGTCATGACTAAAATGTGCGCTTAAAATGTTTTCTCAACCCAAAAGATTTTTTGCAACATAGACCCAATCCTAACCTATAGCTAATCTTGAAAGGTAATGTGTCATGCGGATAGGCAGGTAAATATTTCAAGTAAAACCCTTGGATGTGCTGCCTCAAGCAATTTAGTTCCTATCAATGTGATCTAAATTCAATAGCGTCTATGGTGGTACATACTACTACCTCTGTATATGAAAGAATCATTTTGTAGGCTACAAATTTGTCTCCAAAAGAATCAATTTTTTTGAGGTGAGTGGTCCACCAATCTACATTATCTCTCATAGTCTAGGTTATATTTAACACGACCAAGAATCTTCAATTTTTTTAAAAAGAGAACAAATTCCACAAATTTTACAACTACTACTGAAACTACTACGACTACTGCAACTACCGAGGCTATTAGAACGCTGAAACAGAAAAACACCAACCAAAACCTCCCACACCAAGAGGCCTAATACGGAAGAAAGAAACACTAGGCAATGTAAATTAAACTTATTGATCCGCTAGATTTTTCGCAAACTGAAACTGTCTTATGTCATCTTTGCACACTTGCCCTACTTGGTTAGCCTGAAGACTCTTTTGTTCGAATGTCCCAAGATATTCCTTTCTTTCCAAATATGCCACCGTAAGTATATCATAATGCCATCAAATTTGTTCCTCCGATCTCTAGTAATTTTTATCTGCATTTGCACCAATAGGCATGAATTGATCCGGTTATTGGTATTGTGTCAAGGACTGAAAGATCGAACCACTATTTGTGACGGGACCAAACTTGCTTTGAAAATGGACAATCTTTGCAAATATGGGTTGGCGATTTTGGGTGGGATCCACTAGGGTCATTTGGCCGGTTTTTCTTTTTGTCAAATTGTTAGCAGTGAGTATCTTTCAATGCATGAGTGTGCACGCGAAAAAACAGCAATTTGCGTCACACGACCTCCCTCTAATGTGCTACTATTGAAAACCCAAAAGATTTTTGCAACATAGAGCCAATCCCATCCTATAGCTAATAACCTAGAAAGGTAAAGGTCATGCAAATAGCTAAATGAAGTAAAACATACTCTTGGATGTGCTACCTCAAGCAATTTAGTTCCAACCAATGTGATCCGAATTGGCGTTAATAGGTTTCTTTGGTGGTATCTACTCCCTGTGTGTCTTGAAATAATGGTTCTGTAGGCTATAAAATTGTCTCAAAAAAAAAAAATCAATTTATGGAGGTGAGCGGTCCAATCGATCTATATTAATCTCTCTCATAGTCTAGGTTGTATTTAACACGACCTCTCTCTCTAATGCGCTACTATTGAATATTCCAAACGACATTGTTTAATTAGACTTTGTCGAGAGCTATTAAGGTGCAACAATGTAATCAGTGGGGACATAATATTTTTATCTTCTTTGCTAAGTACATATATCCTAAAGGCGTGGTTTAACAAATATAGAAATTATTAATGGTGATTTTGTAAAACTAGATTTGCCTTAAGAATGGTGAATGACGAACCACACGTCTAAGCATGGTATAAGTGACGTGAGTATGTGACACCAATCGAAGTTCTATAGTACAAAGATGCTCTGTTTTGATGGAAGGTCAACAGAGCCGCTGGGACGGCATAATTGGAGCCTGAATCAGAATCATATCGGGCACTATTTTTTAGATTGCACGCGAACCGCATCGCCCATTGTTTTGGGCAAAAGCTCAAAATCTCTCGCTAAACAAATCTGGCCGCAATCGAAACCGGAGCAAGCAAAGGCAAAAGGACAGAGACCTCAGCCAGTAGTAGCACAAGAAATAGGCCATGGAATGCAAAGGCGAGGGAGGTCAGATCTGACCAACAGCCATCCAACCCAAGGGTAAGGTATTGAACACGACGACGGGGGGCACCCCTATCGATGGGGTGGACCTCTCTTTTCTCTGTGTGTGTACTGGAGCCGCTGCCACTCGTGCGGCTCCTTAAATATGCTACACCCACCACCCCTTCACGGTCATCAAGGAATATTTTTTGCTCCACGGTTGCTCATGTCGTCGTGTCCTTTTGGGTCGGTCAAGTGCCTTCAATCAAGTACATCTGGCTGGGTGCGTCCGCTCGTGCGAGTGTACGTGTACAGCCCCCCCGGTGAAATGAAAATCACAGCAACTTTGCTCTGACTTTGCCCTGTTTTCCTGATAGAAAAGTGCCCGGTTGCCCAGGTGCCCTAGTCGTCCAAATTTACTATGTTTGACTATGCACACCGAGTGCACACCGAGTAAGCACTCTGTTTCCAACTTGCTGGTACCTCCTCTCCTCTGCTTCATAAAAGCACAGTATTTTTTTTAAAAAAATGCAAAGCACAGTAATTTGAGCCTCGTTTGCAACACACACGAATAAGGAACACAAACAATGAACTCTCCAACGTGAGCCTGTAGTATTTTCCTACACAACTCCCTTTACAATTGCCCCAATCCAAAGGTGTTTGAGCTTCTCGAGGCACATCATTGTTTTCATCCACAAATTTGCTAGACCCAGCTATATGCATTGTTCGCATATAGTACAAGATAAAAAAATAGTAAGATGATGTAACCAGATTGTTTAATGTGCCACGTTATATTTTCATTTGAGGTGAAAGGGTGAGAAGATCCGTAAATTCATAGCCAGTTTATGTATGACCTTTAATAAGTTTAACAA
Organism: Hyparrhenia diplandra; assembly: GCA_015847255.1. Lineage (NCBI taxonomy): Eukaryota > Viridiplantae > Streptophyta > Magnoliopsida > Poales > Poaceae > Hyparrhenia > Hyparrhenia diplandra. The sequence continues at coordinate 238,634 of JADLZK010011774.1, forward strand.
GAGGACAGTATAATATATCAATGATTAACCACCATTTAGGTGACCAATATACAACCAGCTATTTACTAGTAAAACATTAACCACATGCTCTGTTAATTTCGCTTTTTTTTTTTTTTGGTAATTTGTTAATTTCACTTTGGTTGAAAGCATTCTGCTGACCGTTGTTGAGGGTAGGGCAAATAATTGGCAGCACAGCACAGGATACCCAGGGTGGGGTGGCGGGGGAACAGTGGCTGTCGGGAGTTACAGATGGTACCAAACGACCTGAACACTCTGTTTCTCCTTGTCTGTATAATTTAATTTGTTTAGTTTTTTAGAAAAAACACACACACTCGTCTATTCTAAACTATAAATTATTATTTTTTATATACATATTTTTTATTATATATCTAAGTATAACTTGCCATTTTAAAAAAGTTAAAAATGATTTATAGCACAAATAATCTCAAGTGGATTCTCGATTTGTTTATTTTCAAAACAAACTTTCGTGGACTTCCAAATAGCCCAGCCCATTGCTATACTCCCCAAAACATGATTTTTTTTTGTATCTAAGGCTAATTTTTTTAGCTAATTTTTTTTTTTAAATAAGGGAACAAAGTTCCAGCCTCTACCATTTTGGTTCATTGCCAAAATGGTACACAGCTAGGTGTCACGATACATATATAAAAGATAAATTTGCCACAAGGCAAAGAAAATCCAAACAGGAAATAAAAAGAAGTTTGGCTCAACTTGTGAGCTCAATGGCAAAAAGGGAAAATTCTAAACACCAATACGGTTTATGAAGTTCCAACCAAACTTTGTAAAAACGGACATGATTAACATCTCCCATCTTCTACATCTTTCCTTGAAAAGCGGGTGTTCCTCCTCCTTATGCAGCATGGACCGCTAACGTATTCAAAACGTTGCCCTGAAGATTACTTGCATAAAAGTATTAGCTTTAGCTTTATTAAACACCATATCATTCCTATTCAACCATATCGCCCTACAGAGCGCAGCAGCTCCTAAGGGTAGCTAATATCACACCACTTCCACAACGATCTAGATTCCTTGGTATATTATTGTCCCTAATAATTTTTTGGCTACCACAGCCCAAATATACTAGCGACGTAATGTATCCTCTCTGACATCACCATCTTTAGAGTTGCTTATTAGTAAAGTCTTACTGCGTATTTGTAAGCTTAAAATACGAAGCTATCGATGGAGAGGCACACATTGTTGGAGACAACACTCTTGTATGCAACCACTTCGGCGGAGCTATCGATAGAGAAAGACACATCGACCTAGGATAATGAGATTGTACTTGCACAATGATAGAAGAAAAACCTCTATTGTAGTAGAATGGAACAAAATCATTGCAGTACCCGTTCGCTGGATGGTTTCTGGAGCTGATAAATATTGTAACATTGATACGTGTTTCTAAAAAGAACTATTTTAGGGACAACACTCTAGCGTCTCTGTCGATGCATCCAATTTGACTAGGATCAAGGTAGTACTTACTAGATTACATAGCGCCAAGGATTAGAATTTCACCGTTTGTATTTCAACCTTTTCATTGCAAATCTCAAGTTGCAACTCGATCGCTTATCTCCACACATTCGCTTAACGTTTTACTCCTGTAGTATCTTGCAGAGCTTGAGCAACCCTATGCACTCCCAATACTAGTAGGAGTAGACTAGTAGGAGTAGATTTTCTGTCTCTCTATCTCTCTCTCTCTACCTGCGTGTTTGACTGCACCTTCAGAAGCCTAGATGCTAGGCTACTCTACGCTGGACCATCCTCCTAGTCAGTCCTAGCTATAGCCCGCCCGCCCTTCCTTGATAAAAGCTACGCTTACGTTACTGTGCCACACTACTGCGTCATGGAGGTAATTTGGCAACAGTAAAAACAGAGATCATACATTACTGTACTCTTATATACAGATACAGACGTTTCTTTTTATTTTTTATTAGATAAAAACAGAGATCATGCATGCTAGCTAGTACAACTACAGGCTCAGGGAAGAACACTAAATAAATAAGTAAATAAATGAAAAGAAGACAGCCAAAAGAAAGGAAACAAAAGGCAGCCTTATTTTTCTCTCCTCCTCTCTCTCTGCTTCATTCCCCTCTCCATTTGCCAAGATCCTTCCTACCTTCCGCTACTATATAGCTCCCCCCTCACCTTCCGTTCTAGAGAGAGGGAGCTTTGCCAGCGGCCTGTGTGTGAGCATTGTTGAGCTGTGCAAAGCTGCAAGCAAACCATTCATATATAGTTGCATATATACATATATATACTGTAGATAGATAGATAATTTAATATATAGATAGGTGAGGAGAGATTGATGTTGCAGTCCGATCGATCCATGCATGAGGTTGTGAGATGAAACTCGGGAGGAGGAGTGGTGGGCGATGATGGCGGGGGAGCTCGTGCTGGGCGCTGCGGCGATCCTGCTCCTGGCCTCGCTCCTGGCTCTGGTGCTCAGCCACTTCCTGCCCTTGCTTCTGAATCCCAAGGCTCCCAAGGGGAGCTTCGGGTGGCCGCTCCTCGGCGAGACGCTGCGCTTCCTCACGCCGCACGCTTCCAACACGCTGGGCGGCTTCCTCGAGGATCACTGCTCCAGGTACATACTACACAGCTAGCGAACCGGCCGGCCGTCCTGGCCGGCCATATGAGAATGAGATCGATCTTGCTAATCACCTTGCCGTGCAATTAAGTATTGCGCCATTATTTCATGTGACAGCAAAAGGTGATGCTGTCATGTCGTCTAAGCATGCATCCTTTTTCATCTATATGCATCTCTCATGTTTTTGTTTTGGTTCAGAGCCCGTGACAGTCTGATCACTCACTGATTAATTCACGGTGAAGTGAAAAAGAATTTACAAGCATGCATGGTCCTAGGTAATGACTACGGCAGGCATTGTTGTTGCGTATACGCAGGTATGGGCAGGTGTTCAAGTCCCACCTGTTCTGCACGCCCACGGTGGTGTCGTGCGACCAGGACCTCAACCACTTCATCCTGCAGAACGAGGAGCGGCTGTTCCAGTGCAGCTACCCGAGGCCCATCCATGGCATCCTGGGCAAGTCCTCCATGCTCGTGGTCCTGGGCGAGGACCACAAGCGCCTCAGGAACCTCGCCCTCGCGCTCGTCACCTCCACCAAGCTCAAGCCCAGCTACCTCGGCGACATCGAGAAGATCGCGCTGCACGTCGTCGGCGCGTGGCGATCGCACGACGGCGGCCATGGCGGCGGCAGGCGGGTCGTCGCCTTCTGTGAGGAGGCAAGAAAGGTTTGCAGCTGTGCACCCGACGAATCTTTTGCCGTGGTGACTTTGTTTGACTTACAAGGGTTTTTGTGTTGTTGGCCGTGTCCGATCCTCTGCTCTGTCCTTGATGAGAAGCACAGTTTGCATTCAGTGTGATAGTGAAGCAGGTGCTGGGGCTGTCACCAGAGGAGCCCGTCACTGCAAGGATACTGGAAGACTTCCTGGCCTTCATGAAGGGCCTCATCTCCTTCCCTCTCTACATCCCAGGGACCCCATATGCCAAGGCTGTCCAGGTTCGTAATCATCCATCCACCATGTCTTTACTAGCACATGCCATGCTTGCAACTCTTAATAAATTAAGAATCATCGAATCCTAATGCATGATATATGGCAGGCGAGAGAGAGGATATCCAACACTGTGAAGGGCATCATCGAGGAGCGGCGGAGTGCTGGGTCATGCAACAAGGGCGGCGACTTCCTTGACGTGCTGCTGTCAAGCAACGAGCTCTCTGACGAGGAGAAAGTGAGCTTCGTGCTCGACTCCCTGCTGGGAGGATATGAGACCACCTCGCTCCTCATCTCCATGGTCGTTTATTTCCTCGGCCAGTCTGCTCAAGATCTGGACCTGGTTAAGGTAATAATACTATGCTTAATAGTATGCTATTTTACTTTATTTTAGTGCTGGTTAGCCACCAATAAATAAACGAACCATGAACAACATGCAGAGGGAGCACGACGGCATAAGATCCAGCAAAGGGAAGGAGGAGTGTTTGACCTCAGAAGACTACAAGAAGATGGAATATACCCAACAAGTGAGATAGATGATCATTCATTCAATAATATGTACTAGTACTAACAGAAATTTACATGCTCAATGCTTGAATCTCCAAAACATGAGATTTTAAATTTTGCTCTGTATGTAAATATACAGGCAGAGTATGTGGAAATGCTGTTGTCATATATGCTGATGGCGTGGTGGTTGCAGGTTATCAACGAGGCGCTGAGATGCGGCAACATTGTCAAGTTTGTCCACCGGAAGGCGCTCAAGGATGTCAAATACAAAGGTGAGATGAATGAAGCCCTCCTGTCCTGCCGCATCGAGAGAGGCTTTCGCGGCAGATTCCATTTGTGCTCATCACATGATAATGGATCAGGCAACACCTTTAAGCCTGATTTTTAAGCATTGTTATGCCCAGAATACCTCCTAGCTTTTGCTAAACGAAGATGCTCAAAAGCAAGTGGCTCTCCCTTTTGCTCTGTTGCAGAGTATCTGATTCCATCTGGCTGGAAGGTCCTACCGGTCTTCAGCGCTGTTCATCTCAACCCCTCACTTCATGGAAACGCACAACAGTTTCAGCGCAGTAGGTGGGAGGTACGTACGTACGCTGTGTTCTTTCTCACTGAAACTCCTTCCTAATCACTATTCTGGACTTGCCATCTAGCTATGATAATGGCACTGATCCAATGATCCATGTTCCATAAATAGTCAAGCTTAGCTTTGTGATAGTATACATGCCTACTGAAATATAGAAATAAAAGACAGAGGACCTATCAAACAAGCTTATCAGGGGCTTTTAGGGAATCTTCCTTTAAAGTGTGTACTCTTAACTAATTGCTGCCTTTAATTAGTGTGTGTCCATCTGTGACATAATTACTCACAACTGTTCTGGTATCTTCAGATGCCAAGCATGCTGCCTGATGTAGTGCTTGTTGTTAATGGTCCTAACCATGATTTCGCTCGTTAAAAGCCAGCCCTCTGGGCTTTGCTTCATTTTTCTTTCTTTAATGATGTTGGTTTCATTCATATGTTGAGTGACTCATCTGATTGATATACCAGGGAACAAGCCAAGGGACAAGCAAGAGGTTTACACCGTTCGGTGGTGGCCCCCGGCTCTGCCCAGGATCAGAGCTTGCTAAAGTAGAGGCTGCTTTCTTCCTCCATCACCTTGTCCTCAATTATAGGTAAAAACAAAGGATGGTCTTAGTCCTAAATGAGTTTGACATGAAATTTTGGCAAATCAAAGCACAGTACACATGAACATGCAAATTTCTAGCCAACATAAGGAAATAGTAATGTGGCAGGACAGTGTTCATCCAAATAGAGCAATCTGTCAGGCCATGAACATAAAAGCAAAAATAATGCAGCAATCATTGAACCACATGCTAGGAAGTAATGGCAAGAAGGTTATGACAACAATGTTAAATACAAAAATATGATGAGGCAAAAATGGACAAGGACCCAGAATAATAAGGCCATTGGTGTCAGATCAATAGTAAGAAAAAATAATATAGCAAGTGATGGCAACAAGGTTATGATAATAATAACGGGCCTCTCCAATTTATGTTTTTATCGACAAGGACCACAGGTCTCAAAATAAATGTTAAGTAATTTTGGATCCAGAACTCTAGATCATATCAGACGACAACAGAACAAACATTGGCAGCATTAGGTTTTCGACAAGTAGGCTATGCAAGTTGAGGGGTAATCATACAAGATATGGAATTCTGCAGGGTGATCCAACTGCCAAATTTTCTCCATAATAACCATCTGAATGTGACAAATGACTAGCCATTGTTATTATTCCTTCAGAGTAGTAAAATTACTTACAGTTTTAGTAATGTAGTTAGCTGATCATCGCTTTCAACTTGGTGGCTTGCAGATGGAGAATTGATGGCGATGACATTCCAATGGCATACCCGTATGTGGAGTTTCAGAGAGGTCTGCCAATAGAAATCGAGCCAACTTCCCTGGATCTTATTCTTGACTGTCCTGAAGCTTCAGCCGCAGCGCGTTCATCAGTTAGTGATACACCAGAGAGAAAGGGGAAGGCGCATGGAGCATTTACATGAAGGATCAGTGACAAGTCCCATAAATGAAGGAAACACTGAGCACGGGCCGGTAGAATCAGGCAGCTAAGACTGTAATTTGATGTACATGGTGTAGATATATTTTGCCCATGGCAATTGCTTGAGGTGGTTGATTCACTTCACCCTGTAAAACATTCTCCAGTGGTTCAACTACTATCCTATAAAAAAGAAGGGACCCTGGGTTTCGTAAGGCTCTCATCATCTAACTTTGTAGTACTCCGCTGCATATCGTTACTAACAACTGGACGTACTTGCTCCAAAGAGACCAGAATGATGGAGGATTGTTTTGTGGTAACTGAGGTGAAAATGCCACACTTGAGTTTGGCATTAGAAGAAATGATGAATAAAAATGCAAATTAAAGTTGAGGGAAACTTGTGTCAACTTAGTGAGATGGGGAGACAGACGACAAGTTATCTGGCTAACCAGTAGGATAGTTAATTTGCCATTTGATCAGCCAGAAGTTCCGTTCTAGAGTCAGGATGCAGCATACAGCTGCAAGATGAAAATGTCAAAACAGGGGGGTTTTTTTTTTTTTTTTTTTTTTTTTTTTTTTAAGAAACACGAGTCTACAAAAGTATACATCTACAAAGGTTGTGTTCTGGAGTCAGTAAGCAGGATACAGATGGAAGATGAAAATGAAGTAAGCAGGATACAGATGGTAGATGAAAAAAAAAAAATGAAAAAAAAAAAAAACACTACAAGATGAAAATGTTTTAAAATACAAAAAGATGGCCCATGCAGGTCTCTCGAACCTGCGACCTTCGCGTTATTAGCACGACGCTCTAACCAGCTGAGCTAATAGGCCATGTATGCTGTTTGCTTACATTATTATTTTCTTGTCTGATATCTCTGCAGTGGATCAAGTCATCACCATGCAACGCCAGATGACATATATTGATCAACTGGTGTTTGATTCAAAGTAAAATCATAATTTTATCCCAAAGCATCATTTATTCATGAGTATCAGCATATGTACAAGCACAACAATTGCTACCAACATTCTGAAAAGTGTCCCACAAGCACACAAACTGGAGAGCATAAAAGCTACCACCTTATTGAACAGAAAATAACTAGGGACAGAGGCAATTGGATCAGAAGTCTAATTTAACGGGTTCAGGGAGGAGCAGCCACGGGACTGTAGGTATTATGCTTGGGATTTCAGAAAATCTGGCTGATTTGTAACTGATCTAACCCATGCCCATTTGTGATCATTCACATCGACAGGGTTCTTTGCCACAGCGATATCTTCCAGTGGTATGTAACTGTATGTCCCATTTACTGGACCAGGTACAAAGCCAGTAAAGCCAGCCATGACCCCATGAATGGCGGAATGCGCCAGCAAAGTGCAATACAAATTGTCGGTGGCATTTGCAGGAACCGCTCGAATCATGTACGTTGGGTCAATATACTTCACAGTCAGCAGTTCATCGGGATGTTCTCTCTTCCACCATCTGCCCAGTTCGGATTTCAGCCAAGGTCCCACATCAAGGAACACAATGTTGCCCGACTCATCCTGCTCTCGCTTCTGATCATCAGTCCGGGGAATCAATTCCTGACCAGCTCCTTCAGCAACCACGATGACAGCATGCCCCTTCTTGCTAATCCGCTCATACAGGAACTCAAACAGGCCACCCTTACCTTCCAGGTGGAAATCAATCTCCGGGATCAAGCAGCAGTCAACATCCCGACTGCTCAGAGTGGCATGAAGGGCGATGTGGCCAGTACTCCTCCCCATAAGTTTGACAAGGCCTACACCATTGACAGCGCTAACAGCCTCCACATGAGCAGCGTCAATTGCCTGCTGAGCAATCTCCACCGCAGTTTGGAAACCAAACGACCTGTCTATGATGCCAATGTCATTGTCCACGGTCTTTGGGATCCCAGTAATAGATATGTCCAGACCACGGCGTTTAAACTCTTGAAAGATAGCCACAGCCCCTCTCATGGTTCCATCCCCGCCGATCGCATATATCTGAGAAATATTTGGACACGATCAGTTTAGTTTATACTTTATAACGAAGCACAGGCATGTGCAAAAGCAGTGAACACGTCTAAGAACTAAGCAGGTAAACGATTGGAATAGCTGAATTTTGATCCCCCTGTGAGTAAACAGCTCAAAAACCCATAGACTACTTAGCCATTCTGAACCCTTAAACAGTATATGATATGATTACTTCTGTTCTGTCTATCATACTAGTACAGTGTTGGGATTTAATAAGTGTATAAATAAACTGTAAATAGTGCAAAAAAAATCCCAATTTTACATTGCGGTGCCTCGCAGTCCTCACCTGCGTGTACCCGCGCGCGACGATGCCATCGACGATCTTGTCGAGATCAAAGCCACCCCTTGTGGTCTTGAGCACGGTGCCGCCCTTCTTATGCCAGTCATCGACGGCGTTAGGGTCGAGCCTGACATGATCCTCATCGTCGCCATAGAACCCCCGGTACCCCGCGGCGACGCCGAAGACGTGTCGGACGCCGTAGAGGTCGTGGAGCCCGACGACGAGCTCCCTGAGCACGGTGTTGAGGCCGGGCAGAGTCCGCCGCAGGTGACGAGCGCGGCGCGCGCCGCGGCCGGGTCGTCGACGGCGACCTCCCCGCGCGGGCCCGCGCGGCGGTAGGCCACGAGCGGGGACGGCGACGCGGAGGCCAGGTCGAAGAAGGCGTGGCGCAGGGTCACGTCACCCGGGGAGATGTAGAAGGTGGACGGCGGGTGGAAGTAGGGGTGGCGCGAGATGGGGTTCGGGGATGCGGATGGGGATGGGGAAGAGGTGAGCGCCGCCGCGGAGGGCAGGCGCGGCACGTCGCGGAGGGTGAGCGGCGGGAGAGTCACGGTGGTGTTGGTCGGGCCGGTGGCGTCGGCGCCGGAGATGGGGGCGGCCGTGGGGTCCATGTGTCGGTCGGCGAGCGAGGTGGCGTAGCGAGGTGGATGGGAGCTGGGACCTGGGAGCGAGTCGGTCAAGTGGGGTGTGGGCGGCGGGGTTTTAGCCGCGCGACGTGTGGCGGTTTCGGCGGAAAGGGTTTGAGCTTGGACCTTCGAGAAACGAGGCGCGGCCGGGCCACCTCAGCTGCTCGTGAGTTTAATAAAACGGCCACGTAAACAATGTTAGGCATCGCACGAAGTAGCCTCGACTCGACACGTCGCGTAAATAATCTCGTTTTATTCAGCGAATTGGCTTGTAGTCCAATGGTAGGACGGTCTAGTGGGGCGCTACCCACCGGGGTTCAAATCGGTGCTCGCCGCGACCTTTTCCCCGGGATTTTCCAGGATTTTTCGGCGTTGTGCATTAAGTGGTAGCGACGTTCCGTCGTGACGAGCGCCAATGGTGACTTCGAGAATCTCGAGATCTGCCGGGTGCTCCCGGTCGCCGGAGGTGCTCATAGGGGTAGGGTTTGCGTGACGTGTGTTCGGAGGGGGTGAGTGTGCGTGCGTGTTGTGGCGTCTGCATTGTATTGTGTCATTCTCAAAAAAAAAAAAAAATAATCTCGTTTTATTCAGGTGAGGTGCTTTGCTTCTTACAACGCGTGGCTTTTGTGGAACTGCGAACGACAGTACGTGGTGCCGACGCACACACTAGAGAACCAGTTCTGACGTGGTTTCGAGGGGAAAAAGTATGATTTTTTTTTTCTCTCCATGTATGCCATTAAAAAAAATGACCTACTCATTGAAATCACTAAAAAGTTTAAGAGGGTGTTAGATTTTCGCCGTTTGGTCACCTGACGCGTGATCTCGGCATAGCTAAATGACCCGAATTGCCCTCTTATTTCTCCTCCCCTCCTCTCAAATCGGCAAGTGAACCCCACATGTCAGCTTCTTCCTTCACCTCTGGCTTCCTATCCATAGCAGCCTCTCCCTCTCACTAACGCCCCCCCATGTGTCAGCTTCTCCTCTCCGGCGGTGCATCTCCTCTCTGGCGGCCCTCTACCCTTCGGTCCCTCCGCGAGCAGGCTCGGACAGGCGCATCTCTCTCTCTCTCCCACTTGCTCCTCTTCAATCTCTCCCTCTGCCATCCCCGGCGCATGCCATTGCTTCACGCAGGAGCTCCATCGTCCAAATTCACCACCACCCGATTCATCGTGCACACAGCTCCGTCTGTAAGATGAATTTTTGGCATTTTGTAGTACTATATACATAGCCAAATGAGGCCTAATTTAGCAAGGACATGATGTCTACAAAAATATGGGCTATGTAGATATTTGGGCATTAATGGTGTACTAAAATTTCCTAATAACCATCAATTGGCATAAGGGCTAATTAACGCCATATTGGGCTTGTGCATATGGCCCATAGCTAAGTGGCACATGAGTGGCTTGCCGACAGTACTAGGCCCATGATCAGCTTTTGAATAAAATGATTTAGTGTAGTGCTGATTAAGCCCATTGCCCAACGTACACATGTACAAAGGCGTGTACACATGCACAACATTGTGGCATAGGAATTTTGACTGGTTTACGCCGGCATGCCAGACCGTGTACTTGAAGATTACTTGGGCTGATTAGCACCGGCCATTAGCAGCTCCTAATCTTAATTATGGGCCTTCAAGAAGTAATTTGTGCATGGCCCATGCAAGAGTACGTAGATATGTATGTCTGGGCACACAGGTGAATTAGAATCTATCCTTAGCCCACGTACGAAGTATATACACGTACATGTTGGTGTTCCGGAAGGAGATAAGCTCTGCCGACGCGATAAGATCAATTCAAACTTCGAAGTCGTAAAATATCTCGGCCGCCAGCGCGTGCCGCTCGGAAGGCTTCGTCAATTCAAATTTTGAAATACGCAGCGCGGCCGCGCGTCCGGGCGTTCCGCTCGCCTGCAACTGACCAGCGGCGGCGCTCTCCTAGCCACCGCCTCACAGGCCCTCGAGCCATCAACCCTAACCTTTGGCCTATAAAAGAAGGCCAACTCTCCCTGCTCAAGACACGCATTCCATCTTCACACACCGCCGCCAGGCTGCACACACACTCCATCTCTTCATCATGCCGCCGCCAGGCTAGCTGCCGCACATGCGCTCCATCACAACACATCGCGCCGCCAGCCAGCACACACACCTATCGCCGGCAATCTATCATGGCAGCGACGTCGTCAACACCATCGTCAAGCGGTTCATCTTCTCCGGCAAGATCGTCAACTGCGTCATCGTCAAGCCGAACATCTACGCCATCGTCTCCGGCAAGATCGTCAATCACGTCTCCGGCGAGCTGAACATCTACACACAACCCGCGCGCCACCGGCTTCTTCATCGTCGAACATCATGCCAGCCCGGCCCATGCACGGTGAGGTTGTTTATATTTAGATTTATATGATGTTTGTCTCTATGCATGGCAGCAGAAAGATACACATGCAAGAGTTTTGCCCGGCGGCGAACGGCAGAGGCCAGGCAAGCACGTGGCCGCGAGCAGCACCGGTGCCGGAACGACGACGTCTACGGCGAGCGTGGCAACTAGACGGGCCAGCAGCGCCGCGTCATGTTGATCTTATCTAGGCGGTGGCCGTGCCAGCCCTGCAGCAAACACGGGCGGATCCAGGCGTGATGACGAAGACTCATTTGTGCAGCGGCTCAGCAATTCACGGTACATCAACCACGACGGCCCCGGCAACCATCTCGATGGCGGCGACCACCTGAGATCGCCCTTTCATACACCGGCGGCGACCACTACTGCACTGCACTACGACTCGACGGCGAAGGTGTACGGGCGGCGGCTCGATCGGCAGCATGAGTCATGAAGTGCCTACAGTGGCCACAAAGCGGCCCGATGACGGTGGCAGCCCAACGAATCGGCATCCACAGAAGCCAAGCACATGTGCATCGGCAACATGACACGTCCACCACAATTGTGTGCAGCGGCAAGATCGACAACGGGGGCAGGGACCGGCCAACACTCCTGATCACCAGCGTCTACGTACATGGCAGCATGCAAGACATCCCAGCAGAGACGGCAGCTCGAAGAAGAACATGCAGACGTGCATACACATTCCTGTGTTGGCGTGATGAGCCACGGTCACGGCAAACGTGGCACTCGATGACCCGGAGTGGCAGCAGCAAGAGTCCAGCGATGGCCGGAACGGCGCCGGAGCAACGGTGGCGGCAGATCAGTGCGGCCCGGCAATGGCCCGACGTGGCATGGCGATGGCATCCCGGCGAGAACACAGCGGCAAGATGAGCTAGCAGCAAGATCGGCACAACAAGTAAAGATGCAAGCAAGATGCAGCCCGACAGCGGCGACAACGTGATCAGCGTCTACACGGGTAGTATGCACGGCGGTCGAGCAAGTTTCAGTTGTGCCTTGGCAGAGACGACCGTCGCAACCTCCGGTGATGGCCGCAACAGCGCCGGAGCGACGGCGGCGGCAGAGCAGTCCGACCCGACAATGGTCCGATGTGAATCCAGCAGTGTCCAGAACAACCGCGGCGGCGGAGTAGTGCGGCCCAGCAATGGCCCACCTCGGCAAGGCTTCGGCATGTAGCAGTCAGATATACAAATATATATACTTGTACAATGTACCACAAGAAAGCAAACAGAGAAGCAAGTCGAAGTGTACAGTACCATGCATATATGCACGTTTTGTACGTGGGCAAAGTACATATGCACGAGTTGCAAGCTAGCTTAATGTTATTGTTTGGCCCATTACTGGCAGCCCAATATTGATTTCCTAGCCCAAGCAAGCCACGGGCTCCGACAAGCCCGAAATATGAACAACGTCCGCAAACATGCTAAGTCATGTCGAAGCGCTCGAGTTCACGCGCATATGCAAATTGGCGAGCTGACTAAGTATCACGCCAATGATCTCAGAAGTTTACATGAAGGAGAAATCTCCTAAGTGTGTCATGAGCACAAGTCTCGCATTCACCACCTACCATGTTTCCGCACCGTCAAGGCCGGTGATCATATGAAGTCAATTTCTCTCCCGGATACCCGAGGCTGGGATGTTTTTTTCCCGCGACCCGGCGAGGCGGAATCATTGTTCGTGACCGGCGAGGCCGAACACTTGACTTCATTATGGGATCCGCATCGGCGAGGGCGGATACCTTTGCTAGAGGGCGGCGAGGCTCTAGCACTTCACCATTTCATTCATTTGTGCTTATGCATATATTTGGGAGATAACTCTTGTTTATTCGGAGGCGGCGACAATGACCATCGGCGCCATAGCTTAATCGGAGGTATTCGCGGCCCAATGCCCGGATGTAATTAAGTGGAGGCCTCCCGAGGCCCCATGAACCGAAAGCCACGCAATCCCCGATTGTCGGATGAGGCTCGGCGCAAAATATATATTAAAGTGGGAAATTGTACTTTGTAATTCTATGATGAATAATAAAGTGATATTTCCCTGAACTTTTGTCCCTTGTGTATTTTATTGCACATTTACTTTATTTGTATACGAATGTATACTGGCACGCCCGCGCTTAATAGTACTAAGTAGTACGACCAGCCAAAACACTGAGAGAGATCCGCCCCTTCGCGATTTTTTACTGGCGAGAAACAAAATGGCACGCCCGGTGGGACATGGTTCTCCTCCCATCTTTGCTATGCTCGATGGTCAAAAAAAAGTTGTTGTCTCTCCTGAGATCTACAAGTTGTGCCGATGAAAATTTCATGTACAAGAGGTTGTGTGGGCTAACGCTTTTGGGCAAGTCCTATTTTGACAGCCCTAGAACCCTTCGTATGATGCAATTTGGGAGTTCTATTGTCCTAATATTCACTTGCGGCGTAATAAATATGCCCAGCTACGTCCCAATACCACAAAACGTATGAGGACCGTATTTATGATCAGGAGTCCCTCAAGGCTTTTGTCAAGATGCACGTCAGCAATTCATGTCGTGGCCTCAATGCAAATGAAACCTCACATTACTCGGGATGTGGATATGGAGAAAGGTCAACTAAGTATGCGGCTATACTTGCTGATTGCTCAGCCACGAATGGGAGAATCATCCTAAAATGTGAGGATGCTCTATGTAGCCTCACCTACATAAGAAGCTGCTCTCGTGATGCCCTACACAAAAAAATCACATGGAAACATGATCACACCAGTTTTTGTGATGCTTTTCTCCCAATACTTGTGGCAAGTTTGCTTTGTTTGCCAATAAGCATGCTAGAACCATATGCAAAAGATCAAGAAGAAGGCAATCCCATTCCCGCATATGAGTCAAATATTGCGAGTGGTGTGAAATAAATAAGATGCCTATAAAGGTGCTCAACATGAAGAGAAACACTACGTACCCCTCAAGCAAGTGGAGTGGCGACTACAAACTTGCATTCATCATTGCCCAAAACAATTGTGGGCACTTTTGTGGAAGGGTCAACCACAGATGATCTCGATGTCATGACAGAGACCAAGTAGGCAGTACATAATACCCAAGTTTGTCCCGTAGTTCAAAGGTGACAACTATTTTCTATGAGAAAACTCACTTCTCATCATGGGCTAGTTTTGCCCAAGGATTGGGGGCAACCTTCGAGGTTAATGAAACACAACAAGCAACCTCGGAGATTACATAACCCCGATAGTGGAAGAACATGAAGCACGCCTCGGACTAAAGCTTGTTTAACCTAGCCCTTTAAGGTGGCATTGATGTGACTAGGCTGCTACTTTTTTTTTCTTCTCATCCTGAAGCTAGGACAGCTATCCTCGCCTTGACGTGGCTAAGAGCTGGCGACTTTTCCATGCCCTCAAAATATCTGACCTTCTTCATGCCCATGTGTTGGGGGCATCTCCAAGGTTGCCCTCAAAAGATGAAGCATGGTTGTTATTTTCACCTCTAGAGCTGGGGGCAAGCACCTAAAGTTGCCCTGTATATAAGTCCAACAATCGGGGCATTTCCAAGGCGCCATTCTAAAAATATGTGTAATACATTGGTTATTTCACATCTAGAGCTGGGGGCAAGCACCTAAAGATGCCTTGTATAGCTGGGGGCATCCGGAAGGTAGCCCTGAAAAGAAGATAAAGCGGGAAAATCTAATCCCTCATCTAAAACCATGAGTGCATCGCACCAATGCAAAATATTTCGGAGCAGGGATGAAGTACTTGATTACTCTGTGCGCTCCATCCCCCAAATCGAGGAGTTCATCATATTGAGCCCTAGAAATTCAGCATGAGGGTAACCCATGGAAATCTTGCTCCTTGTTAAAATGCACCTGTGGAGCAGTCAAAGTTAGATGGTTCATCTCAGTCATGCACATGGAACCTCACCCCCGCTATTGGGAGCTTCAACCCACTAGCTTGTTTTATCAAAGTCGCCATTAGAAGCTTCAACGCCACTACTAAGCTTCAAGTTGTTGAGAACTAGGGCGACTTACCATCTGCCCAAGAGTTGAGCAGCAATGCTATGAAGTAAAAAAATGTCTATGGTGTCTTCTCATGGCGAAGTGAAAAAGGTAATTCCTTCCCTTGACAAGCAAAAGATGGTGTACAACACATCAACATGGAGTTGGTTGAAATAAACATTGGGAGTGCTAAAGATCCATGGCCCACCCTCATCAGCGCCACCCTTATGCCAAAGGAACATGAAGAATAGACAATTTTTGAAGCAACACCATTTGCATGGTCCTACATGGAGATGACACTAGTCTAGACCCAAGTGTTGCCACTCATGCATATGTTGGTGATAGATTCTCAATATCGCCCTATAAATGAACAATTGATGTGTCGCTGCCGACCGAGATCACAAAATGACATAGTGGCCAACTATTGATGGGTTTATAAAAGAAGTACAATATCCCTGACGACTCACATATATAGCGCCGGTAACAAAAGAAAATGCAAGTCTAGGTGTGCATGGACTTCCTCCATCTAAACCATACTTGCTCGAAAGATGATTTTTCCTCTTTTGTGATGGAGATGGTTATTGATGCCACTATGAGTTATGGTGCCCTACCACTCATGGGATCGAGGTACTACATCGAGCCCACTTGTATCCGGGTCTGTTAGCCAATGTACTCGAAGCTTTCTTCAACAGCAAACATAGGGAAGACATCCCACTGTCCTTCCACATCAACAAAATTGGGGGCATCACCATGCCTCCCTAGTCCTATGTGATATGCTGATAGTTTCCGGCATCACCCCTACATCAACGACATTGGGAGAGTCATCATACCTCCCTTGTCCCCTATAATGCAATGGCTTAGTGGCATCGCCCTCTACATCAACAATGCTGGGGGCATCACCATGCCCCTGCTCCCTTATGATACAGATGGTCCTCTAGTGTTTCATTTATGCCTTCTCGGTGTGCACTCACCATTGTGCAATTTGTCCACCTATTTTGCTTAAACAAAAAGGGCTTTCATCTTCCAAGTGTCAACACACTAGAAAGCGCAGCCATGGTAGATTTCCGGGTTGCACATCCGGTCCCAGAGGACTCCCCATTAATAACGGACCTACCAGATGAAGTAGTGTTTGAAGTCGATGTTGAGGCCCCTTAGGAGCTATACTTTGATGGAGCGGCCGACACTGAACATGACCCTGACAAGTCGCCAAAAAGAACAGCAGGCGCAGGGATAATATTCAAAACCCCTCGGGGAGACACAATGTACCACTCATTCTCTTTGCTTAAAGAGGAATGCACCAACAATGAAGTAGAATATGAGTCTCTCATTTTTGGGCTATTACTAGCCCTCTCCATGGACATTTGTGTCCTACATGCATCTGGGGACTCTCAACTCATCGTGAGGCAAGTGAACGACATCTACGAGGTTTGTAAGCCCAAATTAAAAGTCATACCATGCGGCTGCATGCAAGCTCATGGACAAGTTTGAGTACATTCAAATCAGCTATATCCCTCGAAGTGGAAATGCATCCACCGATGTTTTGGCCAAACTTGTGGCTTCCCTAGCCCTTCCTGATGGGGAAGCAAATATAAAAGTAGAAGAAAGATGGCTCCTCCCAGCAGTATTTGACCTCATCCCAGAAATTGGAGATGTAAACATCATGACTACAAACAATGTTCATGATCAAGATTGGCGCAAACTTTTCGTCGACTATTTCAAACATGGGATACTTCCAAGTGACCCTGTCGAATGTCGCCAATTTCTACGGCGTGTCCCGTCTTACATCTTCAAAGCTGAAGTGTTATACAGGCGCCCCTTTGGCCATCAAATATCCCTCCGTTGCCTTTCTCGCGAAGAGGCTGATAAAGCCCTTAAAGAGGTTCATTCTGGAGTGTGTGGTGGACACCAAAGCGGGCCAAAGATGTACCACAGCATCAAACTCATGGGATGCTATTGGCCGGGAATGATGGTCGATTGCATCAAAATAGCACCTGCCGTGTCACGAAAGTGCCAAATACACGGGGATTTCAAGCACCGGCCCGGTCCCTCTTCATCCAACCATACCCTCATGGCCGTTTGATGCTTGGGGCATTGATGTGATTGGCATGATCGAACCGCCATCTTCACGGGGCCATCGCTTCATCTTAGCGGCCACCGATTATTTCTCAAGATGGGTCGAGGCGATTCCATTGAGAGAAGTTAAGTCGATAATGTTATTAACTTCATTGAGAGACACATCATTTATCGTTTTGGCATACCTCGTCGAATAACATCCGATAATGGAAAAGCCTTTACATCCACCAAGATAGCAAGATTTGCAAGCAAATACAAGATAGAGTGGAACGCTCCACGGGTTATTACCCTCAAGCAAATGGCCTAGCGAGAGGCCTTCAATAAAACGCTTGGTGGGATCCCGAAGAAGGCAGTTGCAAAGCACAAGCGAGATTGGCATGACCGCTTGTATGAAGCCTTGTGGGCGTATCGTGTCACCGTCCGAACGCCTACCCGGTCAACTCCGTATTCACCGGTGTTTGGCACGAAGCCGTACTACCACTAGAGGTGGAGCTCCGGCGCCGAGTCGCCATCCATGATGAGCTTACGCAAGGCGAGCAAATTTGCCACGAGATTCCAAGATTTGGATGCACTTGAAGAGCGTCGCTGGATGCGCTCTGAGAACCTCGAGTTCTATCGCCCGAAACATGTCACGAGCATATGACAAGCTTGTAAGACCAAGAGTCTTCAAGAAGGGAGACACAGTGCTAGCACTTCGGCGACCCATTATCTTATCCAAAAGCAAAGGGAAATTTGACCCAAAATGGGAAGGGCCCTATGTTGTAGAGCAAGTCTACGATGGGGCGCCTACCGGTTGATTGATCATGCGGGCGTCCGGCCAATGCCTCCTATCAATGGCCGATACCTTAAAAAATATTTTGTTAAAAAAAAAACAAAAAAAAAACGCACTAAGGAATGCTACACCCCTCCTTTGTTAAATTCAATGAAAGGTAGGGATGTAGCCCCTTAGTCTCCTTTATTTTCTCTTTCAAAAAAAGGGCATCAAATTGCCCATATAAAACGGCTTCCCAAAAACATCATCAAGCTGGTGACTTAAGATTTGTCCACTCGAGAGCTCAACAACAGGCGAGATGTTCAACCAACACAATGCACAAAGGCACATGCTAAGTGTATGGGACCGAACATTAAATGCTGATCTGATTTTGATCCAAGGCTATCCAAGTCCGTATACCCCGTACTACCTCTCGCCACATCCGGCGGAGCCATCCACATATGGGGAAGACTATAGGAACAAGAGCATGAGAGGGGCTACCCGCCCCAACAAAAGTTGAGGTGCGGTGTGCGCAGCTTCTTGCCACCCCAACATTTCAACAAGGGACTAAAAAAGAGAATAATGCCCGCGAGGTTTAGTCTCACATAGTGTGGAAGGTGGGATCTCAAAAGCCTAGGGTAGCTACCAAGAAAAGTCGCAAGATGTCAAAAAAAAAAAATGTGTCCAAGCAAATCAATGGACAAGTCAAAATGTCCAAGCAAATCAAAGGACAAGTCAAAAAAAAAAAAAAAATGATACAAGCTCAAGTCGGTCAAAAAGGAGCACCCGGTTGTCTTTGGAGGGGCGACCACCTTCCACCACCCTCGCAGAAAAGTGAGGCATCTCCAAGCCGTTTGCACCCATAAAACCACTCCATCCCAGCCATACCCAATGTCTCTTGAGGGAGTGCGGGGTCGGCGACTTGTTCTAGCTGAAGTGACAAGTTGGAGAAGTTTCCAAGGTTACGGGAACGTCCACTCGAACATGTTGTCCTTAATCACGAACACAGGCAAGGACATCATACACATCATCCCTAAGGTTGAGTTCTCTTGTGGACTTGTTAGCAGCACCACATAGCTTGATGACCAGCGGGAAGCCAACATTTTTAAAAAAAAAATCCCCCCAATCGGTTATAATGCCCGATAAAAAGGAAATTCCTTCCTACGTTGCCGAAAAGCATTTGCCAAAAGGATTGCATATTCATCGGGAGCGATGAAGCATACCATAGCGGTTCCTCGCGGATCTGTGAAACCCTTCGATTCTATCACCAAACCGCCATAACGGCTAAATGGCGGGTAGAATTGATAAACGTCATTGATTGGGAGCGAGTGAAGCATACCATAGCGGTTCTGCGAGGGCTGTGGAGACCCTTCAATTCTATTGGCTGGCGCCATGCCGGTCCAAACGGCCGCAAGCGAGTTGATGAACTCCCCTTGAGAAGTGGCATGGGCTTTCGCTCTGAAACAAGGAAGATTATGGGTGTTTTTATTGGCTGGCACCGTGATAGCATAACGGCCGCAATGAAACATCCATGATGACTGGAAACCATAGTATGGGCTTTTCGCTATGGTTACCTAATATTTTCCTTATACTTGTTCCTGTGATATGGACTTGCGTCCAGAAGTTGATCAAGTATATGGTGCACGGCATGGTCTTTTCGCCGTACAAGATGTGCAATCCCTGATGGCGTATTAATATGAGGCAAAATTGTTGTTGCCTCCATTGAGTACCGTGTGTGATATGGACATGCGTCATATGCGGTTATGTTTACATGGGGTATGGTTTTTCGCCTCATTGTTTTCTTCCATTCCTACACAAGTGATATGGTTACGCCACAGGTGTAGATGAGTAATATAAGTTCGAAGACGCGAAAGCGTCAAAAAAAAAAAAAAAAATCAAAGAAGGATGTTTTTATTTCCCTTCTCTTGTGGGGTCGTAAAAAGAAAAAGGGCACTGAATATTTTCATACATATAAAAAAATGCCCTGGCAAGTTATATCATGTCTGAAGTACACCTCAGGTTGTCTTCTTGATGCTAAGGCAACAGCTAGCAGCAGATTCACAGCCTGGTTTTCACAGCACCAAATACATGGGTAAGGCAGATAAATGTGCCACCGGCAGGAGCAAATTCATAATAATAAAAAAATTACACCAAGTCGAGTCCCTGCTCTTTCATCACATGAACTCAACTTGGTGGGGGCATTTGTAAGATGAATTTTTGGCATTTTGTAGTACTATATACATAGCCAAATGAGGCCTAATTTAGCAAGGACATGATGTCTACAAAAAATATGGGCTATGTAGATATTTGGGCATTAATGGTGTACTAAAATTTCCTAATAACCATCAATTGGCATAAGGGCTAATTAACGCCATATTGGGCTTGTGCATATGGCCCATAGCTAAGTGGCACATGAGTGGCTTGCCGACAGTACTAGGCCCATGATCAGCTTTTGAATAAAATGATTTAGTGTAGTGCTGATTAAGCCCATTGCCCAACGTACACATGTACAAAGGCGTGTACACATGCACAACATTGTGGCATAGGAATTTTGACTGGTTTACGCCGGCATGCCAGACCGTGTACTTGAAGATTACTTGGGCTGATTAGCACCGGCCATTAGCAGCTCCTAATCTTAATTATGGGCCTTCAAGAAGTAATTTGTGCATGGCCCATGCAAGAGTACGTAGATATGTATGTCTGGGCACACAGGTGAATTAGAATCTATCCTTAGCCCACGTACGAAGTATATACACGTACATGTTGGTGTTCCGGAAGGAGATAAGCTCTGCCGACGCGATAAGATCAATTCAAACTTCGAAGTCGTAAAATATCTCGGCCGCCAGCGCGTGCCGCTCGGAAGGCTTCGTCAATTCAAATTTTGAAATACGCAGCGCGGCTGCGCGCGTCCGGGCGTTCCGCTCGCCTGCAACTGACCAGCGGCGGCGCTCTCCCTAGCCACCGCCTCACAGGCCCTCGAGCCATCAACCCTAACCTTTGGCCTATAAAAGAAGGCCAACTCTCCCCTGCTCAAGACACGCATTCCATCTTCACACACCGCCGCCAGGCTGCACACACACTCCATCTCTTCATCATGCCGCCGCCAGGCTAGCTGCCGCACATGCGCTCCATCACAACACATCGCGCCGCCAGCCAGCACACACACCTATCGCCGGCAATCTATCATGGCAGCGACGTCGTCAACACCATCGTCAAGCGGTTCATCTTCTCCGGCAAGATCGTCAACTGCGTCATCGTCAAGCCGAACATCTACGCCATCGTCTCCGGCAAGATCGTCAATCACGTCTCCGGCGAGCTGAACATCTACACACAACCCGCGCGCCACCGGCTTCTTCATCGTCGAACATCATGCCAGCCCGGCCCATGCACGGTGAGGTTGTTTATATTTAGATTTATATGATGTTTGTCTCTATGCATGGCAGCAGAAAGATACACATGCAAGAGTTTTGCCCGGCGGCGAACGGCAGAGGCCAGGCAAGCACGTGGCCGCGAGCAGCACCGGTGCCGGAACGACGACGTCTACGGCGAGCGTGGCAACTAGACGGGCCAGCAGCGCCGCGTCATGTTGATCTTATCTAGGCGGTGGCCGTGCCAGCCCTGCAGCAAACACGGGCGGATCCAGGCGTGATGACGAAGACTCATTTGTGCAGCGGCTCAGCAATTCACGGTACATCAACCACGACGGCCCCGGCAACCATCTCGATGGCGGCGACCACCTGAGATCGCCCTTTCATACACCGGCGGCGACCACTACTGCACTGCACTACGACTCGACGGCGAAGGTGTACGGGCGGCGGCTCGATCGGCAGCATGAGTCATGAAGTGCCTACAGTGGCCACAAAGCGGCCCGATGACGGTGGCAGCCCAACGAATCGGCATCCACAGAAGCCAAGCACATGTGCATCGGCAACATGACACGTCCACCACAATTGTGTGCAGCGGCAAGATCGACAACGGGGGCAGGGCCCGGCCAACACTCCTGATCACCAGCGTCTACGTACATGGCAGCATGCAAGACATCCCAGCAGAGACGGCAGCTCGAAGAAGAACATGCAGACGTGCATACACATTCCTGTGTTGGCGTGATGAGCCACGGTCACGGCAAACGTGGCACTCGATGACCCGGAGTGGCTGCAGCAAGAGTCCAGCGATGGCCGGAACGGCGCCGGAGCAACGGTGGCGGCAGATCAGTGCGGCCCGGCAATGGCCCGACGTGGCATGGCGATGGCATCCCGGCGAGAACACAGCGGCAAGATGAGCTAGCAGCAAGATCGGCACAACAAGTAAAGATGCAAGCAAGATGCAGCCCGACAGCGGCGACAACGTGATCAGCGTCTACACGGGTAGTATGCACGGCGGTCGAGCAAGTTTCAGTTGTGCCTTGGCAGAGACGACCGTCGCAACCTCCGGTGATGGCCGCAACAGCGCCGGAGCGACGGCGGCGGCAGAGCAGTCCGACCCGACAATGGTCCGATGTGAATCCAGCAGTGTCCAGAACAACCGCGGCGGCGGAGTAGTGCGGCCCAGCAATGGCCCACCTCGGCAAGGCTTCGGCATGTAGCAGTCAGATATACAAATATATATACTTGTACAATGTACCACAAGAAAGCAAACAGAGAAGCAAGTCGAAGTGTACAGTACCATGCATATATGCACGTTTTGTACGTGGGCAAAGTACATATGCACGAGTTGCAAGCTAGCTTAATGTTATTGTTTGGCCCATTACTGGCAGCCCAATATTGATTTCCTAGCCCAAGCAAGCCCACGGGCTCCGACAAGCCCAAAATATGAACAACGTCCGCAAACATGCTAAGTCATGTCGGCGCTCGAGTTCACGCGCAAGATATGCAAATTGGCGAGCTGACTAAGTATCACGCCAATGATCTCGAGAAGTTTACATGAAGGAGAAATCTCCTAAGTGTGTCATGAGCACAAGTCTCGCATTCACCACCTACCATGTTTCCGCAAGACCGTCAAGGCGGTGATCATATGAAGTCAATTTCTCTCCCGGATACCGACGAGGTGGGATGTTTTTTTCCGCGACCGACGAGGCGGAATCATTGTTCGTGACCGACGAGGCCGAACACTTGACTTCATTATGGGATCCGCACGACGAGGCGGATACCTTTGCTAGAGGGCGACGAGGCTCTAGCACTTCACCATTTCATTCATTTGTGCTTATGCATATATTTGGGAGATAACTCTTGTTTATTCAGAGGCGGCGACAATGACCATCGGCATAGCTTAATCGGAGGTATTCAGCGGCCCAATGCCCGGATGTAATTAAGTGGAGGCCTCCGAGGCCCCATGAACGGAAGCCACGCAATCCCCGATTGTCGGATGAGGCTCGGCGCAAATATATATTAAAGTGGGAAATTGTACTTTGTAATTCTATGATGAATAATAAAGTGATATTTCCACGAACTTTTGTCCCTTGTGTATTTTATTGCACATTTACTTTATTTGTATACGAATGTATCCGGCACGCCCGCGCTTAATAGTACTAAGTAGTACGACCCGCGAAACACAGAGAGATCCGCCCCTTCGCGATTTTTCTAGCGAAACACCGTCGTAACTCCTTCACCCATCCATGGCACTAGCGGTCGTGGGCGCAACCTCGCCCCCGACATCAGCCGAGCTGATTCTCATGTCGCAGCGAAGAAGACGCATATATGAGAAGAGGAGGAAGAAGAAGCTAACACGTGGGCCCCCGCGGCGTTGGTGAGTGGGAAAGGGCTTCTATGGATAGGAAGCCGCAGGTGAAGAATGGAGTGACGGGACGGGGGTCCGCTTGCGCCCCCTGAGAGAGAATGAAAGGAGGAGAAAGAAGAGAGGTGCAACCTTATCATTTGCCCCTCGTCGGGCCCACATGTCGTCCCCAAACGTCGAAAAATCTAGCTTATGGATGAAATGGCACACACGAAAAAGGTTGAAAAGACGAGGATACATGTGGTAGATTGAAAATTTGAGTGACCTGCGTGAGTAGGGCATTTTTTAATGGTCCACATGAAAAAAGACTAAAAAACACATCTCGAAAAAAATATTTTTTAATGTCACAAGTCAAGTAATTTTTCACAAGCATACCATATTATATATATTACTATGTAGATCTACTCATATAGGTTCCAACATAATTGAATTTTATATTTTATGATTTTTCTATGATTTACTATATTTTTTCAAAGATTTAGCCAAATAGAAAAAAAAAACAAAACCTTTATAGCAAGAAATTTTATGTAACAAAATTGGGTTTTCTATTTTGTCATTTTTATATGATTTTTACTATAATTCTTCAAAGATTTAGCCGAAACAAAATAATACAAAAATAAAAAGATAAAACCACCGCCACCGTAGCAAAAGCACCATTCACTGTAGAAAACCCATCTTTAAAAAGAACGGATTTTCGTGAAAATCTATGTGGGGGAGGTTGTGGACTTTTCCCTGGGCCTGGTCCTTTGCCGCGGCACCCGAAATTGGGTTGGATTTCTTATTGGGCTGATTGGAGGTGGACTGGGAAACGAGAGTCGCGAATTCACCCGAGGCGTGCGCCTCTTTCTGGATTGGATGCTTCTGGACTCGCACACACAACGGCACAAGACGCCAAGTCGGCAATCGGCCAACCGCGACCCCCTTCCGCACTGCTCAACTGCTGGCCAAGATAGGATCATAGGAATCCAAACAGTCCGGTGAGAAACCGCCCCAAAACTAGCTGTCACCCCGTCGCTTCCTTCACGTAATCCCCCGCCGCCCCCCCCTCTTCTCCTCCCTCCTCGCTAAGCAAAAAGCAACTCCCTTCTGCTTCTTCTTTTCATTCTGCTTCTTCTTTTCATCACCCGCTCCAATTCCTCCCCCACACGCGAAATCCCCCCGCAGTTCTTCTTCGTCCCCGGAGGAACAAGCCCACACCACCGGAGATGTCGTACGCCTACCTCTTCAAGTACATCATCATCGGCGACACAGGTGCGCCCCACCCACCTTTCCTCCGTTCCTCGATTGGATCCGCGCGCCTCCCTCCCAGCCTGCTGCTGCTGCCGCGGCCGCCGGCGCCGCGGCGAGATGGAGATCCAATCTAATCCGCTCGCCCGCTCGCGATGATGATGATGATACTGACGGCCTTCCTCTTCCTCTGCTTGCTTTGCTTTGCTTTGCTGCAGGCGTCGGCAAGTCGTGCCTGCTGCTGCAGTTCACCGACAAGCGGTTCCAGCCCGTCCACGACCTCACCATCGGCGTCGAGTTCGGGGCACGGATGATCACCATCGACAACAAGCCCATCAAGCTCCAGATTTGGGACACGGTCGGTGACGGTGACCCCTCCTTCCTCCGCTACTTTCCTCCCTTCTTACGCGTCCCTTTAGATACTTGCTTACTTACTCCAGGATGCCGCCATACGATCTGCCACTACCAATTTAGGAAACATATAATTATTGCTTCCTTCCTCAGTTGCTTATTATGGGACTTGAGCTACTCCTCAATTTTGGTTGCAAACTGGAATTTAGGGTGTCCAATTGGTGTGGCATAAAGTTAAGTTGTTTTTGGGGTCTGTAGTAGTCTAGTTAGATGAAAACGTTGCATCTTGCTGAGCTCTGAAGCTACAATATTTCGGATATTGTCTTTGTTCTTTATCAGTGTGCCCTGCCCCACTGAAATTCTCGAATCATTAGCGGCTTGGCCCTTGAACTATGCGACTGTTTGTTGATTTTTGTTATCCTTGGTGCCATGCCATAATTAATGTTAATAATATGGAATACTACCCACGTTGCCACATGATCATCCATCTGATCTGACATGATCGTGCTGTCTTTTTGACATTTTCCAGGCTGGGCAAGAGTCATTCAGATCCATTACTAGATCGTACTACAGAGGCGCTGCTGGTGCTCTTTTGGTTTACGATATCACTAGGTGAGTACCCCATAACTTCAAAGTTGCTTCTGTGGCCTTTTTTCATGGGAGCGCTTTCCTCAATCGTGCTGATACTAGCATTCAAATCCATGCTGAACTGATTTTTTCATGGGAGCGCTTTCCTCAATCGTGCTGATACTGGCATTCAAATCCATGCTGAACTGATTTCAGAAGGGAGACTTTCAACCACCTTGCAAGCTGGCTGGAGGATGCAAGGCAGCACGCCAATGCTAACATGACGATAATGCTTGTCGGGAACAAGTGTGATCTGTCTCACAGGCGTGCAGTGACCTATGAGGAAGGCGAGCAGTTTGCAAAGGAACATGGCCTTATCTTCATGGAGGCGTCTGCAAAGACCGCACAAAATGTCGAGGAGGTGATGCTTGATTCTTGGTGCATCTCTCTGTACAGTTAAAATATTTTTCAATTTCCTCATGCAACATAATATGTAAATGCAGGCATTTGTTAAGACTGCTGGAGCAATTTACAAGAAAATCCAAGATGGCGTTTTCGATGTGTCTAATGAGGTACCTTTTAATCTCAAACCATTAATTTTGCATTGCCTAAGGAAAATTTAATGAGCCCTTCAATATTATTTTAATTACCATTTACAGAACTGATGTTGATTCTTAAGTGATGTATTACAGCCCAAAACTTTCGCTGAGATGCAGCCAGATCTACGTATACAGTTACTATATATAATATATGTATGGGTTGCCTTACGATGTGCACAAGTTATTATTACCTGTCTGATAGAAAGCTTATCCCCTTTTCCTTATAACCTTTATACACTGATGAAAGGTAGGATAGCCAAACTTGGAAACTAGGAAGGACAATATCGACAGGCAGAGTATCTGTTTGTCCTTGTGATGCCTTAAAACTTGGTGTTAACAAAGACCTAGAGACCCAGAGACCTTTCACTCTTAATTTGTACAATGAATGGCAGAGAAGTAGCTTTTTCTGAAATGGCATAATTGGATAAACTTTTTAATATAATTTTGTGGGAAGGTATTCTCGATCATCAAAGAGATAGAGGAAGATAGATTTGTACTTGCTAGTGTCCAAGGATTAGCTGAGAATGCATTGTTCTGGAAGCTAGCATTTTTCTGATAGTGGAAATGCCATTTGCCGACCAGGAACAACAGGAACCTTGTCCTGCTCTCTGAAACATTTTGCTTGCTAACAATATATGTTTCTCATGTTATAGCCACATGAGTATGATCTCATACATCTTCTGTCAAATTTGCAGTCATATGGCATCAAAGTTGGATATGTAGTCCCTGGCCAATCTGGAGGTGCTGGTGGCTCGTCGTCTCAAGGTGGTAGTTGCTGCAGCTAATCTGTAACGCCCTTATGTACAAAGGCATCTGTCAGTGTGCCACATAGCAGCTACGTTATCTTCATGTTGCGGAGCGAAAAATAGTTACTGCTCCAGGGTGCTTTGTTATTTGACGCACCAATGGGATCTGTGTCTGAACGACTTGAGAGATTCAGTTTATTTATGTCAGGTGTTTATAAACTCCTTGTAAATCACTAGATTCTTTACTGTTTCCCATCATCAAGCACTCATGTCCGTTTGCATTTGTAAATAAGAATACCTCGATGCATTGTTTGGTGTGATATTAATTTGTCTGATTCGAATATGTTGGTACTCCATGTTTCGAAAAATGTGCGCCTTGGATACATGAGCTTATATCAAACTATGATTGTTTGGGCCAATCACTGGATAGCGATACTCTGCTTCCAGAGGGACAGAGGTTACGTTTAGATTGTGGTTGCTTTCTGCGGCATGTATATATGTTTTGCCTGTAAAGAAAAAAATTGTTTGGACACTTTTGTGTATGCTTCGATGATTGCATCTTGCTGGCTTTGTGTAGTTAAAATCACAAAGGCGGCCAGCGGAGAGGAAGATAATATTAAGAAGTAAAAAGTACCCAAAAAAAAGAGAGAGAGAAAATTATATAAGTTACTAAAAAAGAAAGGCGAAGAGAAGAAGTAAAAGAAAAAAAAAAAAAAGAAATAAGAGGTTAAAAAAACATAGAAAAAGAAAGGAGTAGAAAGAAAGAAAGGAAAACAAAGTTTGCAGGTATTGCTTCTCGGTCTTAGTTAAAAGAGTGCTCTAGTTAAAATCACAAGGCTTGCAGCAGAGAGCGAGATGTAAAAGAAAAAATGAAAGAAAAAAAAGAAAGAAAAAGGTTTGCAGGTAGCTCGTAGTAAAAGTTCTCTCGTCAGACGCTGAATTTTAGTGGGCAGCAAAAAGAGGAAGAAGGGCCAACATCAGTTGGTGAATAATACTACAGAAGCTCATGAAGTTTCGCCTAGATACAATCCAATCAAGCAGAAAACTAAAAATGAAGACTTCGTGCTAAAATCAGCATGAAACTGGCTGAACTTGTACTCTACTACTACACTCTACACCAAGCAACAACAGAAACTTACACACTGATCAAGTATAATTTACAACGTCTGCTTCTACTCTGCTGCCTCCAGAGGAGCTATAGCACGTCTTGCACCGAACAGCTTTAGCTGACCAAGATCCCCAGGCAGAGGCAGGGCATCCCGGGACCTGGTGGCTCAGTCAGTCAGTTGGTACCTGGCCGTCGTGTTGCAGTCGAAGCAGGTGTGGTTGCGGCCGAGGTCCTTGAACCTGTCGACGCCGTGCTTGAAGACGCCGAGGCCGAAGAGGACGCCGATGAGGAGGACGATCACCAGGATCACCAGCAGGTAGCACCCCACCCGCTCCTTGGTGAACTTGAGCTTGCACATGGCGTCTCTCTCTCTCTCTCTCTGGGTCTGTGTCTGATTAATTTCAGGGGTTCCTACTTATCGGAGGGAAATAGGCAAGTGTCTGTCGCTCCTGTCTCTTCGACGGTATGGCGACGGTATCGCTTACAGGTGAAGCTACAGCGATCGAGAGGGGTAGAGCTGTGAGGTATCAGTGAGTGATGATGTGCCTTTTGCCTTTGTGCCATGCCAAGAAGAAATTTCAAGAATCTGATCGCCGTGGACACATGGCTGGCTGCCTCTCTTTTTCCACGACTGCACGAATAATTGCCGTGTAAAGCAGGAGAGACGACTGATGGAGGGACGAGCGTAAACCCAGGCCATGTGCGACAAATTTATTCGGCGATAGCTACTACGCTACAAGCTGCAGGTTGGTCGGTTCCGCTATATCAGGCGGCGGTGTTTTCAGGCATTTGGGGACGGACTGCGATCCACTATCCGGCTGTTGCTTTTGCAGCACTGAAAACACAATCCAGGAGCTGGACGAGACACGCTTGCAGGCCGTGTGCAACCTCGCGACTGGTTCGGGAGATCATCGACACGACAGACAGCGCACGGCGCGACTGTACGGATTGCCACCGGCCACCGCTCCGCGTCTCCCCGCCCCGCGCCGATCGATTGCCGACGTTTCGAGCGGCGCCAGACCAACGACACCTCACGATGCTCCTGCTGAAAGCCAACGGACACCTCACGATGCTCCTGAAAGTGATAGCCATGACCGGTTGGAGTGGGTAGATGCCGCCGGAAGCAGCAGGTTTTAGGTAACACCACCACCGGGTACCGGCGGACATGATTTAATTTTTGACGGAAGGAGTACTTTCTCAATAAAAACACTGGAGGGGAAAACTTATAAATTTTGATCAAAATTAGTTAAATTATGTACATGTTAAGGATATAAAACCTGCATCAACAGATTTGTGTGTTAAAAAGTACCTCTGAGATTATATTGCTTTCGTAGCAATTGACCAAAATTATAAGAGAAACTAAGGGTCACAATCATATTGTGCGGAAGGAGTATCCTGTGCTACTCACTGTATCTGTTTTCGTAGATCACTAGCCCCAGGTGACGCCGACCAAAGTGGGAGAAATCAAAGGTGGGCAATGGGCACCGAGTATAAGCGCAGAGGACACATCACAGCGAGCAAGTGAGTGTTTACTATGTCCAATCACATCAATGTCACGCCACTAATATCCTCATCTCTGTTCGTGATCTGATCATTTTGACCAATTCTGAACCATGTAAACGTTACAAAGAAAACGAATGTCTAATTTGTTACCAAACCCAAACATCCTGAGACAAAAGTTCAACAGCTAGCAATCATGGCAATTCAAGCTCAACTGCTTCAGATGATCCAACCATCCTTTCCTTTACCGAGCACGTTTCGTCAGTACAGCAGAAAACTCAATGCAGGCCAACAGCAAATCGTATATCAGAGAAAATTGTAGATCTTCAGCAAAATCAGTATCTACTACGGTCCATGGGGATTTAGTTTCAAGCAGAGCTAAAGATCAGACAGAGGCAGACACAACTACAAGGCATAGCTCCGGATCAATAATCCCCATGTCAAAGCACAAGAAAGGTCAGACAGAGGCACACACAACTACAAGGCATAGCTCCGGATCAATAATCCCCATGTGAAAGCACAAGCATACAACCTTAGATATCCATAGTTTTGCGGCATCTTATATGTATGCCAGGGGAAAGTCATTACGAAGTAACTACAGTGAAAACCTAAGACAGGCATGAATGCTAGGCCAAATAGACAGGGTGATCTCCACAACATGAACTACTGAGATTGGGATAATTCGTCCGCGTTCATCAGAAGGGTAACAATGCAACATTCTTTCACATAGCGTGCAAGGGAAAGAGGTTACATTGTATGGGAAACTCGTCAGGCAAGAGAGCCGACAGCAGCAGGGGAACAATAAAGCTCAGCGCGCCCCCCGGCCCCGACCACGTCCACGACCACGACCGCGACCACGCCCCAAAGGCTTTCCTGAATAGAACAAACATTGACCAATCAGTTGGTATCACTGGTAACAACACAATCAGAACAAAAGCGGACAAGACCAAACCTGTAGTTGGCTTCTTAGGCTTGACCCTAGGGGTTTCCTCTACCAGCAAAGTTTCCAAGTTCAAGCTGTCAGGAAGAATGTAATAGCGAATGTTGTTTCCTCGCATGCTGAGGTGGTCAAGTGTTACAGGGTTCTTCCCTTTCAGTGTAAGCTTCACTGTCTTCAGATGAGTGTTCATGCTAATGTCAACACCTACAAAAAAAATTGCATGAATCAGAGGATATGTTGTAAAAACTAAACCATGATCCTAGATTAATCTCATCAGTATTATCAAAAATACGTGTGTATCGTAATATTGTGAGAGTACACCATTCAAGGACCAGAACTGCAATCAAACAGTGGTTTCTGGAGTTGCAGCAGAAAGAAAAGGAAAAGTTAAAATAAGCCTTCCTTGATGCATATTCCCTTTCTTGTGAATAATGAACTTTTGCATGCCCCCAGCATCAAAATGTAGTTTACAGGCAACCTTATCCACCCAAAACATTAACATGGAAAAATTCTAGAAAGTTGTAAGCTAGCATTCCAATCCAGATTTTCCAAGAAACCCTTTTTAGGAAGAAAAATCAATACTCTTCACTAGCTTCATCTCGATATAAAAAGAGTGTATGACATCATCTAAGTTTCACATATATTAAATTCCTAAAGGAAAAGGCACAAGTCCATGAGAAGCTTTTTTTTTTTTTTTTTTTTTTTTGAAACTCAGGTCCATGAGAAGCTAAAACAACTGCAAAATCAAGTGCGCACTTGAAATACCAACTGATGCAATGCCCATTGTTGTAACAGACATCGGATGAGGTGACCATTACCTAGCAATAATGGATCTAGAACTTCAGGGAACCAATTGACAAATTCAACTATCATCACTACCAGTCATCACTCAACAGGGATTAAAGAAATTACACAAGAAACTTCGGTTAAGCAAATCTCCTGTGAGGCTATGAACCAGGCAGAACAAAATAGTAAAATCCAAGTCTAATTGAATACACTCAAAAGGCAAGTTTCAGTGGGATAGTGTAAAGCCGTAAACTACACATATGGTTTTATCTAAAAGACTTGTGGCACTAAAAGATACAAGAGCTGTGCACAAAAGGCATGCTCAACTCTACTGTCTCCAAAACTTAAGTCAAACGACAGTTGGCTCCCAGACAAACAACACGGCGCACAAGCAAATCACACCACCTCGTAGATCGAGCTGAACAGATCTTAAGAAAGTAAGCATACACGCATCGAACAAACGCCCCTAAAATTTGAAGGCTCTCCAGATCGCACAAATTTAAAGGTTTCCCCACGGCCCCGCTAGAGGTTAGAGTCGAAGCGTACCAGTGATGGTGCCGTGTACAACCGTGCCGTTCTTGAGCTCGATGGTGACCGTCTCATTGTTCAACTTCATGAGGAATCTGCGGCGAAACCCCAAATCGAGCACCAAATTAGGCGAGGTTCGTACCAAACGGAGCCGCGAGGAAGGGCAAAGAGGAACCAATCCCAACAAAGGGTGAACGAGTGCACGGGTCGTTACCTGACGAGCTTCATCTTGGCGGGCCTGGCGTAGGGAAGGAGCGGCGGCGGCGGCGGCGGCGGGGAGAAAGCGCGGAGGCAGCCGGCGGGCGAAGCTGACGCTTGTTTGCTTTCTCGGAGCGGGAGGAGTAAACCCTAGTTTCAAGGCTGATCTTGCCGACGGGTGGCGGTTCGAGCGACCTAGATGGGCCTTTGTTGGGCCATTTGTGCAAACCTACTCCCTCCTCCATCCAAAAACATGTAATTATGGGATTCAACCAAGTTTATATAGTAATAGTAATTAGTATTAATATTTAATGTCTTAAATAAAATTTATTATAAAAATATATTCCATCATCAACCTATTGATGTTTTTATTTTGTATCATAAGCGTCAATAATATTTAACATAAATTGGATTAATTGTTAATTGAAATCGCTTGACTTCTCGGAAGGCGAGAATTACATTTATTTTTTTTTGAACGAAGTAGTACTTTTCTTGCAAACCCATTCAATTCAATCAAAGACGATAACATGCCTTTTTCCTGTTCCTGGCAAAATATGTTATTGTAAAAACTAAAATTTACAGGAAACGTGTGTTTGTGTGTAGCTTGATGAAACGACTGCATAACCAGAGATTACCTAATGCTTGTGCTGTGTGTATATCTTTGTTCAAACGACTGCATAAGCATGTTGTAGTTTCCACAAGAACATTAGGATTGGTTTGAACTGTGACCATAACTTTGTCATGACATTGGTTACTAGGTTAGTGATGCCATAATTTTTTTTTCCGTTAGTTGACTGCCACAACCGAGGCGCACCAAATTTATGTAACACCTTGTCCCCACACGTCATATTATAGACACACTTTCGTGTCAAAACTTTGCCACAGGTGTTACTTGGATTGCTCATCAAACTCTTTTGTGACAGCCACAGTTTACCAAACAAAGCTTATGCGTGGTAAGTTACAACACCAACCAAACATGCCATAATAATATCCATTCGCTTAAGAAACTGAACGTGTCCATCAGAACTGCAAAATACCTCAGATATCTTCGCTGGAGTTCAAATATATCAAATAAATGCTGAGCACACTAACCTTTATCACGTTCATTCATGTGAAAGAAAACAGCATGTTCACTGGAGGCAGGGCTGTTGTCCTCTGAATCTTTATTTTTCAGAGTATCAGGTTACCAGAAATCCAGAATAGAAAAACCAAAGGCCCAGCCAGAAGTGAACGAAGATTGGAGAATATACATAGGAAAAGCAACCAAAATTTTACTATACTAGCTGGCACAGCATGATGAACGAAAGGTCAACCCACGCTGATCCTAAACCGAATCCCTCTTCCTACTGCTGTGGAATGGCTGCCAGCTTCTTAGGTGGGGATTTCCTCCCGCAAGCAGCACATAGGCGTAGAAACAACCCATTGCAGTGCTGCATGATTTCAAGCAGGATAGAACATCAGATCTTGTCCAAAGTGGAAAACAGTGTTGGATGGAGATGGACAGTATAGAGAAAATTACCTCAGTGAAGCGTAGAAGCCCCAAGGAAGGAGTCTATTTGTCTGCACATAGAAGTAATGATTAACACTATATTAAGACAGTAATTGTACTATATATTCTGTACGAGTTTGAGGAGTTACCAAGAAGTAAGCATGAGAGTACTTCCATGCCAGGAAAGCAGAAATAGCTGCAAAAACACAGAAAGAGCAGGTTGATAAGCAATGGGACACAGGTACACATAGTTTCAATGTGATTACATTGTAACTCAGATACTTTAAGCTAGGATGATGATATTCATTTTACCTGCTTGGGCCAAGATAAGCAGGAAGCTGGATCTGCCGCTCCTCCAAAACTTTAGACTGAGAGTACCAAGTAGCAGAGTGGCAAGCCCTGGTGCAATACCCAGGACAAGACTTATGGTGCTTCTGGAGAAGATGTATCCTAGAAGCCCCATAGAGAATAAAAGACCACCTGCATTACCAAATGAAGTATCATTATTTCACTTATCTGTATGTTGATACATGAACGACAACCAAGTTGATGTTTCCAAAACTTAAAAGTACTGAACCCGCTCAGAAATACGGGATGCCACGCTTGTGAGAAGAATAAGGCCAGTGGAACAATTTGTCATCAAGTTTTAAGTATGGAAGCACAAGAAAGCAGAAATGACGATGCTGATTTCCAGTATTGTAAGATTTATTATTAACCACATCAGATCTCTATATAATAAACATGTTAGATAATGAATTTAGAACAGCTTTGCTATCAAGGAAATGAAAGTACGAAACTATGTTTGCAATCAATGCTTTTAGAACAACTTTGAACACTTTATGCTATGACCAGCTCCTAATTCCATGAAAGCTGCCAAACATCTTTCAGAAAACCGATAGTTGATACAACATAGAAGTCACCTATGCACGATATATCCATCATTCCATCTAAGCACACAGTGAAGTTATACATTATTGAAACTCAAACATACCAAAAGGGATCCCAAGGCAAAAGTCATGGATTTTAGCACTTCTCTTCTGAGTAATAATATGCTCCTCCACATGTAATTCCTTCATCTGGGCTGATTGTAAATCTAACTCTTCAACTCGAGCATTCTCATTGGCACATTTTGTTGAAAGTTTACCAGCCAAACCAAATGGCTTCATACACACTCCACTTGTAGAAATTGAAAGCTGCAGAGAATAAAACATGTTAAGCCAAACAAAATGCAGGAGAACACAGATTAATATGGCGGCCAACATCAACGCCTTATCATAATATTTTGAAAAAATATAAAAATTAAAACATACATACAAAATGCATCGCAACAGCTATATCCATAATATATTAAGCACATTGTTCAGAGCAAATAAAACATTCATCTGTTTCAGATCATGATCCACGATCAATTTTGTCCACTTAAGAACAGGAGATTCAAAAGACAGTCCTTCTAGGATCTAGATTCTGGCAGACACGATCGCTGATAAAAATTTTAACTCCTCGAGGCCAAGCTCAATTCGTGGAATTGGAAATTTGCTGACACAGAGGACACCGGAACGAACACAGAAGCACCAGTACTGCATCCAGTTCATCATTTTATACATAAACCAACCCTACTGCATTAACAAATAGATCTCGAGCCAAACAAGAACTCAATTTCTGACCAAATGCCCACCAACACCAAGTCATCAAACAACCTCTTCTGACTCCTCTCCCTCGCCTCTTCACGATCCGATCGGATCTCATTTCCATACGGCCTCGAAGAATGTCCAGGTAAACCTTATACTAGGTTCTTCGTATATAGGAAACGATCGCACAGGGCAAGAGCTTCAAGACTACCAAGTTAGGGTTTACAACTAGAAGAATACGAGGCATACCTTCGGGGAACCAGCTAGAAGGCTCTGTGGCCACCGGCCTGAGGAAGGGACTGAGTAGGCTCGCGTCCGGCGATATGCCGCCGTGGCCGCAGCCGATCCGTGCAGCTGCGCTGCCGCCGCCATGGAACAGGAAAGGCGAAACCGTGGAACGGGACTCTCCGCAAGAATTCCAGGGAGAGGAAGGTGAAGTTGGGCGTGCGCTCTCTGTAACCGTCGGATGCTATCAACTCCACAGCCGGCTCGTCATGGCCGTCCGATCAGAGAGAACTCGGGTGCACAGTGACTGTGTCTGGGCTCTCTGTAATCCACAGAATCATGTTGAAAAAAAATAGGATTCAGATGAAAAATGGGGAAAAAATTCTTTGGAGTGACAGAATCAGACAACTCCAGTTGAATTGCACAAAACAATTTGAGGTTGAAACACAAACAGAGGAGTCCAGACTAAAATTGTATGGTCTCCTCGGTTCTATATTCACATTCTCCTTATCAAATGGCAAAAAATATACATGATTTCCATATTCCTTATTCGAGTTTCTAAAACCTTTTTGGCAATATTTTGTTCTTGTGCTTCCTTTTAGTTTATGTATATATATATAGTCCTTGATTGATGAAACGCTCTTTGATCCTTGCCACTGTGGCGCACGAACTGCATTGGTCACACCATGTGATTGGTTAGCTCGTCCGGCAAGTCCCAGAGTACACAGTCGGAGCCAAAGAGGCCGGACATGTCGGAGCCGCCCTTGCCGCCGTCCTGACGTCGTCCGCCTCCTCGTCGCCGCCGCTGCTCCCGACGCTGTCATTGCCTTTCTCCGGCAACACCGGCGGCGGCCTGGGCGCGGCCTCTGTGCCCGAACTCCCGCTGTACATGCTCTGGTGGCTCCACATGGACGTGCCCTGGTCCGCGTCGCCGGCGCCGGCGGCCCCCAGGACGTACTCCGGCACCGCCCCGTTGTCGTACCGGAACTCCTCCTGCCCGTGCGCGACGGGGTTGTACGTGGCGTACATCCCCGCCAGCCCCTCTGGCATGTCGGCCGGCGCCCAGGGCTGCTGCTGCTGCTGCTTGGCGGGCTCGCTCATGATGGCGCGGGACAGGCCCAGCTTGATGCGCTCGATGGTGTCGTCGGTCTGTGGCGGCGCCGGGAATCCGCAGCTGGGCGGCGCACCAGCGCCGGATCCGCCCGCGATCGCCATGTCGGGCACGGTGGGGGGAAGGGAAGTCGGTGGGGCGCTTCTTGGTGAGGAGGTGGAGCATCTCGTCCTTGAAGCATCCGAGCGCGGCCTCGGCGAGGTGGGCCACCTGCGGCGGCGCCAGCGTGGTGGCGATCTCGGCCATGAGGTGGGAGAAGGACTTGTGCGTGACGGGGTCGATGCCCATCCCGGACAGCTTCTTCTTGAGCTTGGTGTTCCAGTGGTTCTTGACGTCGTTGTCCGTCCGCCCCGGCAGCTGCGCCGCGATCACCGACCACCTGTTGCCCACCACGGAGTGCAGCTTGATGATGGTCTGCTCCTCAGCGTCCGTGAACTCGCCGTGCTTCAGGTCCGGCCGCAGGTAGTTGGTCCACCGGAGCCGGCAGCTCTTCCCGCACCGCTGCAGCCCTGCCATGCCATCACACGAACGAACTCAGTCGGTCACGTACAATTCAGAGGCGGACATTGGACGCTCGCTAAGGACGGACGTACCGGCATTCTTGGGGATGAGGCGCCAGTTGCGCGTGCCGTACTGGGTGATGTAGGAGAGCAGCTTGTTGTCCTCCTCGGGCGTCCACTGCCCGCGCTTGACGCTGTCCTTCTCGCAGCACGGGATCCGCCCCATCCTCGCCGCTCCCGGCTCTGGTGTACGTTCCTGGCACGCGCCTGGGGTCTCGGAAGAGTGGCACCGGCCGGCTCCGGCTGCGACGCCGCGGAGTGAGCAAGCAAGCAAGCAGTGCCCTAGTGCGGCGCTCACATTGCGCGCTTGGGCGGGCGCATAAATAGGCGCGCCGGGCGCACCCGCTCGTGCGAGCTGCGGCTCCTGGCTGCTGGTGCTGCTGCTGGTGTTGCCGGCCGGCGGCATGCGCTCGGCGCACGGGCGAAGGAGGCATGAGCGGCATAAAGAATTCAACGCCCGCGCAACGCGTGAGCGCTCCCGGGGAGCAGGGACAGGTTGCCCACCCGCACAGCGCCGGGTCAACCCCGGTCCAACCAAAGCAGCCCCGCGCCGGGCGCCCGCCGCGTTTGCGTCTCGTCTCGTCACGTCGGCTCCCGGCGCTAATCGACGCCGCGCGCGCGCGTCGACGGGGTGATGGACGTGTACTTTCAGGTGGCAGTGCACAGCCCGTGCCTGATGCGTTATGCGTGTCGCGTG
This sequence comes from Hyparrhenia diplandra, assembly GCA_015847255.1. NCBI lineage: Eukaryota > Viridiplantae > Streptophyta > Magnoliopsida > Poales > Poaceae > Hyparrhenia > Hyparrhenia diplandra. The sequence goes on from JADLZK010011774.1 coordinate 276,818, forward strand.
CGTGGTTCTTCAGTGCTTGGCCTCCTTCAGTCAAAGCAGAATGGTCAATTCGTTCTGCCAGGAAAATAAGGGGGTGAAAAGAAATATCCGTTGTGATTTGTGAATGATGATGGCGTATAATTCAGTTTTGGTTGTTGAATTGGCAGTGGCAATTGGAACGGTAGAATTTACAGTCGAGTTCAGGGACTAATCGCACTGCTAATCTTGTTTCTATTCCAGATGCAACACTAGTCTTGGTGTTATATATGCATGCTGTAATTATTCATAAAAATCCCCAATCAATCCTAGGTGAGGTGAGAACCATACACTACTAGCTGTAGGGTCAGCAGGAGGTTGTGGTAGTATTTCTTCTATGCGGTGCATTTTGATTACGCTCTTCACTCTTGAGATGAGGCTGCTATTTTATCCTCCCATCCGCGTCAGAAAGAACACGGAAGGCCAAGGGCACGCAGCTTCAAGAACCCCCCTGAATCATGTTCTTTCCCACTGTTCTAGTAAAAACCACTCGTGCTCGTCCACGGTTTATGCATGCATGCTCAAATCAAGTGGACATGTATGGTGGCACAAAACTGAATCAATTAGACGAGGAGGTTCAAATTCAGGAAGAAATTGCAACGAGACATGCAGAGGGCTCCCTGAAAGTCTGAAACTAAAACTGAAAGTACTGAAATAACTCGGCAAGGAGACATGTAGAAATTTGTAAATTGGGGTGCAAATTCAGGGACAGATCAGAGCTTCCAAACTTTCTTCTGAACTTCAGAGATAACTCGGCGGTATCAATACGACATGGCAATAACTGTGTGCATGATACAATCCAATGCAGGAGGAAAGCACTGAAAATAAATAGATCCCAATGCCACTCCCTACTCCTGCTGATGATCTGCTACTACTAGTGTATATATATGCTGCTGCTGTTCGTCATCATCCCTGGCCGGCCTTGGAGATGAACACTCTCCCATCCGCTATAGCTCACTGATGCATTATATGGTTATTATACCATTACAATATCAAGAAGAAAAGCAACCCATCCACTGGACTAGCCTAGCTTCTGGGTGACTAGCCCCTCGATGGAGCCGACGAGCGCGAAGGCGCTGACGAGGAGGCAGACGACGCTGAAGGTCTGCAGGACGACCCAGCGAGCTGACCACCGGGCCACGTTCCGCTGGATGAAGTACATCTCCACGGGGAAGTAGATGGCCAGCGGCCAGAAGCTGAGCGCGCCCAGCAGCGCCAGCACCTCGTTGAAGTAGGGGAACACCACGGCCAGCGCCGTCGTGGACGCCACGTACAGCGTCCGGCAGCACACGCGCAGCAGGTTCACCCGGCACGCCGGCAGGCACGCGAACCGGACGGTGTGGAAGTCGTTCACGAACCCGCTGTCCGGGAACCGCTCCGCGAAGAACCTGTCCGCGAGCTGGAAGATCGGCTGGCTGTACACCTGCAGCAGGTTTAAGTTTCAGACACTTGATCATGCGTCCTGGCCATCTGTGACGATGATTCTGTGTTTCTGATGGGGCTGTCACTGTGTCAGTGTAGTTAGTTACCTGGTACCCGCCCAGCAGGTGGAGGATGATGCACGCGTTGGCGAAGTCGATGAGCCAGTAGGGCTCGTAGAAGCCGAAGCCGGTGAGGAGGTTGCCCGGCGCGTCGCTCCCGAAGGCGGCGTAGCCGAAGCAGCCACAGCAGAGGTAGAAGAAGGTCGTGACAAGGATCGAGATCATCGATGCCCTCTTCATCGTCTTGTTCTCGGCGGGTGGTGACTTGAGGGTGTCCTGAATTGCCGGAGGTGGAAAGAAATAGCTTGTTAATACTGTGCCTGCTTCACACGGACGATACTGCTAATGGGTGTTTGATACGTTACACTGTACCTGTATTTCCAGGAGGATCAAGGAGTAGGGGTACGCGAAGGCAATGTCGCCAATGGCCTGCGAGACTCGCCAAACCTTTTGCATAGGCGTCCTCATTTGAACACCTGTTATGCTTCCTTTGATCGTCCCGTTAGCTACACGCAAACAATTCCGTGTTAATTGTCTGGTGCCAACATTCAGATCATATATACAAGTAATAGTGTTCAACTGAAACGATGGAGAGATTGGACTATATATCTACTAGTGAAAGAGACAGAGAGTGCGTGCATACCAATGGTTGTTGCGACGCCGAGGCCAAGGCCGATGAAGGCGTACGAGAAGGACATGATGGCGGCGACGACGGAGAGCCACGCCATGTCGTGGAAGTCCGGTATGAAGGAGAGGAAGAGCTGGGCGGCGCCGAAGACGAGCATGTAGTAGCTGCCACCGTAGTCGCAGTGCGCGTCGTGCCCATGCTCGTGGTAGCAGTTGGCCTTCAGAATCGCCCTGCGGTAGACATCCAACAGCAGCAGAGCAGCCCGACACGTACAGGACACACGAGCAAAGAAAGCACACGCAGTTAGCAACAAAAGTATTCAGCCAAAGTAATTAACCGCCAGAAGGACAATAAAAAAACCATCATCAGGATCAGGACCCTGCTCGGTCAAATGACAGGGAAGGAAGCACACGATTGCAGACAGCCTGAGCTGTAGAAGTTTTGATTGAGAGAGAGAAAAGGGGGAGATTTTGTTACCGGCCAGCGGCGGCGGCGGCTACCTTATGCTAGTGGCGGTGGTGATGGTATAGGCGACGCCGCAGCCGTACAGGCTCACGAACTGCAGCAAGCCGCAAGCCCAGGTATGCTTCTTGCCTGAGCATGTCGCCACAGAACAGAGCAGCACACACAGCAGACGGGTTATTTACTCATATCAAGCCATAAAACCACACCAAGCAGAGTTGAATCAATTCACAAGTTTCTCTCTCGTAGTTGGTTTTGTAGCTGCTGCTATGCTTCGTTGATACTAGCAGCTAGTAGCGAGCAGCAAGTAGTATACCGAGGTAGACGCGGACGGCGTCCATGTAGGAGCGGTTCCGTGGCCCCTTGTCGCGGTCGCCGCGGCGGTAGCAGTCGGCGAGCAGCGCGGCGGAGACGTAGGTGACGAGCGCGAAGCAGAAGAGGCAGGACGGGCCGAGCACCCAGCCCAGCTGCGCCACGCTCCAGGCCAGGGACAGCACCCCGGAGCCGATCACCGCCGTGATGATGTGCGCCACGCACGTCCACGTGTTCCCTGCACGGACGACGCACGCGCACCGTGTGATGGTGTGCTTGGCTGAGACTCGTGTAGGTAGGTAGGAGGCAAGGTTTCAAAGGCGGCCGGGGCGCGTGAGTTAGTTACCAGTCCGGCGCGGGTGGCCGTCGTCGTCGCAGCGGCCGTCGAGCACCTCGAGTGAGTGATGCACCGCCATTGCACGAGCTCCCGTTCCTCCGAGAGGCGGAGGAGGCTACTTTGGCTGCTCTGCTCGGGTAAGCGAAGCGATGACCGGGCTGCGATTGCTCGGTGTGCTGCGGCGCAGTATCAGTTGGTGCGGGAGGAGCTCTGCGATTGCTCGGTGTGCTGCGGCGCAGTATCAGTTGGTGCGGGAGGAGCTCTATACGGCTATGGCGGCTAAGCAGTAACGGTGGGGGACTGATGAAAGAGGACACCGTGCAACTGCAGCCTTTCGGGGTGAAAAGTCCGCAGCATCGGCCCCGCACTGAAAAAGTGGAATGCAAGTACGTGCACGATCTGCTCGCAAAGCGCGCGTACAAATACGAATGCAAGATTACACTTCGCCTCTCAAAAAGAAAACCCGACTATTATTATTCATATATTTGTATATTCCATGCATGTGTCCGTGGCATACGTGGAGCGAACGAAAACGATTTGTTTGCACGTCGATTATTAGGGCTGGCTTCTCCGATGGGGTTTCTGAAACAACCAGCTTGTTCAAAACTGTAGCACGAAGGTAAAACGGCTCTAGCTTCTTATGATTATTTTGCCCGTTGGAGAAGAGAAGTCATGTGAACCTTGCTCTCTTGGCTCCACTAGTATTAGAGCCGGCGCCGGAAGGAATCCAATCAAACATGTTCTTAGTAAATTTTGAATTTGTCATAGAACACTAAGAGCATTTTGGCACTTGATTTTCTTCTTCACACATTCTTCCTCTCCCGACCCGCCGCCGTTCCCCATGGCGCCCCCTCAACGACCTTCTCCCGCCATGGTGCCCCCGCAGCAGCCTCCTTCTCTCCTCCGCCCACCCACATCATGGCCATGCCGACCCCCACCCCAACCTAGCCTAGCCACCTCCGTCGCTGCCCGCAACCTCCTCCTTGTTGTTCTCTCTCCCGTCTCCACACCCTTCTGCCTCACCAAAGAATTCGAAGGCCACGGATTTGGAGAAGGGGAGAGGGAGTTGAGTGACATGTAAACTTTCTATAAATTTTCGATGTCATAAATTATTCTTAGTTATAACATTCAGTAATTAATGATGTAAATATACAATGATAACAAAGACCAGAGATTAAAAGTACGTAATTCGGCTAACGACACAATCAAAAGTTTTGAAAACAATATGATCGATTTTGAAACAAATGACCCAAAGCAACTTTTCTCTCTCTCTCTTTCTATCTCTCTCTTTTTGACGAGTACGGTTGCCATTACCCGACGATATCGGAAGAGTTGCTGTCGTGGAGGTTTTTGTCACCCTTTTGTGGATAATCTGGACCATTTTGATTCCTTCCTTTTATGAGGAGGACCGGCATTGAGCCAAATCCATATTGCCCTCTTGTCACCTACAGACTACAGTAAGCGCCATACTGGATTTGCATTGCAATATGGTGCGTGGGTTCATCAGCACCGCCCGCTTGTGGGTCAAAAAATCAGGCAGCCCACGCACAGTCAGATGCTTATTGAACACTACTCCTACTTCAGTAGAGTAGAATTGTTGAGGGTGAAAAGCTAGAAAAATTCCATGTCGCGCTCTTCGAGCTGCCTTTTTGACTTGCTAGTCCTCTCGTGCGTATTCAAAAGAACCACCCTCCGTGATACATTCCATGTGCACCTAGTGCAAAAAAACCGCTTCCTCCGTGATACATTCCATAGCTCACTACCGGTCAAACGGACCATGGCAACTCGAAGACAAGTCGTGCTGTGCTTTTGCTCTCTATAATGCACGCTGCTACATGGGCGTTGGCATCGACAGGGAAACGGCCGGCACCAGCGAGCTAGGCAATGGCTTCTTCTCAATTCACTCACTCAAGTGTAGGCGTGTAGCAACATCTTTGGAGTTGAGTCTCTAGACGTATTCTCTGTAGATAGCTAACGCAACAGCTACGATGTTGCTTGAGCAGCTTTACGATGACGGAGATTGATGGCAAAGCGGATCAAGAAGTCGAGTTCGATGGTTGTTTGGATTCATGGATAGGAATATATACTCATATATAGCAATGGAGTGGAATAACGGGAGAGTTGAGAGGCGAAGGAGATAGGTGGGAAACATCAAACATGTAAGATTCCCCGTTAGAAGTTAGAACTACCATGGAGCTGATGCATCCAACAATGAATTGAAAATAATCTCTATAGAGCAATTGCCTGTGGACTCGCGTCGTCCCCACGCGGACGGCTCGGGTCTCAAAACCCTAGCCGCCGCGCCGCCCATCCCGCCCTCCTTCCCCGCCGCCGCCGGCCGGGTGGTGGCGGCAAGGCCGTGCAGCACCGGCCGGGATGGTGGCGGCGGGCATCTCCCTCCTCGGGCGGCGCTTGCGGGCAGCGGACCGCGGCCTCCCCGCCGAGTGTGTGGGCCTCCGCGGGATGGTCACGGCGGCCGGGCGGCACCGGCCGGTGTCCGCGACGGGCAAAGGGGGTAGCGGCGGGCTCCTCCCTCTCCGCCGTTCTCCTCCTCTTCTAAAGTTCGACGGCGGCAAGACAGGCAAGGAGGGCTCGCCGGGGCGCCGCGGCGGATCCGGTGGCGGACGGCGGATCCGGCCTGACGGCCGATCCGGTGGTCGGCAGCCAGCTTGCCTTGGCTCGACCGGCTGCGCGGCGGCCGGTGGTCGTGGCGGCGGCGGCGGCCGTGCGGTAGCGTGGGGCGGCGGATGGTCCGCCCAACCACTCCCCTTCACGGCCTTGGTGGTCGCGCGGCCGAGCCTGGGCCGCTTCAAGATGGAAGCGGCGGCGGCGCGCTGGGTCGCCGGTTTAGGGTTTTGCGCCCGACCCGACGGTCCCTGGCATGGGGCAGCACCCATCGCCTGGCCTTCTTCTTGGCATCCTGTGGCTGTTCGGCCGGGTGGTGGTGGTGACGCTGCGGTGGCGGCCGGAGGCGTCTTGTGCTGTGGCGGCTTGGGTTTGTGCGGCGTTGGGGGCAGATCCTTCTTCTTTGTTGTCCCTCCTCGACGGCCTTAGCCGCGGCGGCAGCCATGGCTCGCCGCGGCAGATGCTTGCCGTAGCCGTGGTCAAGACGAAGGAGCCAGCTTTGGCGTGCGGCAGGTGGGCACGCAAGCGGCGGGGCGACGCCGGTTTTCGGCATGGCGTCTTGCCGATGGGGTATTGCCGCGCCTTTCCACGGCTGCGGTGAGCAAATGGGCGCTTCACCGCCCCTTTGGCGAGGTTTCGCAGGACGACCGCAACGGCGACGGTTTTCGACAAGCGGTGTTCCGGTTTCATGGCCGATGTCCAAGCTAGGGATTCTTTGGGCGAAAGTCTGGCGACGACGACGCCGCGGCGCCGTTCGTTCCCGCTGGGGGCGTCGCATTCCTAGCTCTTCCACGAGTGAAAACGGTCCATCTTGACGAGCGACGGCAAAGACTCGCGGCGCCGTAACCTAACCTTCGGCGTCGGCCGTGGCTCCGGACTAGGCTAGGTCTTGTGTGGGGAGATAGGCTTGGAAGTCGAAGCTCGCGCTTGCACCTTGCTTGTCAGGCCGGGCAACGATGACCTACTTGGCCTTCCCCGTGCTCCGGACTTGTTTTCTTTGGGTTGTCGTTCTCTCTCGTTGCGTAGGCGTGGGTGTTTACCTCAGTAGCGGTCTGGCTGCGGGGAGGACGCAGCGCAACTTGCGCGTGTTGTTGTTTTGTAAACTCTATTCCTCTTAATATAACCAAAGCCGGAAACCGGATCTTTCAAAAAAAAAAAAAAAAAAAAAGAACTACCATGGAGGAAAATGAGTCGCATTATTAGCTTTCGTTTAAAGGAGGCGGAGAAGACGATGCATACTAGAGGTAGACATGACCATGTATGTTCCGGCCCTAGAGGATGATTATGGGCCGAACTAGAGGCTTGCATCGTGAGCGAACGCCTAGCCCATGGTAGGATCGGCCCGTTGCACCGGGACATTCGGGGTCTGGTGTGGACCGTGTGGTGGTCGCGTGGATGAGAGAAATACAGCCCACCCGCCCGCGCCGCTAGTCGCATCGTGGGCCCGGCCTGGCCACGTGCGGCGGTCCGGCAACGCTACGGCGCCAGCGCCAGCGCCAGCGCCACCACAGAATCAGGCGCTCGACGTGTGTGGTCTTGACAAAAACACGTGCAACATGTTGTTGTCTCTGGGTAGAAATAGAATAGAAGAGGATGCAATCCAAGCAAGCGGGCGTACCTGCAGCTGATGGAGGCCGTGATGGTGTAGGCGATGCCGTAGCCGAACAGGGCCGTGTGCTGCAGCAGCATGCACACCCACGAGCTGCTGCTACCTGTCAGGGTCAGGAGCGTTCCATTGTTATGATTAGTTTGGAAAAATCGCAGAGAATGTACGACTATACTGATGAACAACAACAGTATAGGCAGTGCTCTGTACCTCCTCAAAAATAGAAAGAGAAAAAACAAATGTAACAAGAGGTAAACTGATGAGTTAGAGCGAAGTTTGCAACATTTGTCAGTTGAAAGATGAGTGATTTAGTCGAGATGCATGTGTCTGCGTCAAGCGCTTTCAATGGTACACCTAAGCAGTACAGTACTTGACACGGATGGGTCATTGTCAATACAGGAGCATCAGGTCGTTTTCGTACTATTTATTTAATTATTAGCGACCAAAATTTGTAGTCTGCTGAAAACATTATTTGCCGTAAATTGTCTGCAATTTCGTAGGTGTATATATATACACGAAACATTATGAACTGATAAACTGATAGTAAATCCTAATATTCCCCTCTTTAAAAAAACAAAAACAAAGGTTTTAAGCACTGCTCGCGTCGCCGTCAAGATGGCATTTCCCCGACGAGTGCGCTGGAACACCCAGGCAGGCCGGGGCGAGGGAGGGAGTTGGTTCAGTCGTGCCGGACTCGAATAGACTACTCGCCGGTCGCCACAGCCAGGTGTCTCGCCTGCGCATTCGCGGGCTCCGAACGCCAACTCGTCCACGGCCAGCACACTGGACTGACAGCCACACGAGCTTAATTTTGGTACACCCGAGATGTACAGTTGTCGCCACGGGGTTCACGACCCTTCCCGTGCTCCAGTGGCGGCGCTGGACTCCTCTGAAGCCTCGTGCCTGTTTCACAGAGGCAGCAGCGGTCTGTGGCTGGGCCCTTTCCTACAGGCGATTGCCAGTTTCCTCATACTACGAGCAAGCAATTTTCCCAGTTTGGAGACTTCACTCCTACGACGTTGGAGATTTTTCAGGTTTTAACTTGCTCCACTCACTTCCACCAGCTCATTAGAGTTGGTTGTGACGGGGATTTGGCACAGGTTCAATCATCGGTCACGGCTAACGCAAACAGTATCTGTGTTTAGCTCTCTAATCTAATGCTGTGTGTATGATCAGAAGACGGACAGACGAACATTTTTAAGGAACTGGAGCAGCAGCAGCAGAGGACTCTGTCTTCTATTCTATCTAAAAACAGAAACAGAGGGAAAAAATGGGGGAGATCGAGGAAGACACGACACGACACGTACCAAGGTTGCGGTCGACGGCTTTGGAGTAGGTGCGGTTGCGGTGCGGGCCGTGCTCGGGGTCCGGCGACCGGTAGCAGTCGGCGAAGAGCGTGGACTGGAGCGCCGTCACGCCCGCGAACACCAGCATGGCGGCGGGCCCGGCCACCCACCCCAGCTGCGCGATGCTCCACGCCAGCGACAGCACCCCGGACCCGATCACCGCCGTGATCACGTGCGCCGCCGCCGTCCACATGCTCCCTGTGTATGTACAGAAACCACCGCCGGTCTCGATCGTGGTCAGCGCCTTGGCGACAAGCGCGTGGATGTGGCGGCTGATCCGTCCGCGCGCCTCCAATGGTGGGCGGGCGGACACGGGCGGATGCCAACCGAGAGGAGAGGAGAGAAGGGGGAGAGGGGCTCACCGCTTCGGACGATGCCGCCGCCGCCGCCGCCGCCATGTTTGGCCTGGTCCGCGATGAGGGGCAGGGAGGCGCCGCGATCCCCGCCCTCGCCGAGCGCCATCGAATCGCCGGTCGTCCCCGATCCTAACTAATTTCCTATTCCCTCGCGGCCGGATCGGAGCGGTTGCGTGTGCCTGCCTCTCCGTCCGTCTCAGGAGCGACTCGACTATTTGAAGGGATGCACCTGGCTGGCTGGCTGGCTAGGTCACTCGAGGAGCAAAATGGCGTGCGTGCGTGTGTTGGGAGGGCATGGAGGAAGAGAGGCTTTAATAGCGTTTCGTTTTTTTTTTCCTCTACTCCTTCCGTCCCATTGAGTCATGCGTTTTTGACTTTTCAACTTGTTTGTTTGACCATCCGTCTTATTCAAAATATTTATGCAAATCATAAAATAATTTTATCAATATTCAAGTATCTTCATTGATAAAATAAGTCGTAACAAAATAAATTATATTTGTGCAAACAATTTGAATAAGACGAAAGATCGAATAAGATTGGCATTTTAATCCGGGATGACAAACACAGTGGGACGGAGGGAGTACTTCTGTCTCCTTGAAAATGATGAAAAGGACGGTGTAGTGTAGGTAATTGTACAAGATTTTTTTTTTTTTTTTTTTTTTTGAGTATCGGTATCTGTACAAGTTTGAGTGCTTGACCATGCTTCTGATTGGCTCTGATCCTCTCTTATCCGAAATGTATGCAGTCGCTGTTGCCAAATCATTCAGTCTCACCAACAAATGGCATTTGTAGGATATCATAAGATAAGATGAGTAAAATAAACCAAATCTTTAAAAAAATCACACATATAAAGTTGGTGAGATCGATGGTAGACAGAAACGTGCCAACGGTCTGCTGGCTACTCCTGATTTCTCAACAAATATTCTGATTTCTCAACAGCAGTTTTGTCCAAGGGGTTCTTTAATACCATCTGACTTTACCTTTGACAAAGGACAATACATACTTTCTAATGTTTTTAGGACGAACATATTGTACTGAGTGCATGATCTCCCTCGCTTTCTAAAGGGAAAATGACAAGAAAAATGGTGAGTTGGAGATCGACGAGTCTCCACCTTTCCTGAATGAACTAGGAGTACTGAAAGGGGCAAACAATCATTTGGCGTACTACTCTAGATGTTTTTTTGACTGACCTGTAAGCTTCCTATTCAGGGGGTGTTTGGTTAGAAAAGTCCCAAAACTTTTTTAGTCCCAAGGACTATTTAAAAAAAAAGTCCCTTCAAAAGAGTTTTTTGGACTAATGGAGGAAAAGTCTCTAATAGTCCCTTCCCGTTTGGTTAGGACTTTTTTAGTCCCAAGGACTAAAAGTCCTTCAAATCAAAACCCCTCGAGACTACTCGCCAAAATGTTCCTTCGTCCAGCTGGACCTGGGCGATAGCCATATTATTATTACCACCGTTAAAAAACATTTCTATGTTAGGCTGAATCAAATCATTTCAGATTAACATTTATAATTCAAAATATAGATATTGTGAAAATAAATTTCATAACAAATGTAATAATAATTATTTGAAGTCATAAATATCAGTATTTTCAGATTAATCAAAACTTTGATGAATTAACTTTATATATAGAACTCTAAATACATTTTCTTTTTTGTGATAGAGGAGGGTCACTTTTACAAAAGGAGTTCTAGAGTCAGGAGTAGCAAGGCTGGAGTAGTCGGGGAAATTGTTAGAAAGTAAAGGAAAAAGTCCGAATTCCCTCCCTCAACTATCACGAAAGTTCAATTTCCTCCCTCAATGCCAAAACCGGACAAATCACCTCCCTCAACTTTTCAAACCATGCAAAATACCTCCCTCGAGCGGTTTTGAGGGCGGTATTGCTACAAGTAAAAGCGGTTTGTCTTTTTTAAAAAAAATCAGGTTTAATCTTTGAAAAATCATAGTAAATCACGTAGAAAAATCATAAACTGAAAAATCCAATTTTAGTTTATTCCACATGATTAGATCTACACATTGAATATATAATATGATATGATTTAGTACAAAAAGTTTTTGCTATGAAGGTTTTGTCTTTTTTTCTTTTATATTTATTTGGTGAATCTTTAAAAAATCATAGTAAATCATAAAAAAATCATAAAATAGAAAATCTTTTTTATACTCCACATGTGCATGTGTACATAGTGAAAATATAATATGGTATGCTTCAGTATAAAATTTTTATTGTAGCTTTAGATCTATACTTTTGTGTAATTTATTGAAATAATTCGTAGTCGCAACTTCTATAATTTTTTTTGGACTAAAGCATACCATATTATATATTCAATGTGTAGATCTACTCATGTGGTGTTGGGGACTAAAATAATCGGCCCACAAGTAAAAATAGGCCCAAGACAGATAACACTGCCCAAGGGCCCAAAAAAAAGATGGATTTGGTGGGAAGACGACGCCGACGTAAAAACCCCGCAGTATCATGGGCTAGGAGATAGCCGGAAGGACGAAGGGACGGCCCCTCGCTAAAAAGTCGACAAAGAAGGACTTAATACGCAGACATCCTTTTGGCCCAATTAAAGGCCCAAAGTAGCCCGTCTCCGGATACTCCTCTAAACGAGGCCCAACTTGCCAAACCCCCCCGGGCGGAAGGGCCTAGGGTGAAACTCGAGGAGTTATAGAAACAAAAATAAAGAGCCGTTGGGACCAATATTAGTATGGAGAAGGAGGACTAGAAAAAGCAAAAATGCATAACAGTTTGTTACAGCCCATTGGTTTATAGACCAAATCGGCCCACGACAACACAACATCACCCCCATACGACCCCACTCACCAAAATCCACTCTCAACCCGGAAGGGTCGGAGCCTCGGGGGCAAAGTTCCGCCGCCCGAGGACATGGGCTCCCCGAAGGCAATCCCCGCCTTGCCCGAGGACCATGACTCCGGGCGAGACATCTCCGCCGCCCGAGGGTGAAAGAGTCCGAGCCATGGCTCTTCCTTCCTCCTCCGTAAACGACCTCGGGCGCACCTTGGGAAGCCCAACCCGTAGTAGGGAACAGCCGCATTTAATGTCCCTCGTTTCCCACGATGTGGTGACAAGGCAATCGATTGCCTCGACGATCCAACCGCCCCGTTATCTCCTCGCATCCCCCCGTTGATGGGACATAAAGGGAACAGTTGTCACACGCACGGCCACCCCCGCCCGTGGAAACATAACTTGACTATTCATTTGCTTGCGGCTTCACCTCCTCGACACACGGGTCCGTGGACCCCGGGATATCGACACCACACCATGACGTTGCACCGGCAAACTAAGAATCGCGATGGGATCGAGAGGATCCCTTTAGACCCTGGGTATTCCCTTCGCCACGGACACGGACGCCAGGAGGCACCAAGACACGCGTCCACACGGGGCATCCCCTCCGGGAACCCGAGGCTCTGGCTCGGGCATGGCACGATTATGGCTCCCAGGCGGTAGACACCTTAGCATTGGTACACGGCACGTATTGTACACATTATCTCTCCTTTACACTATAAAAGGGAGAGTAATGCCACTATAGAACGGATCCCCTTTTGCTAGGTTTACACACTTAGCCATCTCACCCCAGGATTGAAGTTCTTCTTCATTCCCGAAATCACTTGTAATCGCTTTGGTTCTTGTGCACATTTGGTGCGAGGTAACACGAAAGGACACCACCGGCTGGACGTAGGGGCCCCATGGCTCTGAACCGGGATAAACTCTTCGTGTTTCATTTCGACACGCTATCAGCGGGTGTAACACCCCTGGTGTTACTTTTCTAATTAAAATTTAATTAAGTAATAATCGTGCTTTATCATTATGCATTAAGGCATAAGATGCATTTCATGTTTAAATATATATCATGTGGTGTGTGCATATGCTATGCTTTATTTTTGGATGAGTTGTTTGAGTAATAGTATGAAAGGGTAAATTGATCCGGTTTCCTAAAAACCCTAGATTTCCTAACCCTCTTTTACCCCTTTTCAATAATTCAAAATCTAAGCAAAATTTGACAAAACTTCCAAAAGATAGTTTGTAGATCTTTTATTGATGAACAAAATATATGTATAAATTTTTCAAATTTCTATATAATTTTAAGAGTAATTTTGAATTCAAATTTATTCCTTTTTGACCCCATTTTTAAAAAGTCCTTTTTGGAGGTCGAATTTGAAAATGTTCCAATTATGAAATTTGTAGAGCTTGAAAAGTTGAGCAAATTTTATTCTTGAGATTTTTGAGTTCAGTTCAAAATTTGGGAGTAATTTTGAAAATCCGAAGTTAGGGTTTGGTTGCTATAGTAACCCGAGGGGGAATTCCTTTTTTCCTCCTCCTCTATTCCACGCTGCCCCGCTGGTCCGCCGCCCCGTCGCCGTGCCTTCCCGCCTTCCCGTGAAAGTCGGCCACCCGCACGTTGTCGGAAGGTGCTGGCCACCTCTTTCACTCTTTCCTCGCCTTTATAAGCCGCTAGAAGCCTACCGTTTTCTTCTTTCCTCTTCTTTCTTTCCGCCGACGAGCACCTCCAGCGCCGCCGCCGGATTACCGTCGATCTTGCACCTCCACCTACTCCGGCTTCAGAGGCAAGACCGCCTTGTCGTTGCAAGATCTCCGAGCCTGGCCGCGACCCTTGTTCTCGCCGGACTTCGCCCGCTGCCGCTTTCTTCCCCGCGGCGGCCAAGAGCCACCGCGACGTCCCGCATTTGTCATGAGCTCGTCCCCGTGAGCCTTGGCGACGAACTACTTTGTGTACTAGCTTCACCTTGGCACGGTAATCATGGTCGGCTCGCCCGTTTTCCTTGATCGAGCCCCGACGCACGGAACGCCCGTGTCCGAAACGCCGCGCGCCCGCCATCGCCGCCAAAGAACTCATCTCCGCCCGTGTTCTTGACCCAACCAAAGATGCGCGCACGGGACCGCGGTGAGCTCCTTGCGCCTGTTCGCGTGCCCTCCTTTTCCATTTTGTCCCGCCGCCGTTTCGGAACGCCGCCGTAAGCAAGCGCCGCCACGCCCGCTTCGCTTTCGGCGCCATCGGGATCCGGGAAATCGGGAATAGAAGAAAGGTCGTGGGTCTAGGTGCAAACTTTGTGACTCATCCGAATAGTATTTTCCGTAGCCATGTAATTTTGTAAAAGATCAAGTGCCTTGTTGCAAAATTTCCAGATGAGCCGGGCCGGCCCCATCCTTTGCTCATTTGGGCCACTATTGCTATTGTTGTTATGGTCGCATCGTTTGAACAAGTAAGGGCAGATTAGGCCCAAGGCGGTTTTTGTTTTAAAAAGTGTTTATCCAATTTAGTAAATGTGAATAGTGTCTAATTTTGTAAATTTTGTATAAATTCAAATAATACTTTAAAAATTCTAAAAAATTTTTGTGTAGCCTTCCTATGATGATGTCTATGCATGAAAAATTTGAAACTTTAATTTTGAGTAGTTCTTGCATGATTTAAAAATACAATCTTTAATTGAAAAATGCATCTTCCATGATTTTTAGAAAATAAAATATTTATTCAAAAATCATAAAAATTTATTTGGTGCTGTTTTATGGTACGTTCTATCTGTATAAAAAGTTTGGGGTCATTTTGAGATAGTTGGTTTATTTGTTATTTTATGATTTATTTATTTTATTAGAAAAAGGTGAGTGCTTAGAGTTTAATGACCTAGGTTTTGTGTGTGATTTGGGATTGTCTTGTGAATCTTGGGTCATACCACAATCAAATGGTCCTTGAGAACTTCTTAGGCAATCGGTGATGATATCTTATAGAGGAGTTCAACAAGTTGGTTTTGTAGGATTACAACTTTATCGTGAAGGAAAGTTGTACTTAAGTGTCTATCATTTCATGCATCCATTAAGCATCATATTTATATTTCATCATGTTAAAGCATGCATCATTATTTACGTGTAGTAAACGAGTGAGTGATGTGGTTCACAATGGTCGAAGCTTCAAGAAGATTCATCCACCAAATGGTGTTGGTGCCAAGTGTGACTTCGGTGATCCTTCTACGGAATATAACTTTTCCCTACAACACAGGCAACCCCCGGTTCATTTAAACATTCCTTGTGTTTTTACAAAAGCTTTATATCACCTTTGCTTAATCTATTGCATTAGGTGATAGGAGTTGAGTGACAACCTAATTGATGCATTATCCATTCTTGATTATTTCGATATCTACCTTGATAACCCATTTTGGTAAAAATACCTAGGAATGCTTCGCCATGCTAAACTAGTTAGACTTTTGAGTCAAAATGTGACAAGTCTCTAGTGATAGCCCGAATGGGCATTTGATGAACAAGGATGTTATATGATGAAACCATACTTTGGGATATGGTATTGAAATTGAGATCGGTCGGGTAATTTGCATCGAGAATGGAGTCTCGGTGTAGTATTTCCGACTTGTCGATTAAGGACCGGCGCGTGTAGGCCCGTGTAACCGAGACTATGGAACGCACCGCGCCGAGGTCTTTTGGCCAATGGCACGCCTCGTCGGGCGTCACCCCGGGATAGTCGAAACTAGTATCGACCACATACTTCGTAAGCCCGATCTTGGGGTGTCAAATCGGAAACGCATATACAACCGCAAGACCGGGAGTGGAGAGATGGCGGAGTAGCGTGTACACTCGTGGGTTAAAGTCCCGGATGCCCGTGGGTTAGATTCGTGGTGTGAGGTGTGTGTGTGTTTCCGGGGTGGCGAGGACGCTGGTTCCGCTTTTGAGTATCCAAGAAAGGGTTGATATATGCAAGCTTAGGTGCTACATATGTCGTGTGGAAAGAACTCCCCTGTACTGGGTTAATTGGTTTCAAATCGCCGTGTTTCTCGGATATGGAGACTTCGGTTTCCGACTTATATCGTAGATTAATTATGAAACAATGAAGAGTTGGAATAAGTGATGGAATATCTATGAAGTGTGTGCTCTAGTGTAAGATCACCTAGAGTAGGTGAGAAACTAAATTGGGATTAAAATATTGAAAGTAAGGATTCATTACTAGTAAGCTTTTCGTAAAAAGAATCCTTGACTCTTGCTAAAAGCCTTACCTTGAATCCTAATAGACCAACATTCCCGAAGTCTTCTCCTATTTTCTTTTAGTCGGGTAAGTCTTGTTGAGTACTCCCCGCTTTCGGGGGTTTGTTAACCCTTGTTGCGTGTCTTGACTCGGTCGTTTAACCAAGGTTATATCGGTGGGCTCGACATGATCCGCGTGTCTTCTAGTTCTACCTAGCTTCCGCAAATAAGTTAAGTTTACTCAAATGTAACTTATTCACAATTTGTAAAATTAATGTTATTATTCTTCCGCACTCGATCTATATTTTTGTAACAAATGTTGTAATGTTGTAGCTACTCCTTTGTTGATCCCGGTATGAGTTATCAACAGGGCTTCTTAAGTTATCGGGTGTATTCGCACAAATGCCGAGGTCTTTGGGACAATGACAAAAGTGCGTGTGAGCCCCTGAATTAAGAGGTTTTGTTCTGGCCGGGGGAGCCACAGCCTATAAATTATTGCCGGTGCTTAGGATACTCCGGTTCTCAAAACACCGACATGTGGAGTCTAACAAACTTGGATTTTCTATTTTATGATTTTTCGTGATTTACTATGATTTTTGAAAGATTCAAATAAATAAATAAAAAGAAAAAAGACAAAACCTTTGTAGCAAAAACTTTATGTTAAAGTATATCATATTATGTATTCATGTGTAGATCTAATCATGTGAAGTCCAAAAAAAATTGGAACTTTCATTTTATGATTTTTTCGTGATTTACTATGATTTTTTAAAGATTCAACCGAATTTTTTTAAAAAAGAAAAAAGACAAACCGCTGTTACTGTAGCAATACCGCCTCAAAACCGCCGAGGAGGTAATTTGCATGGTTTGAAAAGTTGAGAGAGGTGATTTGTCCGGTTTTGGTGTTGAGGGAAGAAAAATGAACTTTTCGCGGATATATGGGGGAGGGAATCTGGACTTTTTTTTCGAAAAGTAAATGCCACAAGCCCAAGGCCCACATCTGCAGGCCCAAATATGTATATTTGTCCAACACGCTCTAATTGCTAGTGTTTTACAGATTATATATTCTGTAAAAAGATTAGTTGGATCTTCGAAGCCGGCTTAGGCTCTATTTGGAAATGGTCTCCTCTCAAACCAGTTTATATGAGATTTTTAGCATTGGGATTGTCTTTTTACACACTATAATAATAGTTTAAAGCTGTGAAAATGCCAAAAAAGTTTATATGAGAAATAATCACCAATGGAAATAATATGTGTGCACTGGTGTTAACCAACGACACAACCCGCGTAGAACATAATTACGTCTGCATTACTATTAGTCCAGTGCGTGTTGTAAATATAAGGGCATGTTCAACCCATAGACAACCTCTTGTCTATAAGTTTTTGAAACCGAGGTCAGCCAATTATAAAGACAGGTTATACAATGGCTGACTATTTAGTGGTCTGTAACTTGCTTAATCCATTTATATAACTGTGATGCGCATGCACCAGACAATTAAAAAATCTTTTCTCATGCATGCACCAGCGCATCCCAGCCGCTACTCTCAGTGTTGACCGGATCAAGCATGCACCCCAGCCTTAGGATCTGATCGTGCGAGGTCCTTCATGCGCTAACAACGTACAACGGGTTGTTCACCTGCCGTCTCTTGCATGGGAGAACTAGCAACATCGTCGTCTCATCAAACGACGACCTCACCCCGTCTACAGCTTACAAGGGATTGTTTTGCAAAATTCATGTCACATAGACAGCTCTTAAAGATGGGTTGTACATGCCCTAAATACTTGAGAAAAGTATTGGAAAAAAGAATATTGCAACACACATCGCGCTAGTACTAATAAGTGGCGACCGCAGGCCCGGTATGCATAGCTGGTGGTCACGCTCAATATAGCGCGCACTATACATGCGCGGAGGACAACTCTCAGGTTCTAGTTGGAAGAGAGAAGATTACTTCCATGCTAGTAGTACTAGTTTACGCACAAAATCTCAAAAAATAACTACGTAGGAGTATCGGTGCACTGGCATAATCCCTGCCCATGGAGCATAATTCAATTCAAGTTCTAGATAGAAGGAGAGACATTAGGTAGCTACTTGTACTTACTTCCTCCGGGATGGTATTAGAAGTCGTTTAGGACAGCGACACGGTCTCCAAAACATAATTTTGACCTCTTATTATTATAAAAATATGTATGGAGATGTGATATATGTATACTTTTATCAAAGTATTTTTTAAGACAAATCTACTCATATAATTTTTACATTTACAAACTCAACAACTTAAAAGTTATTGATGATTTATATTCCGATGTTTGACTCAAATCTTGTCCAAAAAGACTTCTAATACCACCCCGGAGAGAGTATATATTATTATAGTATAATTTACTTCTCTAATCTAATACTAATTAATCTGTTCTAAATTATAAGATGTTTTGGTTTTTCTAGATATATTGGTTTTACTATGTATCTAGACATAGTGTATATCTATGTGTATGCCAAAAACAACGTATCTAGAAAAGCCAAAACGTCTTATAATTTAGAAACTAAGGGGATAATGTATAAAAAAAAAAATCTTTCTTCACCCTAAAAGAAATTGAGCGTTTCAAAATTCGTATTGAATTAATATAAGCTATTCTAGGTTCTTAGCTCCTCGCTCTCTCTAGGTCTCCTTTGTCTTTATTAACGGAGCCCACCTTTACCTTCTATGTACACCATATCTCTCCTCTCTAATTCACGGTAGGGAATAATAACATGTAAAGATTCCTTTTAAACCAGGAAAGCGATACTGAACTACTCACATCCTCCTAGTTAGTGAGGGGTCGTAATGCACTAATGCGGTATTTTACCACGCTATTTATTGTGTTTGGAAATCACATTGATTCCTTATATTCTAGGATGGAGCTGAGAGAGTACATTGAAAAGTTTTGGTGCAATGGTAACTTTGGGCCTAAGTATTTCATTGCCCGTATTGTGTTACTATTATTTTTTCCATACAACGCACGGGCATTGATCTAGTGTCGTTATTTGTAGGATCCGATGGAAGCCTAGAGGGGGGTGAATAGGCTTAACCCCGAAAATCGCCCCGTTAAAACTTTCAAGCACCGCCGATGACAAAACAGCGCGGCATTGCCGCGTAAAGGGGCACCGCCGCGTGAATCTGGCTGTAGAGTGACGTAAAACGTAGAAGTAGCACTTCTCGTGATGCTCGTGAGGCGCACTGCGCGGCGTCCCCGGGCGGCACTGCCGCGGGTCACTTCACGTAAGTGACCACGGTGAATCTGCGTGCTTCCACTTGCTTGGATATGATTCACCTAGGTTCCCGCACACATGTATCTCACAAAACACAAGCTCTAGCCGCTGGCAGAAGCTTGCCACAAAGTAGATCGGGTCGAAGCCCTTTCTCACAAGACAAATAAGCAACAAAAGTAATGAGACAAGGTGACACAAAGATTTGACCCCGTGGTTCACCGCGCCACACGTGCCGGGCTACGCCCACGTTGTTGAGGTTGCCACACAAGGCTTAGCTTGCCCACCGGCTTGCTTTTTCCCTCGTTCACAAGTCTAGGGAGTTAACCCTAGAGATGTGGGGTAATGTATTGTGTGTAGATCGAGGTTACAAACCTCCCAAGGCTGCCACACGAAGGGGGCAAGCTCAAGGGCGACGCCTAGCCGTCTAGGAGCAAGCTCCAAGAGTAAAGAACCCTAGGGTTCCGGCCAAACGCGGAACCAAATGCTCTTTTGAGTGGGGAAGTCGTAGATCCGGTCTCCAATCGAAGTTTGCTTTTGTTTCCCTCAAGAATCCCAGGTGGGAAGTGAGAGATTGAGTGGGGAGCTCAAGGTGCTTCAATGGAGGTGAGAGAGAGAGCAAAAGGTGGTCTCCGGCTGTTCCGGGCCGGGAGGAAGAAGAAAGTGAGCCGGGTGACCGTTGGGGAGGGGTAGAATGGGTATTTATACCCCCACGGACCCAACGGTACGATTAAAATGTGGCACTCGCAAGATCGACACGCGGCGGCGCCGTGCAGGCGCTGCGCCGCACCATTGCGCTTGCAGCGCGCCACCACCGACAGCCAGGTGTGAAACACGGTGATTTCTTTCCGGCCGGTCGCTTTGAGTTGTGTGTGGTGTCCGGATTTGATGTTTAGAGCACTTGGTCCCGTGATACCCGAGAATCCTATGATCCTCTTAATAGTCCGGCATTTCCTAAACTCAAGATTCAAAACATAAAGTAATTTAAACGCCTTGATCCGGGAACACCATTGTCTAGCGTATTTGGTACCTTTGGACCTGTTCACCAACTCCATATTTTAATCCTCGCATGTCATCTTCAGTAAATCTCATTAGTCCCTAATTCGGTGGTCATCAACGCCAAAACCCACTTAGAGCTTGATTGCACTTACAATCTCCCCCTTTTTGGTGATTGATGACAACCAAATTAGAGCTTACATAAGATGTAAAGTCAAACTTAGATTACGAAGATCATGGATGTAGAGCCCTTTACCCAAATATGTAAGTGAGATTTGAATTCTCAATATTGACATGAAAAGTCAATTTTCACATATTTTAGGTGTAGTAAGGCCTCCCCTAAATGTGTGTGGGAGATTTGAATTCTCATTTTGACATGGAAGTCAAATCACACATTTGGAAGTGGTGGAAGACCTCCCCTACATCCATGATTGCCGGGGTGCTTAAATAGTGTCATACAAATATATCCGTGATGCATATGACAAGATAATGAACTAAAGCACAGCAATTATGTGCATTCAGGTTTGTAATGCGGCTTGCACCGCCCAGGAGCTTATTTGCTGCGCCGCGCCTATCAAGATAGACAAAGACAAATAGAAATATCAATCCACAACATATGTGACATGATTAACAAACTAAAACAAAGCAGCAAGATATATAAAATGTAATTCAAGCATTCAAATGACCAAATCCGAGAAATAACAAGTCATAGGTGGCATTATTACATAAAATAGAGTTTCTCTCAAACTCACACCTAACAAGCTACTCTCAAAGAATCTAAACTCTGAAAATCTGCTCTTTGCCCCATCCTCGAACCATCTCGGGCGTCGAAAAAGTTTGACCCCTCATTTCTTCTAATTTTCTCCCCTTTGGCGTCAAGCACCAAAAAGTTCATAGAAAAGAAAAGAAGAAGAGTGGAGTCACTCATCACCTTTGTCATCCCCACGCTAGAAGCGGTGTCCTCGACCTCCTGCGAGATAGTGGCACCGGCCCGAGCCGAACGGGCGAGTGGAGCGCCGAGCCGGGTATCTGGCCGAGAGAAGGACCCAAGTATATCGACAACTCCCGATCCGAGCTACTTGGTGGTGAGAGCTCGGGAGGTAAAATGACCGCGTGGTGGCCTAGGGATAGGAGGAGGAACTGGAAGTCCTTGCTTCTCCCCCGACACTCTTGAAGGCCTGTCTCACCTCCCCCTGCGTAGCTCATAAGTCCGCCGAGAAGCATATGAGCAATGTCCAAAGATTGCCTTGAGCCACTTCTTCATCTTCCCTTTGGACTTCTTTGTGCCTCCCGGGCCTAGAGCTAGATGGCTCCTCCAAGTCCTCTCCCGCCACCGAGGTGCCTCCTGGCGATGATCCGCTCGCCACCGGTCTTCCCTCCATCTAAGCCATGGGTCTTCTCAATATTGTAGGCCGTGTGAAAGCAATCCTTGGGATAAATGTTCCCGTAAAACCCTCTCAATCATAAACATGATGTAGGGAGCATATGGCGCATTCCTCCTAGCATCGCCCAAGGCATTTGCTAGTTGTCTCCAAATGAACTTTCCAACATTGAAAGTTTCATCATTCTGAAATGAGCAAGCACATTCCTAGCATAGCCATTCACATCGAGGCTGCCCCATCCTTGGGATCAATGGTACACCTGCAGAGGTTGTTCATCACATAGAAGAAGTCCTTCAACCCCTTCCTCTTGCCAGCAATCCCCGATCAGCCCCAATCCCCGATGGCCTTGGCTTCAATAGGGGTCTAACTCATGGATATTTGTGTACTCCCCGTGGTCAGCCCCCAAAGCCAAGTATCTCGGCGAGAATGTGACAAAGTCAACTCTGTAGTGCCTCTGTCGATCATCCGTGGATAGTATCGGAAGGCCCGCCCCAAAGAGTAGGTGGCATGAAATTGACTAAGGATCTCTTCATTCCAATCATGCCCGAATGACATGATGTCCGTCGACTCAAACTTCTCACATGCTTCTATGGCCTCATCAAATGCATCCTCCTCTCTATCTCTCATCCTCTCAAAGTCAATGTAGTGCATCGTGATGATCTTGCTCTTTGTGGAGTGGAGAAGGACCTGTCGAGGTAAAAGTTTGAATGAAAGGCTGCCCAAAACCTCTCATCAATGCCTTCCCGCTGCTCCTCCTGCGCATAGACATTGATAGCTCTAGCATCGGCAACCTCCCTTTGCTTCTTCAAATAACTCACCACTGGGATTGGTGGGTCATTGACAAAAGTGCGGTCATCTCAAACACACCCTCAAACTTTGCATGTAGTATTTATCAAATACTAGAGGGTGATGCAGGTGCCTTGTTCCCCTGCAGGGGTACAATAGTGTACCCATACTGGCTGTAGCTGCTCCCTCCTGAGCCGCAGCCGCACCACCGCCTCTGCCATGTTCGATTCTTTCTTCCTCGCCCTCTTCTCCAATCACTTTGACCCTCGTCTTTTTCTTTGCCATGAGGATCACTTCCGGGGTCCATCTATGCCAAAGATAGGATTATGGTAAGAAACCGCCATGGATAGTGTGCATTGTCCAAACATATGTAGGAGAAAGATTAGAAAAGTGAAAATTGATGACAAGAGCAAGTTTGTCGGGGGTGAAATCTGGGGCCTGCGCGGCACTTACCCAGCGAGAGAGGGCACGGCACCGCGCATGCATGCATACGCACGCTGCCAGCGCCATGCCTGCAGCACCGCCGCTCCCTTGCTCAAATCATCAATCTCTACTTTTCAATACCTTTCTAACACATCTATCGACTCAATATACATGCCTATCACAATTTCATAATCCGAGATCTTAAAACAAGAGAAATTTCCCATGGATTCAACATAGTTATGAACTCTAGTAAAATATTTCTTTGGTATTTCAAATCAACCAATTTCCCATCTTAATTTGATAAGTGATTTGAGAAGCTTATGCCGTTTGAATCAGAAGAAACCGTTAGGTTTCATGTTGGGGTCACCAACATCCTCGCCCTCTAAATCACTTAAATAATTAAAACACGAAATTTATTGATTCCAAACCACCAAATCACTTTCCTAGTGTTCATACATCATTAATCAACGCAAATCCAAGAGAAATTTCTACTCAATCCATAGATCGGGCAAAGAGTTCTTGGTCGGGGTTAGGTTGTACCTCGTTGATTGAAAGGGAAAGGAGAGAAATCGAGGGGAGAAGGGAGCAAGGGCCGGAGGCGAAGAAGGTGGCGGCAGCGGCTTTGTGGAATTGAGGCGTGGTAAGAGGAGGCGGCGGGGAAAGTCAGCGGCGTGCGGCTTCGCTCTTCCTCACGCCTCGGGGAAAGAAGAAGTGGGCGCGTGGGGAGGAGGTGTCGGGCGAGGAGAGGAGAAAACCGGTTGGGCGGGGGTAGAAAAGAAAAGAAGAATGATTTGGCCCAAAACGGTTCGGACGGCGGTCGGGCAACCCTAGGCGCCGCGCTGCACGAGAGAGAAGGAGAGACTGCCGTGACGCCAATATTTGCCGTGCGGGCATCGCCGAAGTGGCATTGCCGCAGCCTCTTGTCCGCATATATATATTGCCACTTGACTTGTTTCTCCTCAAACTTAGACAAGAGACACCAAGATTCATTGCCAGGGACAAATCATCAATACGTAACTATGGCATTGAATTTCGGATTAGAATTTGAAATCTTTTGAAACACAATATGAAAGTTTTTCACAAACTTTTCCTATGTCGATCTAGTGTCTCAAAGCAGATTGCATGTGTGCTTGAATTCAAACCAAGTTACGAGAATCGAGAATATTTAGCTCACTCAAAGCACAAAACCTTGACTCATCGAGAGGCTTGGTTGTTGGTATTTCTAATGTCACTAACTAGTAATGGCATCTAGAAAGAATATCGGATGTTGCTTCGGATAAAACTAAAAGAAATATTCATTGCAGTTCATAGCATATCCGAAAAAGGTTGTCATCCCTATAGTTAAACTACTAATATGCAAGGAATATAATATTCGTACTATGCCTTGATAACTTCTTAATAAGTAAATAAACAATTATAAGCTGGGTATCAAGCGCACGAGATATGAATATATACCATTGTAGCATTTTAACCGGGAGTAATAAACTGTGTCTTGAATTTATATTCTACCACGGGGAAAGAAGTCTCGTTATCTTGAATTAACTAAGTATAGATCTTAATCTAACCATCTCTCATGTGCAAGACATCAGCATTAATCTCATCAATTACTTAAGCAAGGATCAAAGTTCATAATAAAGATAATGATAAAGTTCTAGATAAAACAGATTTGACCAAAAATCACGTTGGTTGCGAGAAAGTGTCTAACAATGGGCGATAACAATTCATAGGCTAGCTAGCATTAGAAACTCCAATATGTAACTCTAAACTAAATGTTAGGATCTACCTAATTATGCAATACAAATAACAATCATTGAAGAAAGACTAATTAAATCCAAACATGAGGACGAATCCGTGAAGACTAAGGCGAAACTTAGAACAACCCGAAATCTAACATCCGCTAGGCCTACATACGGGGATGGATTGCAAAGGACTCAATGGTCTTTGTCACCACCACGATCTACCACACGACCGGCACATAGGGTGCAAACGTGAGTAAATAAGATCTAATCACCATGATTACATCGTCTCTACCACTCACCTTCCGATCTAGATGATGCGCTATACGAATCCATGCATGAACATAACAAGAATTCAACTATGCTAAATGTGTAATTAAAGTAAATACTAGAACAAATAATCTCGAATATAAACATGATCAAGATATTCATATTAAGCATGTGTCCGGGACTTGAAAACTACTTACAATGAAGAACTTACAAGAACGAGGCCCCGATCTTGAGCTGGCCTCCCGACGATCCGGAGCGGATTTCTCCCTTCCTACTAGTTCTAATCTTGATTGCTACTCTTCTTAAAAGCGATGTTTCTCTAGCGTTGAATATGACTTGGTATTTTAATTAGAAATATCTTTGTTATAGAACTTGATGATCTAAGAAGGGGGTCTAGGGGTCCTAATATATCGGTCTTCGATCGTCTCTCCATCTTCATCGAGGCGATGTGGTATTAACCTTGAATCAATCCCGCACTTCTACCGCCGCCCTCGGATCAAACCGACTCAAATCAACCGGTTTAGATCGAGTCTTAGAGGCGGTGGAGGAAGCTTCCCGGGCGAAGCGGTAGGCGGCTGGCGGGGGCCGATCGGCCCCATTATTGGGCCGATCGGCCCGTGGGGGGCTCCCTCGGGTCCCGCGTCGTGCGTCGCGTGTTCGAGTCTTCTAGATGATGTATTTCTTGGTTCCGGGTTAGTTCACGTCGGGATTAATCCGAAGCCTTCTAGACTTGTTTCGAGTTGGATTGCGTTGCGTGCTACGTCGGCCGTATGCCACGTCATCTCGCTGATTTTCTCGTTAAGTCCCCGCAAATCACAACTTTACCAAAAGCGATGGAATTATGTTAGTGACACCCTATTCTAGGTTGTTATTATTATTTATACCCCTTTCTCATGTTTAATTAATTAAAAATTTTATATGATAACAAGTGTCAACAAACTCCCCAAGCTTACCCTTTGCTAGTCCCTAGCAAAGCTACATGCTATAGTAGGATCGGGGAGTTGCTACTACGCTTTCATACCTCAAAAATCTTTGTGTTTTTAAAAAATAAATTCTCCTCTTAACCAGATTACTCTTACATTTTACCATGGGGCGTAGCCTTGTCATGAATCATAAGCAAGATAAAACAATCAAGTTAAGTACCATGTCTCAAATTCTTTGATCAACTATCATCCTGGGGTTTTACAATATTTTTCAAAAGAAAACTCAGAGATCCTATGTATGACCCCCTTAAGTAGATGATGCGTAGTGGAGTTACACAAGTGGTAGGACATACATAGTGGGATGATAGTGGTGAAGTGGATGAGGATGAAAGGTAGTAAATAGCCTTTAACCTTTTTAGTATTTTTCTTTTCAAGCATCTCTAGTCTATATCTCTCTTTCTAAAAATTGTTAGGATCCGGTTTTGCCCATTCTTGGAGAGGTGGGCTTTTCCCCGAACTTGTGTCCATTTTTTTCTCTCTCCTTAGAGATGTGGGCCCTGCTCACCCTTGGACACGTGTCCGTTATTCATCTCTAAATTTATTTTTATTATTTAGGGAGGTAGGCCCTTCTCGCCTAGTATGACTTTTGTCCGTTACTCTCCCTCTCTCGTCTCACTTTTTCTAGATATTTATTTTTCTTTTTTTTTTTCGAATGTAGCCCAGCCTATATAAAACATTGAGAGAGACATATCTAAAGATTGCAAGAGCTTTATTAATTATTTTTATGGCTAACGGCTAAGTGAAATATGGGGATGCGTACTTCCGAGTTAGAAGCAGCGTATTGGTGGAGTGGGATGATCTTGATGGAATACTCTTAAGGGTCATAACTAAGGACTCATCATGTAATTTTATAATTTTTAAAGATAAAAACCAGGAGTCAAGTATCTCTAAGAATATGATAAACAGTAGCTCAACTTTTCATGCACTATTATCTTTTAATGCTAAGACTCAGATAAAGCATGTGCTTCTCACAGGTGTTGGGTTTAGAGCAAATTAAACATTTAAAGCTTCAGGAGAATCTAAGTCCAAAGTGTAAGTACTTTTTAAGAGGTATTAAGGCGGAGCAACTATTCATCATTTCCTTAGCACATATTATCAAGATCATAATTAATAGGAAGAAAGTAGTCTAACAAGTTCTAGCACTTTATTTATTTGACTCTTTAACACTAAGACACATTAAATAAGACTCATTAACTCTAAGCAAATATAACTAGCTAAAATTTAAAGACATAGGGTAATAATACTTATCGTGATAAATGGGGGTGCTCTCCCCAAGCTAGATCTTGAAGTAGTCCTTTCGTTTCATCCTTGAATCTGCTCCTCTTTCGTGGTCTCCCTTTTAATGTTCTCCTGTTAATATTAATTTGCACATACCCGAAGGAACAAATCTTAGGATGTTAATGTGAGCCTTCATGTGCTCACGTCTTTTGGGTTTTTTATTTTATTTTTAGAAATCGTGTGGACCTTCATGTGCCCACATATTTTTGGGTTTTTCTATGCAATAGGGATGATAATGCAAAAACATATGAATGCAATAGTTTTGTATTTTTATATTTTTATGCCACCACAACAAGGAGTGCTTGCATGGGGCTTAAGAGACGATGCACATGCAAAGAAACATATTTTTGGGATTTTCTAATGTGAGTTTAGGAAAAGTAAATATGCTAAAGTAAACATGCTAATTGAAATATGCCGTGCGAGAAGAAAATTAAAGATGCAAATAAATACCGAAGTTACCTCTCGGCGAGAGTTTAGAGAGCACTTACTCCCATGGCGTGGTGTTGTCTATGGGCCCCCGTAAATAAATGTTGTACCCGTATGGTTCCTTCAATGATCTCGTAGGTGGGCGTAGGCAGTAGCCGCAAGTCCATTGTTCATTTGTTGATGCCCTACCGGTTGGGTTCCGAAGGTGTACTCTTGTTGCTCTTCTTAGCGACTTCTTTTTTTTTCCAAGATTGCTTCTTTGGTGGAGACCTCCTGTGGTTGGTGCATCATTCAAGATAGGTAGGAGCCGAAAGTGTATTTTTCTTGGATGTCTTTTTCTATCCTCTCAATATGCTCCATCTTTGAGTCCACTTTCTTTGTAATCTTTGAAAACGCTTCGGCTCTTGGTCCTTCTTCGGGTCGTTCATAGTTAGTATAAGTATTAAAGAAGCAACAAGACTTTTTTTACCTTGAATGTGAAATTGAATTTCGCCTCGGCCCCGATGTAGATGATTGCTCTTGTAGTATTCGGGAACGGCCTTCCAAGTATTATGGGAGGATCTTGTTCTTCATCTCCCGTGTCCATGACTAAGAAGTCGGTGAGGACATAGTCGTCTTTGATCTTGACCGGTACATTTTCGCACAATACCTTCCCGAATCGGTGTGTTTGGTCCGCCAATTTGCAGAATACATAGGTGGAACACAAAGGCAGATTACCATAGATTAATTCATACGTTACCTTTGACATTAGGTTGATGCCCGATCCCGTGTCGCAGACGGTTGTATAGAAGTTCCATTGATTAATGGAGCGGTGAATTGCCGGAACTCGTGGTCGTCTAGCTTCTCTCTTCGGTGGTTGATTGCGCGAAGTCTTGCGTGGCCGAATTGACTTGATTGATCATCAAGACTCGTTCTACGTGTGGTCGAGGTTGACGGTTCTTCTTGTTCTTGCTTCTTCTTTTTATCCTCTTCTCGATACCGGTACGCGTGTATTCGTGGTGCGGTAGTGGTACGGTTGGAGCAGGGGAGCTAAGGTCTTGTGTTTGCAGTTGAATCTCTCCCTCGTCCATTAACCGTGAAGACGATCTTCGCGGTGTCGGCGTAGATGATTGCCTTAGTGGTAGCCGTGAAAGGGCGGCCCGTAATGATCGGGGCGTTCTTACCTTTGCCCATATCCGTAACCACGAAGTCGGTGGCCACATATAGCTTACCGATGTAAAGGCATACGCCCTCTAGAATACCCTCGGGGTAGCATAACGATTGATCCGCAAGTTGTAGGCACATGGTTGTGTATACTAATTCTGAAACTGGCTCAAGGTTTACCTTAGGCATGATGTTGACACTTGAGCCGAAGTCGATGAGTGTGTCGAGGTGCGGGCGCCTATGTTGATGGTGACGACCGGTCTTCCCGGATCTTCTTTCTTAGCGGGCATTCCCCGGTCGACACAATTGAATTTCTTGTTTGAGTAGGTGGTCCGCATACCGCATAGTAAATATCGACAAGATTTGCAGATTCTAATTCTTCCGGTTGACCCGAATCTTACCCGGGTTAGGCATAGGAGCGTATAAAGCCACTGGGATAATTGTGATTCTATCATTTTATTAAAGCTATCTTTGGTTCTTTATTGCGAGAAGAAAAGCTTTCCATTTTAGTACTAATAGTTTCTAGCATTTTATCATTGGAAGCTAACTTCTTAGATAGATTATCCATAAGTCTACCTTGGTTTTGTACTAACTCTCTTAAAGGTGGGAAATTATTGAAAGAGTTATTACCTTGATAGTTACTTGAATAGTTACCTTGGTAGTTGGGTCTCTGTTGACTCCATTGTTGATTCGAGAACGATCTTGGTTGTTGTTATTGTTGATGTAGTTCACGCCCTCTTCTAGCTTCGGGGACGCTGGCGGCCCGAGTGTCCAAAGTGTTGCCACATTCTTCACATGTCATGCGGGGAATCGAAGAGTTGCATGACTTCCTCCTTTTCGGGAGCTTTGTCTTCAAGCTTCTTCATAATTAAGTCCATTTTGGCGGACAAAGATATCTACCTCTTTCATTTGGTGCATTCCTCTCTCTTTCTTGCGGGGTTGACGGTCCTTATTCCAAGCTTGGTTTGACGCCATCTTCTCCACAAGGTCAAGTAGCTTGGTTCGGTGTAAGTGATAGAAAGCACCTCCGCCAGCTGGCGATCCATGGTCTCACGGGTGTTGTTGTTAAGCCCGTGGTAGAAGGTCCGCATGAGTAACCGTTCTCCATTCCATGGTGTGGGCATTCCGTGATGTAGTCTTGAAGCGTTCCCACGCCTCCGGAACAGATTCGTCGTGTTGCTGCTGAAAGCTTGAGATTTTCCTCGTAAGGCGTTGGTTTTGCCTATAGGGAAGAATTTTGCCGGGAAGGCAAGTAGAGCAAAGTGCCCAAGTAGTGAGTTTGTCTTTGTTGGCGTAGAACCCCGCTTCGCTCGTCCCAAGAGTGAGAATGGGAAGAGACGCAGTAGGATTGCATCACTTGAGACATCTTTGATAGTGAAGGTGCCACAAATCTCTAAGAAGTGTTGTAGGTGAGCATTGGCATCTTCATGAGCTTTTCCACGTAATTGGCTAGCTTGTACCATGTTGATGAGTGCGGGCTTGAGCTCAAAAGCTTTGTCTCCTACATCGATTGTCGGTCCAAAGGCGGATGTTGGCCGTAGTCGGGTGCAGTATTCGCGAAGGGTCTTGTTTGCCATGTCTTCAAAAAAATCGGTGCTAAGCTACGCAAGTGGAGGAGTCTTCCGAGGTAGTGTTCTTGGGTTGAGATTTCAACTTGGATCTTGCCTCCTTCAAAAGTTTTTACGGATCGGATTTGGAAGTTTTCGGGAAGATTCCTTTTCATACATTACCCCGCAAAAGATAGGAAGAATAATAACAAGGGTATACTTGTTTAAGCAATTGATAAAATTAACTGATGCGTATGAGAGATGCATGCATGTTAATCCTATATGTTTTTATTTTATTGGGTATAGACTTTCTTTCCCAAGAACGGCGCCCAAAAATGCTTGTTGGTATTTCTAATGTCACTAACTAGTAATGGCATCTAGAAAGAATATCAGATGTTGCTTCGGATAAAACTAAAAGAAATATTCATTGCAGTTCATAGCATATCCGAAAAAAGGTTGTCATCCCTATAGTTAAACTACTAATATGCAAGGAATATAATATTCGTACTATGCCTTGATAACTTCTTAATAAGTAAATAAACAATTATAACTGGGTATCGCAAGTTTACGGATATGAATATATACCATTGTAGCATTTTAACCGTGAGTAATAACTGTGTCTTGAATTTATATTCTACCACGGGAAAGAAGTCTGTTATCTTGAATTAACTAAGTATAGATCTTAATCTAACCATCTCTCATGTGCAAGACATCAGCATTAATCTCATCAATTACTTAAGCAAGGATCAAAGTTCATAATAAAGATAATGATAAAGTTCTAGATAAACAGATTTGACCAAAAATCACGTTGGTTGGCGAGAAAGTGTCTAACAATGGACGATAACAATTCATAGGCTAGCTAGCATTAGAAACTCCAATATGTAACTCTAAACTAAATGTTAGGATCTACCTAATTATGCAATACAAATAACAATCATTGAAGAAAGACTAATTAAATCCAAACATGAGGACGTAATCCGTGAAGACTAAGGCCGAAACTTAGAACAACCCGAAATCTAACATCCGCTAGGCCTACATACGGGGATGGATTGCAAAGGACTCAATGGTCTTGTCACCACCACGATCTACCACACCGACCCCGGCACATAGGGTGCAAACGCAGTAAATAAGATCTAATCACCATGATTACATCGTCTCTACCACTCACCTTCCGATCTAGATGATGAGCGCTATACGAATCCATGCATGAACATAACAAAGAATTCAACTATGCTAAATGTGTAATTAAAGTAAATACTAGAACAAATAATCTCGAATATAAACATGATCAAGATATTCATATTAAGCATGTGTCCGGGACTTGAAAACTACTTACAATGAAGAACTTACAAGAACGAGGCCCGATCTTGAGCTGGCCTCCGACGATCCGGAGCGGATTTCTCCCTTCCTACTAGTTCTAATCTTGATTGCTACTCTTCCGAAAAGCGATGTTTCTCTAGCGTTGAATATGACTTGGTATTTTAATTAGAAATATCTTTGTTATAGAACTTGATGATCTAAGAAGGGGGTCTAGGGGTCCTAATATATCGGTCTTCGCCTGCGTCTCTCCATCTTCATCGAGGCGATGTGGTATTAACCTTGAATCAATCCCGCACTTCTACCGTCGCCCTCGGATCAAACCGACTCAAATCAACCGGTTTTAGATCGAGTCTTAGAGGCGGTGGAGGAAGCTTCCCGGCGAGCGGTAGGCAGGCGGCGGCGGGCAGGCCGATCGGCCCCATTATTGGGCCGATCGGCCCGTGGGGGCTCCCCTCGGGTCCCGTCGTGCGTCGCGTGTTCTGGAGTCTTCTAGATGATGTATTTCTTGGTTCGAAGTTAGTTCACGTCGGGATTAATCCGAAGCCTTCTAGACTTGTTTGGAGTTGGATTGCGCGTATATGCTACGTCCCTCGCAAATCACCGTGGAATGCCACGTCATCTCTGCATGTTTTTTAAAAATTTTAAGTCCCCGCAAATCACAACTTTACCAAAACTGATGGAATTATGTTAGTGACACCCTATTCTAGGTTGTTTTTATTATTTATACCCCTTTCTCATGTTTAATTAATTAAAAATTTTATATGATAACAAGTGTCAACATTGGTGAAGATATCGGCTAGTTGCTTTTCGGTGCTCACATGGCGAATTGCGATATCTCCTTTTGAGTTCGTGGTCTCTAAAGAAGTGATGACGGATGTCTATGTGTTTTGTTCTAGAGTGTGCTACCGGATTGTTTGCTAGTTTGATGGCACTCTCATTGTCACAAAGAAGAGGTATCTTTGTGAATTGACATCCGTAATCTTTTAAGGTTTGCTTCATCCAAAGTAGTTGAGCACAACATGCGCCGGCCGCAACATACTCGGCCTCGGCGGTGGAAAGGGCTACACAATTTTGCTTCTTAGAGCTCCAAGACACTAAGGACCGCCCAAGGAATTGACATGTCCCCGAAGTGCTTTTTCTATCTACTTTGCAACCGCATAGTCGAATCGAATAGCCAAGTAGATTGAACTTGGAACCCTTGGGATACCACAAGCCAAGGTTAGGAGTGTGTACTAAGTATCTCAAGATTCTCTTAACAGCCACATAGTGACATTCCTTTGGATTAGCTTGAAAACGAGCACACATACACACACTAAGCATTATGTCTGGCCTAGATGCACAAAGGTAAAGTAGGGATCCAATCATGGAGCGATATACCTTCATGTCCACGGCTGGACCCTCCTCATCAAGATCAAGATGTCCATTGCTTGGCATTGGTGTTTTGATAGGCTTGGCCTTCACCATGTCAAACTTCTTTAGCATATCGTGGGTGTACTTTGTTTGGCTAATGAATGTCCCTTCCTCCATTTGCTTGACTTGAAACCCGAGGAAGTACTTCAGCTCACCCATCATGGACATCTCAAATCTCTTGGTCATTGTCCTACTAAATTGCTCAACATACATATTGTTAGTGCTACCAAATATTATGTCATCGACATATATTTGGCATACAAAGATATCATTGCTAACTTTATGAGTGAAGAGAGTAGGATCAGCTTTGCCTATTTCAAAGCCTTGTTTGAGCAAGAATTCTTTAAGGCATTCATACCATGCTCTAGGTGCTTGCTTAAGCCCATAGAGCGCCTTATGGAGCTTGTAGACGTGGTTGGGAAACTTGGGGTCTTCAAAACCGGGTGGTTGCTCAACATATACTTCCTCTTGTAGCGGACCATTGAGGAAAGCACTCTTGACATCCATTTGGTACAGCTTGAAGTCATGATGGGCAGCGAAGGCTAGAAGAATGCTAATTGCTTCTAGTCTTGCCACCGGTGCATAGGTTTCATCAAAGTCCAAACCCTCTACTTGAGTGAAGCCTTGAGCCACCAATCTTGCTTTGTTTCTTGTCACCAACCCATCTTCATCTTGCTTGTTGCGGAAGACCCACTTGGTACCAATGATGTTCGTCTTGGGTCTTTCCACTAGCTCCCAAACTTTATTTCTCTTGAAATTGTTGAGCTCTTCTTGCATGGCCAACACCCAATCCGGATCCTTGAGAGCATCATCTACTTTTCGCGGTTCCAAAGAGGAAACAAACGAGAAATGTTGGCGTAAAGCTAAATGAGATCAGTGGTCACTCCCCTTTCGAAGACTCCCAAGGATGTTGTCAACGGGATGATCCCGTTGAACCGTTTTGTCGTAGTCGTGGGTGATCAACGCCTTCGGCTTGTTCTTCTTGATCTTCATCATATTCATCATTAGCTTCAAGTATTGGTGCAAGATCAAGTGGTTGAATGGGTGATGTAGGTGGATCGATTCTTTGCCGAGGTAGGTGGCGCGGCACTGCCGCGTTTGTCTTGCGGCACCGCCGCTGGCACTTCCGGCGGTGTGTGTGCGCACTTGGTCTTTGAGTACGTCGGCGGAATCTTGTGCAAAGCAACAACCGGGTGGATCCTCCTCTTCATTTGCTTGATCTTCTTGAGGCCTTATGTCACCAATAGCTAGTTGCTTGATTGCCTCGCAAGGTGGATCTTCCTTTCCTACAACACTTTGATCAACTTGCTCTACTTGAGAGCCGTTAGATTCATCAAATGTCACATCTATAGTGATCTCAACCCTACCCAAGGTTTGATTGAAAACACGATAGGCATGCTCATTTGATCCATAACCAAGAAGAAAACCTTCATCAACTTTAGGTGCAAACTTAGAGGTTCGGGGCCTTTTGTTCAAAATGAAACATTTGCACCCAAACACCCTAAAGTATGACACCTTTGGCTTGTTACCGGTTAAGAGCTCATATGAAGTCTTCTTGAGTTTCTTGTGTAGATAGAGACGGTTGATGGCATGACAAGCGGTGTTGATAGCTTCGCACCAAAAGATGTCAGAAGTCTTGTACTCATCAAGCATTGTCCTTGCCATCTCTATGAGTGTACGGTTCTTCCTCTCTACTACACCATTTTGTTGAGGGGTATATGGTGAGAATTCATGCTTGATGCCCTCTTCATCAAGATACTCTTCAACTTGGGTGTTCTTGAATTCGGTCCCATTGTCACTTCTTATTCTCTTGACAGGAAGATCGAATTCTCTTTGTGCCCTCTTGATGAATGTCTTCACCTTCTCTTGTACCTGGCACTTATCAAAGACAAAGAAAACCCAAGTGAAGCGGGAATAATCATCAACAATAACAAGTCCATATTTGTTACCCCCGATGCTAAGGTAGGCCACCGGTCCAAAGAGATCCATGTGTATCAACTCCAAGGGTTGAGTAGTGGTCATCAAGCTCTTTGGTGGGTGAGGTGCACCTACTTGCTTTCCGGCTTGGCAAGGTCCACATATCCTGTCTTTGTCAAAGTCAATGTTTGTTAGTCCAATGATGTGGTTGTCTTTCTGCAGTTTGGCCAAGTTCCTCATGCCAACATGTGCTAGACGGCGATGCCATAACCAGCCCATGCTAGATTTTGCCATTAGACAGGTATCAAGCTTAGCCTCACTTTTGTTGAAATCAACTAAGTAAAGCTTATTCTTGAGTTTTCCGTAAAGACAACAGAGGAATCCTTCCTGCGAAAGACTTCCACACCAACATCCGTAAAGAGACAATTGTAGCCTTTCTCACACAATTGTGAGACCGACAACAAGTTGTATCCCAACGAATCAACATGCAATACATCTGAAATATTATGCTCAGTTGTGATAGCAACGTTACCAAGACCGATCACACTTCTCACATCATCATTTCCAAACCTTATGTTGTTCCTATCGTCATTGGTTTGGGAATATGATGAGAACATACTCCTTTCTCCGGTCATATGATTTGTACATCCATTTTGTCAAACACCCAACTTGACCCACCGGAGGAGTATGCCCGCAAAACAAGTTTAGTTCACAAGTTTAGGTCCCCAAGATTCTTGGGACCTTTTACCTTTGTCACAAGAACTTTGGGAACCCATATAGAGGTGTTGCTATAAAGCTTCTTTTCACTTTGCCCAAGTACTTTGCAAACACCTCCCCTTCTTTGTTTGCCTTCACTTCAAAGCAAGGATTGGAGTTCAACTTGCTTGCTTTTGCCTTCCATTGATAGGAGTTGCTTCTTGGAGTAGCCTGGACAAGATTTTTCGACTTCGGACCTTCTTCACAGCCTTTGGGACCCTCTTCTTGGGTCTATTCTCGAGCTGAGGCGGTGTAGGTGACCTTCCCTTTAATTGGGGGCGCGCTTTGCCGTAGTCCAGCGCCCAGCGGCACCGCGTGTGGCGTCGGTGCAGCTCGGGTTGGCTTGTGTCCAGCGCTCTGTGCGGTCTCTCTGTTCCTACTTGTGCCTTTGCTCAAGAATTTTACACATTCAACACCATTGATCATCTTTCGACCATTGGTCTTGTTTCCTTGTTTGTGTCCAAGTCCATCCTTGATTCTTGGATTTCTCCCATCAATGTAATTGGGCTTCTTTGGAGCCTCAACTTTATTGCTCACTTTGTGACTTTCTTTGTTTTCACCTTCTTTTCTCATCATAGCCGTGAGTCTAGTGATCTCTTTCTCCATTGCTTTTCATATTTGCAAGGTTAGTGGCATAAACACTCATATCAACATTATAGCATTTTCCACAACCTTGACTAGTGGAGGGAGTAGAAGTATCTTTTGTGGTTGAGAGATGTGAGTTGCTCTCCCAAAGAAGACTATATTGAGTTTCAAGCTCGGTGTGCTTGCTTTGCAAGTCACAATACTTCCCATTTAGGGATACCATAGCCTTCTTTGTGAGAGCATGGTTACCTTGCTCATTAGCTAGGCTCTTTTTGCAAGGCAGCCACCTCACTTCTCTCAGCTACAAGAGCATCCTTGTTGTCAACATAGAGTTTTTCAAGTCTATCCAATTGACTATCTCTAGTTGCCAACTCCGCTTGGGTACTTTCTAAATCCGCCATTAGTTGAGCAAGAAAGCTTCTAGTTTTGGGATCTAGGTTCTTGGTGAGTCTAACATATTCTTCATCATCACTAGATTCATCTTCACTAGAGCTTTCACTAAGATCACTAGATTCATCACTAAGAGAGGGAGAGGGTTTGGATTTAGTTTTTACCTTCTCATGCTTGGCCATGAGACAAACATGAGTGGAGTCAAGGTCCTCATCCTCATCATCGGACATGTTGTTGAAGAGCTTGGGTGTAGAGGTTTCTTGCATGGCAAATGTTGCAATGTGATCCTCCTCTTCACTTGTCTCTTTGGTTGAGTCCCACTCATGACCGATGTGAGCTTCACCCATGTTCCTTCCCTTCTCTTGTAGTCTTGCTTCTTGTCTTTGGCATTGTCCTTCTTGTATTTGTTGTTCTTGTTCTCATGTGGACAATCGGCAACAAAGTGTTGGTCTTGCCACAATTGAAGTAAGTTCTCTTTTTTCTTGTTTGGGAATCTTCTTTGCACCACTTTGTAGCCATTTGCCTTCATCCCCTTGCCATACTTCTTCATGAATAGGGCCATGTCATCAATCTTCTTGTAATCAGCCCCATTTTCTTCATCATCACTTGAGGAAGAGATTTCATCAATATTTTCTTGCATTTTCTTCACTTCCTTGTCTTGACTTTTGGATGCTTGCTTGCTGCCCTTTGCCTTGTTTGATGAGCATGGCTTGCTTGTCTTGGATGCCTTTAGAGCAACATCCTTGATCTTGATGCCCTCAAGCTTGGCTTGCAACTCACCAAGCTTCTTTCTCTCATTTGCTTCTTCCATTTGCATATCATGAGTGATCAACCTTCCAAGCACATCATTGGGTGTAAAGTGCTCAAACTTCTTCTTGTCTCTAATCAAGGTTACCACGGTAGGATTCCTAGGTGTGTAGGCCTCTAGCATAACCTTGACAACCGTGTGGTCATCAAGATCCTCATCTCCAAATCCTCTAATCTTCCCAACGAGGACCATCAACCTATCAAACATCTCTTGAGCACCTTCTCCATCAATGATCACAAACCGGTTGAGCTTTGCTTTCAACATATCAATCTTTGCTTTCCTCACTTTGTCAACACCTTCATGTGCAAGCACCAAGGTGTCCCAAATCTTCTTGGCAATGTTGACATTCATCACCCTATTGTACTCATTTCCTTCTAGAGCACTTAGGAGTATGCTTGTAGCTTGGCCATTGATGTGGGCGGCAGCTAGCTCTTCATTTGTTGGCGCCTTTGGGTTCACCAGGTGGTTGAAATCCACTACACACAACTTCCCAAAGACCGGGGTGAAGTGCTTCAAGGTAAGCCCTCATCAAGTGTTTCCATTTGGCATAGTTGGTCCCATCAAATTTGGGCAACTTCCCCACGGGAACATTGATGTATGACTTCTTGTCGCGGTTAGTCAAATAAGAAGAATAATTGAAAGAGATGGCAAACAAGCTTGTTGTTGTTGACGCTGCCCTCCTCCTTCTTGCTTTCCTTCTTCTTCTTCTTGTTGTAGGAGACATCATCATCTCCATCTTCGAGCTACTTGATAGCTCACTTGACTCCGCTTCTTCTTCTTGCCTTTGCTTTTCTCTAGCTGCCCTTCTAGCGGCCCTTGCCTCCACGGATCATCTTTCTTTGCTCTTTTCTTTTGAGCTTCTCGGCGAGCTTCAAGCTAGCTTGCTCTTCTAGCTTCTTCCTTTCTCGCTCTTGCCTTCTTGCGGCTCGCCGTGCTTGTCTAGCGGCCTTTCTCTCGGGATCGGTAGCGTCACCCTTGATGGTGCTCTCGCTAGCCGTACCAAGAGAAAGCTTCGGCTGGCTGCCGGCCTCCAGCTCTTCCACAGCGACGGTGGACTTGCCTCCTTGGTTCGATCCCTCCGGTGCCTCCATACTTCACGCGGTGAAGCGTATGCGAAGTATCCTAGCTCCGATACCACTTGTAGGATCTGATGGAAGCCTAGAGGGGGGGTGAATAGGCTTAACCCCTGAAAATCGTCCTGTTAAAACTTTCAAGCACTGTCAGATAACAACAGGCGCGGCTTTGCCCGCGTAAAGGCACGGCTGCGCCGCGTGAAGCTGAGCGGAGTGACGTAAAAGAAGTAGCACTTCTGCATGCGGTGGAGCGGCACTGCCAGCGTCCCCCGGGCGACGCCGCGGTCACTTCACAGAAGTGACTACGAAGTGAATCTGCGTGCTTCCACTTGCTTGGATATGATTCACCTAGGTTCCTGCACACATGTATCTCACAAAACACAAGCTCTAGCTGGCAGGAAGCTTGCCACAAAGTAGATCGGGTCGAAGCCCTTTCTCACAAGACAAATAAGCAACAAAAGTAATGAGACAAGGTGACACAAAGATTTGACCCGTGGTTCACCGCGCCACCAATTTGGGCTACGTCCACGTTGTTGAGGTTGCCACACAAGGCTTAGCTTGCCCACCCGGCTTGCTTTTTCCCTCGTTCACAAGTCTAGGGAGTTAACCCTAGAGATGTGGGGGTAATGTATTCTTTGTAGATCGAGGTTACAAACCTCCCAAGGCTGCCACACGAAGGGGGGCAAGCTCAAGGGCGACGCCTAGCCGTCTAGGAGCAAGCTCCAAGAGTAAAGAACCCTAGGGTTAGGCCAAACGTGAACCAAATGCTCTTTTGAGTGGGGGAAGTCGTAGATCCGGTCTCAATCGAAGTTTCTTGTTGTTTCCCTCAAGAATCCCGGGTGGGAAGTGAGAGATTGAGTGGGGAGCTCAAGGTGCTTCAATGGAGGTGAGAGAGAGAGCAAAAGGTGGTCTCCGGGCTGTTCGGTCGGGAGGAAGAAGAAAGTGAGCGGTGACCGTTGGGGAGGGGTAGAATGGGTATTTATACCCCCACGGACCCAACGGTGCGATTAAGTGTGGCTTTGCCGCCGCGACCGACACGCGGGCTACTTGCAGCGTGGGAGGGCGCGCACCGCCCACCATTGCGCGGCGCGCCCAGCCTTGACTGACTGGCCGAAGTGTGAAACACGGTGATTTCTTCGGGCTGGTCGGGCTTGGAGTTGTGTGTGGTGTGCGGATTTGATGTTTAGAGCACTTGGTCCACGGATACCCGAGAATCCTATGATCCCTCTTAATAGTCCGGCATTTCCTAAACTCAAGATTCAAAACATAAAGTAATTTAAACGCCTTGATCCGGGAACACCATTGTCTAGCGTATTTGGTACCTTTGGACCTGTTCACCAACTCCATATTTTAATCCCTGCATGTCATCTTCAGTAAATCTCATTAGTCCCCTAATTCGGTGGTCATCAACGCCAAAAACCCACTTAGAGCTTGATTGCACTTACATTATTAACCAAACATACCTTTCCTTACGTGTACACCATATCTTTCCTCTCTAATTCACAGTAGGAAGCAATAACATGTAAAGATCCCTTTTAAACCAGGAAAGCGATAACCGAACAACTTGCTCCCTCTTAGTGAGGGTCCGTAACGCGGTATTTTACCACGCTATTTATCATGTTTGAAAAATCACTTTGATTTCTTAGGGGAAAAAAAGTCGGTGCAACCGTGTTAACCTCTGGGCGTGCGTTTGTAGCATTACTCACGTTCTAGCTAGAAGGAAGATATAATAAGAAGATAACTGATTCTATAATATTAGTAGTAGTTCAATGGTGTTGTAAATGTCATAAATAATAAGTATTGGGAAAAAATTATCGCAATATAAACGTCGCTAAGCAACAACAATAATAAGGCATGAGCAAACAAACAGTGTAAAAGGCTGGGTAGTTTGTTTGTTTCACTTTCACCACACGCGGTTTCAGCTTGCCTCCTCTAACCGATCTCGTCCCCACCACAGATCTCGCACTCCCGCACAGTCCCACCCCGATCGGGCGCAAGGTCCCTTCACCCCACCCGTCCCACATTCCCGGCGGCGCCGGCGCGCGCTCCTTCTTCTTCCCGCACACACCCCGCCGCCTGCGGGTGGGTCCCTTCTCCCTACGATCCCCACCCCTCTCTCTGTCTCTGGGAAGATACGGTGCTAGACTAGGCTAGGCCCCACTGATAGTTGCGTGCGTGCGTGAGAGTTGCCAGCTCGGCTGTGAGCCTCCCGGCCTCCTTCCTTCTCCCAACACCTCGCGATCGCCTCCGCTGCTCTCCTCTCCCTTCCTTGATCTCCCCTCGTGTCTCGTGGCTTTCTTGTTGCTCCAGGATTCTGATGGCGGTTACATAAAGCTAGGAAGGAGAAGAGCCAGCGCCAGCCCAGCAGCTGATCCATCATCCATCCCTCTGCTCCACGCCTCTCCACCACCACTGGACCGTACGGTACTCGCGGATATTTCAGCTCGCTCGTCCCTGCAGCCAGCAGAGAGGTGAGATCGATCGATCGATCCCTCCCCCACCTCCTTCTTCCTCGTCTCCCGGCCCCCTCTCTCTTCCCACCTCCAGGCTCCGATCCAGTACTCCCTGACGAAAAATCGGTCCAACCCTAGCTCGTCGTCGTTGTGTCGTCCCGGCCGCCGGTAGCTGGAGGGGCTAGGTTTCGCGGGCCAGCCGGGAAGCTAGTGCAGGTCTGCGGCGAGCGGCGGCACTGATGAAACATCGCTACTCTGGCTGCTAGCTAGCTATGGTTAGTTGGTTGTGCTAGCTGCGGTTTATGCGTTCGTTTGTGTGGATTGATTTGGTTTCGTTCGTCGGATATTCCTATCCTTGTGATTTGGGCGAGATCGGTTTCGTTTGCCTGCCTCCCCCCGCTCCTATTTTCTCATCTCTCTTACACATGCTCTAGAGACAGTACTACTACGAACTGATGATGAGGTAATAAGTAGATCAGCGCGATCGAGTTTTTGCTTTTATCCTAGCTCTTTTCAATCGTCCGGCCGGTTCCTTTTCCTTCAGCTCCATCTTTTTTCTTTTTAATTTCCATGTGGGGTTTTTCTCGTTCCACACACACATACCCATCTGCTCATCATCTGCTAGCTCTTCTATCTTTATTCTCAATCTGAGCTCGCCGGCCGTCGCAGCAGTTTTCAGCTGATGATGGCTAGGTCCTGCTAGCTGCTGGAGCTGGATCTGTTTTCTCCACCAGTATGCAATGGATGATTTCTTTCCTTGCTCGCGCTGGGGATTTCCAGCTCGTTCATTTGAAGTATATAGTACGGCTGGGTTACTTTCCTTTGAAGTATAGTACATGCATGAATCATATTCGAAAAAAAAAATATACATGGATCGCATGCATCAATCGGTTCCATGTTTATGCATGACAATGTTTCATCCCTTGTTTTTACTGATTTTATTCCGTTTTGCAAAGATCCAGTAGTGTGCATCACATGCAGATCCTTGCCGTTTTTCGCCCCCGGAATTTAAACAGAAAGCACGATATTTTCTCATCATCAAGTAATCAAGCATATAGTGCTAGTGTGGA
The DNA here is from genome assembly GCA_015847255.1 of Hyparrhenia diplandra. NCBI lineage: Eukaryota > Viridiplantae > Streptophyta > Magnoliopsida > Poales > Poaceae > Hyparrhenia > Hyparrhenia diplandra. The sequence continues at coordinate 318,981 of JADLZK010011774.1, forward strand.
GGAGTACTTTCTACATGCAGCAATAATAATGCAATCAATCGTTCAGCTTCTTCTTCTCTTGTGCAGATCGACTGCATGCAAAACAACCGTTTGCTTTTCTCTTCTTTCCCCAATGCGGGTAGTGGTCGCTGCATGCCTGGAGTAGGAGGACACTTCTTCAGGTACAGTAGGAGTAGTTCTTTTCTCTGGGTTTCTGGTACTCTTTTGGTAGAAAAGAGGAAACAAAGGCTGCTGCACGATCTCCTTTGTCGCTTCAGTGGTTCACAGTACATGGAATTTTCCCTTTTCTACCACCGTTTGACGTTTGTACTTCTTCATTCTCTCAGTACTCTTGTGTTCAGTAAATAGGAGTAGGTGATCCAGCAGCGGCTACTTCAGTGTCTCTCATTTACTGTAGGCCTATATGGCTACTTTCACTGATTCTCACACAATTACACCACTGTGTTGTGTTGCCTTTCATCATTGTCTCGTGTGTGTGCACTGGGGTGGTTTGTAATAATAGGCAAGGTTAATGTTCAGTAATTTGGTTCTTCCTTTGGGTGGTTTGTAATAGGCAAGATTAATGCTGCTCTTGTATTAGTACACTCTCTTGTTACACCTTGCCTATTATTTTATTTTTGGAAATGGTGCCTATTATTTTATGCTTAGCTTTTTAATTTTACCAATCCAAAGAATTGACTGTACCTTTCTGCCATGCTAGTCGATGTTTTACTCCATTCTATTTATCTCAGACAGGCTCACGTGTTTTGTTCACTTTATCTTCTTCTCCAGGTGACAAAGGAGACTTCTCTCAGATCAGATATGCATGGGGCCGGCCGGGGACCCTTGAGCTCCAGAGTCCGTTTCGGTTACTAGCTTTTGGCAGAAGGAAAGGCAAGGTCTGATCGGCGGCGCTTCGATCGAAACAAATACAGCCGCCACCTGCTCATCCTGCACTCCACAGTGTAGCAGCACCATAACTCCTCGCTCTGATCAGCAACGATCGGTATCACCATGAACTCACGAGCTTACCAGTTCCAGCTCCAGGCTGCTGAGGCGGCGGCGGCGGCCGTGGCTCCAGTTGTTCACCATGCCCCAGAAGACGGCGAGCCTGAGGTCTGCACCCAGCTGAAGGCTCTGCTGCCGCTGAAGATCCAAGCAGTCCAAGGCACGGCGGCTGCTGATGAGACGGCGCCGTGGCAAGGCAGTGGCCTTACTCCGACGACGACGATGGGGACAAACGGCAACGCCGAGGCTACGGCTACCAAGTGCCCCGAGTGCCCAAAGTGGTTCGCGTCGGAGAAGGCCATGTTCGGGCACCTGAGGAAACACCCGGAGCGGGGCTACAAGGGGCCACCCGTCCGACGACGGCCAGCGCCGCCGCCGCCGCTGCTTGCGTGGCTGGAGACAAGAAGCCGACCAAGATGGTGCCGCGGAAGAAGGAGACTGCTCGCGTCCCTGCTATCAACGACATGACGGTCGCTGCTGCGGTGAAGACGTGGGAGGAGACCGAGCTCTCGACCAAGCTGTGGCCAGCCTCGGCGAAGCGCGGGCGCACGCCCGTGGTGCCGATGGAGGCGAGCAGCTGCTGCAGCGAGGAGGAGGAGGCTGCGATGATCCTCCTGGAGCTGGCCTCATCCAGCCGCACGTCGTCCGAGGCGCAGCAGCAGGAGTCCGTGGAACCGGTGCGTGCCCCTGACGCCGCCGTCACTGGCCACCAGATCCAGCCGTCGGTTGTCGAGGAGCCTATGCTTCTGGACCATCCAGCAGGGCACCAGCAGACTCCGGATCCGGAGGCCGAGCAGCAGATCGTCCAACCGCAGAATGCCATGGAGCTCAGCGCGGAGTCGCAGACGCCGGCGGTCAAGCAGGTCACGGACCTGGTGATTACCACAGAAGCTGTCCTGATCGTGGTCCCGGCGAACAAGGCCAAGAAGCAGCGCCGCGTCACGACTCCCGAGCAGGCGCCAGCATCGACGTCGCCGCCTCCGGAAGGTGCTGTCGTCGTCCGCGCGCCGCCGGCGAGACGCATACCGTCGCCGGCGTCGGACAAGAAGCACACGTGCCCGACCTGCGGCAAGTCGTTCCCCACCCACCAAGCCCTAGGCGGCCACGTGTCCTACCACGGCAAGGGTGCCAAGACCACCAGCGCGCGGCACGACGACCTCGCCACGGCCCAGGCCACGCAAAACATCCTGGCGCACCGCGACCAGCCGAGCGCCGGCAACGGCAACGGCAACGTCACCATCTCCGCTAGCGCTGGCGCGGGAACGGGCGCGTTGCAGGAGCACCAGGAGGCCCAGCCGCCACCGTCGCAGGAGCCGGCGCCGGTGGTGAAGCCGCAGGCACAGGCGCCGAAGCCGACACCAACGCCGGTGCCGAAACCGAAGTCGAAGGCACAGGCACCGACGCTGACGCCGTCGCCGGTGCCGAAGCCCCAGGCACAGACGCCAACGCCGCAGTCCCCGGCGCCGCACGTGTGTGACGAGTGCCACCTGATCTTCCGCTCCGGCCAGGCGCTCGGTGGCCACAAGCGGAAGCACTGGTTCCCGGAGAAGCAACAGGCGACCAAAGGGGCGCCGCCGGCGCCGGCGCCTGCGACTGTTCCTGCGCCGCGGGACTTCGACCTGAATGAGATGCCCATGGAGGGGCAAGGGGAGAACCACAGTCAGCCCTAGCCATCGTCGTCACCCATTCACCCCATCAGCATATGCCTGCTTTAGACCCGTGCTGTCGAAGTAGTAAGCATTATCAATTTTGAGGAGAAATTACAGGAGGTGTCAGATCATTTTGTCCTAGTTTATTTGTACTGTGCGAGAGTTAGGAGATCCCACACGGTTCCATTGCCAGTTCCATCAGTGTGATTCTTGCTTCGGAACACATAGTCGTGTCTGATCTTGTAGATGTAAAATGTTCTGAATTCTCATGTTCATGTATACCGGCTATAAGAATGAATGGTCCTGCAGGTTCCATGGTCTCTGTGAACGCTTAGGTGAGGTCATCGTGAGGGATTAGTAGCTTTATTTAGGGTGCACGCCATATAGCCGGTTATCTATAAACCATGTCAATATATATCCGAGGAACTTCTATTTTTTTTAGTTTAAAATGTAGGAGTTGAATGAGAATTTTTGTCACTCTAAATCAATTTAGATAAAAAAAATGTCAACTATAAAGGATTGAGCTCGACAAGTTTGATATAAATTGCGTCTTCATCTGATTTCATAACTATCAAGGGTACGGTATAATAGTAGTGAGCATAATAACCATTTTTTGCTTCTTAGCATCAACTCCTAAAAAAATATTATTTAATACCCGTAGTGTCCAAGAGCTAACTGCTACAAAAAAAAAAAATGTCCTTTAACAAATATAATATTAAATAGTGTCCATCAACAACATTTTAAATGATGTCCTATAACAAATTTATCCGCAAAATAGCTAATTTCCCTATACTTCAAGCACGTTTGGTTGAAGGGACTAAGGAGCCATGAGACTATATGGACTAAATAGGGCTAAAGTTTTTTTTTGGTTGAAGATACTAATTTGCTGCACATAGACTATATAGAGACTAAATGAGCAAGAAATTTAGACTAGTACTCTCAATTAACACCTCCTAAGAGACTATTGGACTAGAAACTAAATATGACTAAAGTTTAGACCCTATTGTTTAGTAATTTAGGGACTAAATGAGACTAAAATTTACTCTCTAGTCCCTAGTTCCTAGTAACCGAACAGGACCTTCCTCCATTACTGAATTAATCAATTCTTAAATCTAAGTAGTCAAACTTTTTTTAAGTTTAACTAACTGTATAGATAAAATAGCATCTATGACAGAAATGAACATCTTATGTTATTCTATGGTAAATATGGTGATACTAATTTTTATACTATAAATCTTAATATTTTTTCTAGAAATTCAGTAAAAGTTTAAATTATTTAACTTAATGTAATCTTAATCATGGACAAGTGACAGAGGGATCGAGTGACAAATTGAGAAAAAAAAACGGGAGAGGTTAAAAAAACGAGAACACGGTCCTAATTTTCTACCATGGGCCTATCCGGGTTCCTCCGTTGGCGAGCCTGCTCACGTATGGTATGGGCCTGATGGGCGCCCTCTTCCTCTCTCATATGAGAATGCAGATGCACGGCGCGCCGCGCCAGGGCGCGTCGCCATTTCTGCACGCGCTCCTCAGACAGGCTCATAGGCTCACAGCCCACAGGGGACATTGACAACGTGTTTCCTTATGAACAAGTGGAGCCAACAGGAAACCGAAGCTGAAACGTTTCAGACCCATACGTGGTAGCTGCAAACCGTCAGTCACCCAAATTATCAATGGAACCCAATTTATGCACAGGCCTACATTGTTTTTTTACAGAACACGCGTAGTTTCTCACTTACATCATCACAATCTGCACTGCACTTACGATTACCAAACTATACTACCAACTGGCTACAGGCCTACAGCTAAGTAAGACACACGTTAAGGCATCGCAAAAACACGGCGAGCCAAGTTACAGACTAAAGAGAACACCAGGGCTTGTTTGGTTATACTGTTATCCACCAGAATCCACGTGGACGAAGATGGACACGGTTGCATCCAAACGAGACCTAACAGCATCATGTCGGCACAATCTCGTCAAATGGGGCCGAGACCCTCGCGAAGAACATCTTCAGGGACAGGCACATCATTACCAGCTGGACGAGGCCAAAGAGGGACACTTTGAAGGTCCTGCTCTGCATCTTCAGGACCTCGGTCGTCCGGTAGAGCTCCTTCTCCCGGACCTCCAGCTTGTCCACCTGCTCTTTCAGCATCACGATCTTGCTCTCTGTCTCTCGTAGCTTGAGCAACATTCGGGTCTTGTCCCCGGCAGACAGCGCCCTGTGTTCCTGCAAGGCCCTCCGGTCCTCTGCCCGGACCTCCCAATTCTGCCTCGCTTTCAGCAACACCAGACCCTGTATCTCGGCTTCTAGCTTCTCCTGGAGATGGTGCTCGAGCTCTGTCTCCAACTGGTCAATGCTAGCTGCTGCCTCCTCCTCCAGTGTTGCTCTATCTGCAGTACCGATGAGTACTTGAAGCTTGGAAAGCCTCAAGTCTTTCTCTCTGATGGTGTTTGATGCTTCTTTCACTTTCTGTTCAAGATGTTCCATCTTCTCATTCAGTTCCAACATATCGACCTCTGAATACGGCAAAACGATCACATCTTGGTCTTTGTTACCAGAAGTGGATTCATCCGCCTCAAGTTCTTTGCCAAGTTCTGATAATTTTTGTAACTCTAAGCAGCACACACAAAAAATAGAGGTTGTTAGTACAAACATAAACTTGGGCTGAAAGATTAGATAAATAAATAAAATATTAATGGTAATCAAGTGGTATTTATGGACAGAATAATTCAGTAAGAACTGGGATGGGACAGCTTAGTTATAACCAAGAGCCACTAGAGTTAGGTGATCAGTTAGTACTAGAGCTAGCCAAAAGTGTTCAGATACTCCAGGTGTGAGCAAATTTTGTTACTGATGATGGAAAGCATGCTTCATACTATCTGAAATTATCACTGTTTGGGTCTATGGATTGAAAGAAAAATAGTAAACGGAAAGCAGGTGTATTTTGATAAGTGCTGCATAATGCAGCACTGAACAAATCACAATTACTCGTACATTATGTGAGACAACTATCATCACATATAACTGGAGAAAACAACCTATTTAGTAAATAAGATAATAAATACATGGTGCGTGATCAAAGTCAGCACGAGCATGTTTGAAAAAAGCAACAGATTTAAAAAGAAAGATGTTGTGTGGGAAATTTACTTCAGCCAGCAAAGCTGGAATCCATGAAATTCAAGTTTGTAAAAGTGCCGTAAAAATTACTGTACATGTACTCTGTTCCTTAGGCAAAAGTATTAAACAAGCCATGACACATTTCTAACGTGGTTGAAAATTACATAGTGTAAGAAGGCACACGAGCAAATAAAAAAAGTGCATGATAACATGAATAAGATTTTTACCATTTTCAAGGACTTGCTGTGTCGTATGAAGTGACGAAACCGATTCAGCAAGAGGATCACCGTTTCTATCTTGATTCACCCAGCTCCATTCATTTTCATCATTTTGCTCTTCGCTACTTATTATCATTTCCTCACCAATGTCACTGTCCCTTTTTGTACGCTGACTGAACCTCCTCACTTTGCCGGTCCTCACTTCTATCCCCATCATAGTTCATCGACATTGTTCTATGCCGGTGGTTACTGAAAGCATCACCTGCATCAGATGCTATCAAGTAAGATTCAGCAAAGGAAGCACGTCTCCTGTCCCTAACAGCCCTTCGGCGTGCCTTTCGCCCTTTTCCTGCAAAACCAAAATCCTTCACCCAAACCCTTTTCCTATTATTACAGTCTCCAACTGTCTTTAGCCCTATTACGCCTAGCGAATAGCCCGTCGCTAGCACCAAAAAACTGATGTTGAGCTGCAGCGGGTTGTCAAGCGATTGCCTCCTTACTCTCCTCCACCTCCTTAATCTGCACCGCTTCCTTGGTGACGTCTCTACAGACAACGTATCAAGCGGTCCTAACAAGGGGAGAGCTAACTTGGGCACCACCACTGCCTTCTCATCGAAAGGCAACTTTGGAGGGGATCGAATAGGATTCTCTGCCCTAACGTCGAGATCAAAGCTGGTTATTGTAATGTCCTTGAGCCGCAAATCGGCTAACTTATTTGCGCCTCCAAATTGAGGTACCTTACCCCAATTCAGATCAGACCCATGAGGCGGCTCTGGAAGATACTGGCCTAAATTTTCTGCCCTAGTTGTAAACTCCAATTCAGGCATGCTAATTTCACCCATTTTGTGGTCTATCTAAACCCTATGTGCTGAAAGACAAACCGATTGTGAAGGCGGCTGGGCTCCTGAAACCAGGCTCCCAGGGTTGGAAGTCTATATATGCTTCATCCTACCCAAACGCATGCAATTTTATAGTTCCCCATCCTTGATTCACACTCCAACCCAATCCTCCTAAGCAGCCGGCCAAACAGAATTCCAAGAAACTACACTACAAGACGTCGCCCTCGGTCACAACAAACCAGAAATTTCACGGGAAATTCCGAAATGATACATATATCGGACCAACCTAGAGCGGGTGGAGAAATCACGCACCTGCCGCGACGAAAGTTCCTGGGATTGGGACGGCCGGAGGAGGCTGCAACAACAACAACAACAACAACGGCTGGGGGGCGGGGCCGCCTCGCCTACGCGGCGGATATATACAGTCCCCGTAGGAATTTCCGTGAAGCAGCGGACAAACTGCGCGCCACGGAAGCGGAGAGGGGAGGGAAGGTTGAGGAAAGCACGAAACCAAGCCGAGCAAGGAAAGGATGTCCGTCAAGGAAGAAGAAGGACGATTAGTTGGAAGTTAACGAACGCGATGACGACGGGATTCCGTCGCGGATTTCTTTCCTTGTCCGCGGTTCCACGGAACGGCGCGTTACATGGGCTCGGCTCGCCGATAAAGAAGAAGGCCGCTGGTTTTCGGGCTCGCGGCCCGCTTTCGCGGAGTTGTATTGGGCCTTGCTAAGAGGCCTGCAACTTGTTTTCGAGAAGGAAAAACACAAACAAAGAGAGGGACCCTAGTTATTTAGAGAAGATCGCCTAAAAAAAAAAAAAAAGTTATTTAGAGAAGGAAACACAAACAAAGAGAGAAGGAAAACACAACCATTTGAATCTTACTATTACAGGTTGGAAACTTATTTAGAGCTATCACGTCGATTCATACAAGACACACTAGAAAAATCGATAAAGCATTGACATTCTCGTGAAAAAATAGACATCTTGCTATCAATTAGATAGACTCTAATCATTTTTTTATACCAAACTGAGGGACATCAATGGCAAATATTTTCATTGCTATTTTGTCTTGTCGAAACGTTATTCCAACATTACGAGAAATAGGCTCTGTATAATTGTAATGTGTATCTAAATTATCCACCTCTGCCTTTACGAATACAAACACAAATTATCACAAGCGTAGGACATTTTAAGGAACCTAATGATACTTAGTTGGCATATAATTAATAAAAAACCTAATGATACTTAGTTGGCAATTGGCATCATGAATGTTATTATTTTGCGGTATAAATTTTGTTAAACTTGAGAAGCTTTAACTCTCCAAGATTTTTGAAATGGCTTATAATTTGAGATGGAGGGAGTACTTGTTTCAAGATTCGTATGAGTTACAGTAGTTTTTTTTCAATACCGGGATGCCTTGTTTCCCAATTTTCATCTCCTTTTTCCACCAGGTCATATCAATGGCAAAGACCATTAGTTGGGGATCCAACACGGGGTTCTAATTGCAGGTGCGACACTTTATCGTGGATTTATTTTATGATTTTTTGCCAAGCTATGCATTAAGTGGTAGGCGACGCCCCGTCGACAAATGGAGGTGCATGTGGTGACTTCGTGAACTTCAAGATTTACCAAATTTCGGTCATTTCGAAGGTGCTTCATAGGGGTACGGTTTGCGACGTGTGTTCATATATGGGTGAGTGTGCGTGCATATTGAGTGTCTACTTTGTAATGTATAATCTTAAAAAAAAATGAAGTCCTTTTGCTTTCCTTTCTTTTCCTTTCGTTTTCGTGTCTGTTTTCTTCACAAATGAGTACCATTTTTTTAAAAAAAAAAAAAAAATAAAGGACTGATGACCGGCGTAGTAGTGCATATATGCGTTTAGGAAGATTCCCAGCATATATGCGTTTAGGAAGATTCCCAATCTGTGGGGCTTGTGTGCCGCAACGACCCACGAAAGTCGAAGCAACTCGTCGTTTTACGCGTGTATTCCATCCCAGGCACCAGTGTACTCCATGAAAAGGAGGGGAAAACAAAGAGAGAGCGGAGAGTGGCACGTACTCCCTCCGTTCCACTAACGATACTTTGCAATTCTTTTGACTCATATAAAGCGTGTTTGGCCTCTCATCTTATTCAACTTTTTTTAATAAATATTACCACTTTTTGTTATGACTTACTACATCACTAAAGATATTGAATGACGTTTTTTTGTTTGCTTTATAATTTATATAAAAATTTAAATGAGACAAACAAGTCAAACAAAGTTTTTATATGAGTCAAAAAATTACGCAGTATTGTGGAACGGAGGGAGTATTACTATGACCAGTGATGCGAATTTTCAGATCAAAAGTCTCGGCCGAGCTGCCAATAGGCCAAATACTACTGCCTACCAATGGGCAATGGCATGGCAGACATGGCATCTGATCTGATCTGAGGCAAAGGCAACCAATTCCGTTGCCGGACACTGTGATGCCGTCAAGGAAGAGGCAGTTGCCACGATGCCCGGGACTGCAGTCAACTCATGCCGATGCAAATCACGTCTCAGCGTCTGTTGCCACGCTACAACTAGTACAACTCCAGCTACAAGGAGGCAAAAGCTGATCACAGTGCGCACATCCACGAGCTAGAGCTACTGCTGCTTCGGCGTCGCCAGAGAGAGAGAGAGAGAGAGAGAGAGAAAAAGCAGAGCAACGGCGAGGCGATGCGATGCCGTCCCGGAGCAGAGCTCGGCATTATTTGGGCACGACGCGAGACGGCGAGAGGACGGCGAGAGGGAGGGACACGGGTCACAACTCACACGGCCCCCTTTTTTCTTTTCTCCTCAGCTCAGCTCAGCTCGCGTTGGTTGGCATCGCTGCCGGCCCCCACGGGCACTGCTGGGCGGTCCGCGGCCGTCGCTCTCGTTCGTCCCCCTTTTCCCCGCCGGCTCTCGCTGTCTGTCTGGTGTCCGGATGGATGGATGAATGGTGGTGGACACCCATGCCAACGACAACGCCATCCAGGCCCAGGCCAGGCCAGGGCCCCCAAAAAAGCCAGAACCAAAGAGCCAGCCTCTCCCGTTCACCGTTCATACAGCAGAGAGCGATAGAGGGATTAGAACAAGATGGAGTGGTCCGAGTCGAGCGCGACGTACGGCCGGCGTGCAGCTACGCTAAGCAAAGCAACGGGGCAGGCTCATTATGGCGCGGCTGTCGGTACGCACCTAGTACCTACACACCGCTGGCTGTGTGTGTCAGTGTGTTAGTGTTACTCACCTCACCTGTTAGGCTGGCTCGAACGGCGTCTCGGCGAGCCAGGACAGGAGGCACCCACCAGCCGGCCATCAGCCACACGCAGCGGCGTCGCCTTCGCCGGCCAGATCTTCCGGCCCGGCCGACCGATCACCGATCCGTTGTGCGCTGCCGACAAAGGCCATTCATGTCATTGTCATGGGACATGAGCGCCGTACTCGTGGTACGACTATTAGCTAGCTAGGCGATGATCGATTTGCTAGTGGTGCTAGCAGCTCTAGCTGCCTGCGGGTGCCGGGTCGATCGGATGCCGATGCCGATGCCGATGCCGGCCGCTGCAGGTCGGGACCCCGGACCCCGGACTCGGAGGGAGGAGAGGGATGGAGGGGATCACATCAGCCGATGGCCGACGCCGACGCCGACGCCGCCGATCAGGGAGGAATGGATGGATGTGTCCACAGACGGAGAGTGAAAAGGCTGCGCGCGGCGACGCCAACGGCACCGGCCAGAGCCTGCCCACACTGTCGTTCCCCACGCCACAGCAAAAGCCAAAGCGCCCGGCCGTCGCTGGGTGCTGCCTGGCCACCCACTCAAGCTTGCTGGCTGGCTGGCTGCTCCTTCGACTGTTCTACTACTGCAGTGCATACATTTCTTCACCCGTTCGTTTGTTTCGGCTAGTCCGAGGTCCGGAGCATGTCGGCAACATCTCAAAGAATGTAGGAGTACCGGAGGCCTAGGATACTACTACTCCTCCCGGCACCACCACACAACAAAATGTATATTTTGTACACTTATTTTAATATTACTGGCAAGAGATGATAATGGTAAAGGCGGCCACGCGATCCTGCAAGCGTACTTCATCTGTTCCTAAATATTAATTATGTATACAAATATCTATCTAATGATATTAATTATGTATATAAATATTAATATTTTTAATATATAATAGTTAAAGTTGTTTTGAACGATAAACATTTAGGACTGAGGGTGTAGATGCTAAGTCCACTACCGAGAGATGCGTGTGGTCAATTGAAATTATTATAGCGACAAGAACTTGTCTAAGATTTGAGGTCATTGTTTGGTTCCCATCCAAATTACCACCATTTCACACATTTGCCTAAAGGTAAGTGGTCAAAATATTTACCATATTTTACTAAGCCTAAAAAGAATATTGACATACTGTTTTGAGTGATTAACATGTACGTAGACATGATTTGAAAGAAGCAAAGTCTTGCCACGCTTGCTGGCAACCAAACATCTGCTCAAATTGGTCAATCTTAGATGTGCCAAGCTGTGGCTGGAAACAAGACACCCAGTCTTGACTTCAACAAAGCCAAAAGCCAAGCCACTGGGAATCTGGGATGCAGATTTGTTCAGGTTCAAACATGACAGACCCTTCAGACTCAGCATAGCACTAGGCAATAGGAAGCTCCATTTCAGAGTAGAGATTTATATAACCACTCGCTTGGGCTAATATTATCTAGTATCACATGTGGTCTTAATAAATCATAGCAAAGTATACAGATTCTGGACACCATTAACGACCAACAATACATCATACTCTGAAGTTTATACAAGAACATCTACCAAGAGTGACCAGCAAAAATGATATTTTCGCCTTGACTTTTGGACTCATGAAGGATATGCAAAGCTCTAAATCGGCTTGATATCATTCGGACTGATTCATACGGTTCAACAGAAAAATCTTTGTACCATGTTTATGTAGTTTTACAAAACACTCCTGTCCGTATTTTTGAACGATGCAGCGCAGTATTACTATTTTACTTTGGCTTGCACTAACTATCATGACTTCACACTGATGAGCTAGCAACCATTCGCTGAACAGAGTGGAAAACAACAAACACCAGACTGTTAAACATGCAACTGGGAACGTAAGGTGCTAGCCTTTTCCATAAATACTGAGATATATTCCTTTGCAGAACTGTTGGGAATTGCATGCTATAATTTACTGCAACTTTGCAGAAAGTAATTAAAATACTTTTGACGGCAAACATGTTGTACCTTTAACAGAAAAAAAAAAAATCTAAAGCAACCTATGTGAAAATCCTCATGAAAGTCAGGCATCTCATACAGGTTCACTAATCTCAGCATTTTAGACCCATCACGAAACTCTCATTTCCCCACTTTGACAGTGATGACCGGCAAGTTAAATGGAGTTCTCCTGGTCATTTGAGTTACTGAGAAATTATCGCCGCAAATTCTGGGGATAGTACACTGGCGGGTTTATGTAACCAGTTTGAGACTGGACGAAGAACGGATTTTGCATGTAAGGATTGGATACTTCCGTCTGGCTTCCTTGACTTGATGAATTGACACCAACCATTGAGCCAACGTTTGCATATACAGGCATGGATCCAACAGCCCTCTCCCTTGGCAAAACTGGGCTTTGCGGTGGAAAATAAAATGGACGGGGTGGCATATTGTTTGGTACCGAGAGTGTTGGTGGAGCAGGGGGGAAAAGCATGCTAGCTTGTGGCTCACTTCTGCGTTCAGGAGAATCATTGATCACAATCACTTCTTTCATCATGTAGGTTGGATGATGCATGACAGGCATAATGTTTCTGTATGACTTCTGCTGGGAATGATGGTCAGATTGCATCACAGAACCACCATGCAATGGAGGAGCAACAAAGCTGCTAGCTTGAACACTTGGCAGAGGAATTTGGTGACTGGCTGTGGTTGGTGGCATATTGATAAATGCAGAATTACTGAGATGTTGGTAGTTTGGAGGCATAAAACCAACAGGTGCCGCATAATTCCCTCTCAAGATGTAGTCTGAACTTGGTGCTTGAGGATGCAGACTCTCTTCGTTGTTCATCACCATCAAATTCTTACCCATCAGCCTCAAGATAGGATTTGATGGTGAAGGAAGCTGAGTTTGTACTGAGGGGCTTAAACAATCTGTTGCATATGAAGGGAGGCTGATAGCAGATTCCGCTGAAACCTTAGCCGCTAAAAGATGATCATGTGAATCTAAGCAAGGGTTGGGCTTTGTGCTGGTTCTTTGGTACGTGCTGAAAGATGATGATGCCCTTGAACCAATGTGCAATTGCGGAACCTGCTTTCCACCAAAATTCAGCATTGGTCTGGCAACAGCACTTTGATGAGACTCTCTGGAAGTGTTCTCCTGGCAAGAGCAACGAAAAGGCTTCTCATTGGGCAGTTGTTCACTTTCTCTGGCCACAGGTATTGACCTGGTTTCTTGATTCAAGCACCCAGTGATTTGCCCTTCAACAGTTCTACCAGTAGATGGGGCAGGTTCTTCCTCGTTAGTCCTTGAATCCTTCAAAGCAGCTGGAGGGGACATAGTTGAGGCAGTCGAAATAGGAGAATCTAGTGAGTCCCGTCCGAGTGGCAGACCATGCTCTTGATTAGAGTTTTCTCCATTTGATGTTATTGATGAGTTATCCTGAGGACCTCCAGGGCCCATGTCTCTGTTACTAGTTAAGCAGGGACTAGATTCCTTTGTTGAAGTCGGATCCATCTGCCATTCATCCATTTCATTATTGGCAGCACTGTTGGATTCATGGCCATGTGCTAATTGCTCACTGGAGTTTGGATCTTCCACGGCTACACTATAGCCTTCAACCAAAACACCATCATCTGCTGTTCTGTTATTTTCAGGACTCAGAGAAACGTCACTTATTTTGTTGCAACAGTCAGCAGGATCACTATTGGATACTGAATCATATGGCACATCAGTTTCAGCATCTTCACCTTCACAATCCATCTGTGTACCCTCTGTTTCTTGTGCAACATCATATTGATCATTCTGTTCTCCCGATTCTGGCATGTCACTTGCAAAAGAGAAGTCATTATCTGCAGTATCCTCTTCAGTATGCTTCAAAACCTTCTTGGGCCTCTCATTACTAGTAACCCTGAATTTTTACTTACATGTCTGGTATCAGGTTCATGCTCTTCCCCAGAACCATGAACTAATCTAGTACCCGAAGGTGAAAATGCACGCTTGCCAGTCCTGAATGGAGATCGGTGCTTCCGGATCTTCTTTGATGTAGATTCTAACCTGTTTGGTCCATTGCTTGGCCCTGCAGCGGAGAAGGAAAGAATCCTAGCTTCAGATCTTTTCACTGATGAGGGATTCCTCACTATATCGTAATTATCTAATTTGGTAGCTTCTCTCCTCCCAATCTCCTTAATTTTTTCTCTTTGCAAGAGCTGCAGCTGATCTAGGTATTTTTGGCATGACAGTGCTTTGCAGATGATTTTTAGAAGACCATGTAGGAATTGATCTAAGCACTTTTGAAGGACCATTACTCTGCTCAGCACTAATGGCTTCTGAAGTTGTGGCCATGTAATCTGGTGACTCAGAAGAAAACACCCCAGCAGGACTTTCTGGAACTTGAGAATCATTAAAGCCAAGCATGCTGCTCCTATCCGATTTCTGTGCTCCAGGTGTCACTTTATCAAATATCTTACGACTATGTTTTTGCTTAAACTCTTGTTGATATCTGAGCGTCTGGAGCACACCCACTGCTGCATACTCCTGGAACCAGAATTGCTGGTGCTTTCAGAAGGATTCCACGCATGCTCCTCCTCCTCGGAGGTCTCCTCATTAATATCGTCATGTGGGTATGCTCGAACCTGTGTGGATCTCATAGCAATAAGTCAAAGGTGCAAAAAGGGGGAAGACATTTTTTAAGGTCAACCACAGAACAAGCTGTTATCATATGCAATTGAGAAATGTTTTATACCTAATAAGATAAGAGATAATCTTGACATAAACCAAAAAACATGGCATCTGTAAAACTAATATCAAGCGTAAACATGGAGAACCAACACAGGTTCACAAAATTTGAACTTTAAAGGCTGTTCCCTCCAGCACTTAAAAGTGTTTTTCCAGTAAAATGTCATAATCACAGTTATCTTCCACGAAACAAAAAACTTAGCAGTAATTAAGCAATGAGCTCTATGATTAAGACAAACAAGTTGTTTTACCCTTGCTTCTCCATTTAAGAACATTGGCCTGGAGAAGAAAATCAAGTGTAAACTAACCCATGACTGTGAAAGCTAACACAGTCCAAGCCTAACATAATTGAAAGCTAACATCTGATTATGGTCTACAATCATACTTTCAAAAGAAACACGTTACAAAGCTAACATAATCCAAGCTTAACATCTGTTCTTACAAACTTTGATGAAAAAGGAGTTAAAATGAGCTGCAGTACATAGCGCATTCATTCATGAAACAAAAGCCTCATCAGTCCAGGCATTATAAAGTGCAAGCTAAGAGGCCTGATAAATAATGGGTACGCACTCCATGGAATAATGGTCCACGATCACATTAAGCCAATCAATAAACACAGTACTGGAGTCACAGTGAAAAACAATACGTAGAGTGAGTTAAAGACACTACCTGGGAGTTCAAATGGCTTGTTTTGTTATACTTCTTTCCATGCATCTTGAGCTTCTTATTCTTCAAAAGTTTTGCCTTCAGAATCTTTTTGCTCATCAGCATACCTTTTTCCAGTTCCATGCTTCGCAACTTTCCGTGAACCAAGGTCATCCCTCACCAAAGGTACATCATTACACTTGGACAAAATTCTAATTTTTATGCCGTTAGAATCAACATAAACATCTCCTTCTCTCTCATCGTCTCGCCTATCAAACGATAGCACTTCTGGGCTTCGGTTCTCAGTGCAAACCTCTTTGCTCACTGGAGACATAGCCAACTCAACTGCCCAATTAGTGCCATTCCTCCGATCAAGATCCTCAAGGGTGTATGGAAGAGCAGTCTTGTATATATCCACCATCAATCGCTTCTTCCTTGGCTTCACTTTAGGTTTCACAAGGACTGTTTCAACATGCTCAGTATTAGACTCAGCAGAAAGGCACTGATCTATGTGGGCATTCAGTGTGGTGTTTGAAGTGGAAGCAAATACTTTGCAAACAGGGCAAGTCTTTGAAGCCATTGGGTCTGAAACTGAGCTAGAGTTAGATGCTATATCCTCTGCCCGCCGAATATCTGTTGAGGCACCTAATTTGACTACAAATTTGTTCTTCTTTTCAAATGGCTCGCACGTTGTGTCAGTATTTCTCAATCGCCGCAAGGGCACAGCAACCTCCGTTCGCCGACTTGCTTTTGTACAGCTATTATCTTGCAGATCTATAGGTATAGCCTCATCAGAATGATCTGATTCATTTGTACTTCCCACTTGGTCGATACCAGATTTCCCATCCTCCGGTGATGTGTATGGGGAAGGTGCAAGTGACTCATCTACTGGTTGGCATGACTGGAAGTTGATATCGCCTGTATCCTCGTTTGACGAACCAGCATCTCTATTCTTCACCAGACCAGCACTAATGATGGCTTCTGAGCACGCAGCAGATTGCTCAACGTCTGTGGGAGTATTTAATGGTTGTGGCTGTGATGACCGGATCAAATCAGGAGGCTCAAATGGAGGCAATGGATCCTTCACACCGTGGTTCAGGCACAGCTGCAGCGAGTGTGGATGGAAAGGCCAGCTTCTCTTGATGCCTTTGCTCCTTGAAGCAAAAACATAATCTCTGAAATAGGGGCAGAAACATGGAACCATTAGCATATGGTAATACGTGCCTAGATGACGAACACTCATGTATAGTGTTGCCGAACTGTATAAGATTCAAACCCTGCACAATATGTTGAAAAGAAGAGAGGAAAAACAACATCAACGTGGACCTACTGAACATGCTGTCATATCAAAACTGAAATCTCCAAAAATATGTCGCCTGCCTGTTTATAGCAGAACCACCACGTATGGAAAAGAAAAACATTTGTAAGCAGTGGACAAAGATTCATCAGAGGAGCATCCTTTTATTTTCAGATTCTGGGGGTGAAAAAAAGGCCACTTTTATATTAATCAACAGAAAAATTAAACTAATTAAACACGCCCGGACAATAACACGGATTAACCCTGAAAGCAACCATTCATACCCAATCCGACCCCTCAAAACAGCAGCCAATAATTAATCGACGCATCAGAAAGACAGAGATCCAGCCAGCATCATCAAAAGGTTAAACACCGAAAATAATCGATCTGCCAAGGTACTGAATCAAAGGTCTCTCCTCACCTTATGGAGAACTTGGGATACGGTTGGACCAGATCTCTGGGATCCTGGCTCGCCGGCTCCTCGCCCGCGGACGTCGCCGGATCAGCGCTTACACCCGGGCCAGCAGACTTTGAGGAACATGAGGGGCCTGAAGGGTGCTCACTGGATAACATCTGATGAACGACTTCGCTGCTCCCCCCAGATCTGCTGCTGCTGCTACAGTCGACACGAAGAACCCAAGAGCTGTGAAGCAATTGGGCCTGCTCTTATCCTTGCACTCCAGCATACCAAGTTGGTAAGTTGAACAGGTGGAGAGCAAGAAACTGTGCTTCCTTGGCCGCCCACTATCTCATCAGGCACCTGCAGAAAAGAAACCAAGGCACATATTATTTCATGTCCACACAACCAAGCCAGCTGTTCTTTGGGAATCTAATAGCATGATTTTATGCTGATAGATGCAGCAAGACAGATATGGATGCTCAAGAGTAGAAGAGAAGCGCGGAGGTAGCCGCTCCCGAAGTAGCACAGAGCACATGAAATATCATCCCGGGGCAAGAAAGTGGACGTGCTAGTCCAGGCGCAGATTAAGGGGAAGCCTACACGGATCATGCAACTCTTGCAAAGGATTCGCAGAAAGGGAAACAGAAGTGAAGGAGACATGAACAGTTGCCAAGCACTGGAGGGTGGCTTGTATGGTAGTGCTTTCTTGATGGGGAAATAAATAGCAAAAGAAGAAAAGAGGAAAAGGGAGCTTATTAACTGGGAGATATGGCGAGAAATCAATCAAGAAAAAGGAAGGATTTTTTTTCTGTTGCTTCATCACTGGACTAATCGGGGATTTCTGTGGCTGGCCTGGATAAGGACGAGCAGCGAGCCATGGGATGGGAGCACGCACAGGGAGGGAGGAGTTCGAGATCGAACGGGGCGCTAATCCGTACCAAATCTGGAGAAAGCAGATGCAGGGATCGAGAATCTTGTCCGGCAGCGAAGAACAACACGAAAAAGCAGCGGAGATCTAGCGCTCGCTCACAAGCAGCGAGAGAAGCACGTACGAGAAATCCCCAAGACCACCCCAGGAGAGAGAGAGAGCGAGAGAGATCCAGTCCGCAGACGCCAATCCTCCAGTTCCAGCGACGAGCACAGGAAAAATCGCGCGGATTCAAGTCAAGCGAATCGAGAACCGCCTACGAAATCACGCGCGCACGCAAGAACTCGGAAGAACACCGGTCGGCAGCTCTCTCACCTTTCCCTTCTTCTTCACAGCCGCTCCCCGAGCGGCGCGCGTGTGGGAGCGAGCATCCTGCCGGCAGATCCACGCAGCGAGCAGACGGAGAGGAGGGCGACGGCCTGGCCTCGGAGCTCTCCGGCTTCGATTTCTGGTTCTTCTGCGCAGGCTGCAAGGAGAGGAGAGGGAGGAGAGGGTGGGAGGAGAGCTGAGGCAAGGCAAAAGGAGAAGGAAGAAATGGCTGCCGATTTTTTTTGTTGGCTTGCTATGTATCCCACCACCACTTTTCTCTCCTAGTCCTCCCTCCCTCCCACGCTCCAATACTCTACTCCCACAGGAGAAGAGAAGATAGGGAGAAGAAATTGTTGCCGAAACAAAAAAAAAAAAAAAAAAAAGGAGAGAGAAGGAAACACCAACCACTCACACATCAAAGGCATCTGGTTCTCCACCAAGCCAAAGGCCTGGCTGTACCATTAACAGCAGCAGCTGCTCAAGAGTCAAGAGATAGAGAGAGGGCGTGTGTAGGAGTATTTGCTTTTGGAGCTAGAAAAAAATGAATAGAGAGAGAGCAAGGAAAATGAGTGGTTTTTTCTGCGGCCTGTCCTATCCTACACCAACTATAGTATTTATTTATTTATTATTATATTTATTTTTGTTCGACCCTCATCACTGCTTGAGTCTTTTTTCTCTCTTACTTACCCGCCCTCTCTTTTGTTGTCTTGTTGATTGTATGGGAGCAAGGGCCAACCTTTGGTCCCCTCTTTTAACGAATACTCCAGGAATGCCACCGCTGGCTTTGGCTAGTTTTTCCACGCAAGTACAGGACGCGACACTCACTCCTAGTGTGGGCATATTTGACCATTTGGAGAAACCTATTTTTAACCAATCATAATTACTTGTTCAATTTTACTACTATTTTTTCTTACCACCAACTTATTTAAGACTCAAGATTCCTTGACAACGAGCTATTGACGCTGCATAAATTTGCCGTCTATCTTGTTTCAACGTGATTAATATTTTTAGAAAATAGAAACTTTCTTATTTTACGCTCTTAAAATCCTAAAATCCGAATCCAAGATCGGGCGCCCGGACATCGGACGCCAAGAAGACGTGTTTGGAAGCCGGGCCGGGCATTTCGCGACGAAACCAACGAGCCATCACAAAACCAGCAAAAAAAAAATCTTGCCCCAGCCGCCTCGAGCCCCACGCGGCAAGTAGCACTAGCGCCCGGACATCGGACGCGGGCGAGACGCTGCTCGAAGCCAAGCCTTCCGCACGGAACCGGCCAGGCCATCCCAAAACCTACAAAAGAAAAAAAAAACAAATCTCTCCCGCCCCGCCCCGAGCCCCACGCGGCCACGCAAGACGGGTGCCCGGACAATGGACGCCAAGAAGACGCGTCGAGGCCGGGGTCTTCCGCACGGAACTAACGAGCCATCCAAAACCCAAAGAAAAAAAAAAATCTCGCCCCACCCGCCCCGAGCCCCACGCCGAAGTCGAGCACCATCCGTTGCCGCCTCCTCTGCGATCACACACCAAAGACGAACTATCGTTGATGCGTCTTCGCCCAAAAAAAAGCTCAACGAACCCACAACCTGCGATGCCTACAAAGAGCCCCCGGTAACCCTCGCTTTTACACACCAGTATGCACGCCTTCAAATTGCCCCCAACTAAATCGCCATGGACAAAGGAATGATAGATGCAACAATAGGCTGACGCAGTTGAAACACCATGAAAATATATTATTGCAACAACACCTAATAACTGCTACAAGAATAGGTCTGAAGGAGCATAAACATTTTTGCAACATATTATTGCAACAACATAGATCAACAACTGTAACATTAGTATAAAGCAACATCAGGAAAAAAAACAAATGTAACAAAATAAAAAAAATGCTTATGCAGCAACAAACGATGATACTGCAACAACACAAAATAAGCATATTTCAACAAAGCTCGCCGATCCTAACCCTTGTTGCGCCCCTCATATCAAGATCCAGAGGACTACAGAGAAGGAGTAGGAGGAGGAGGAGGCGAAGATCACCCGTGAGAAGGAGGGCTTAGATCCAAAGAAGCACTCACCAACCTCGCGGAAGTTGCCGTAGTAGCCCTTGTCTTTTAGTGGCATGGAGGTCAAGAGGGCAGGAGGCGTAAGAAGGAGGGATCATGAGTGGCTCGCCACCAGAAGCCACATCATCGGCCTCCCTCCGATGACAAGGAGGTAATAGAGGGGGGAGACGGAGAGGGAGATAGAGATAGAGAGAGAGAGGAGAGAGAGAATGGGGGAGGGAGGGAGGAAGTGCGAACAGGCGGGTGGCATGCGAGCTGTATGCGAGCGTGGCTTTGTCCCGGAAAGCAAAGAATAAAGAATTGTGTTGTGAGGTGGACCCAAAGAAAAATGCTTAGGTATAACTAGAGATAGCAATGGAGCCCCGATCCCCCAATATCTCGTGGGGCATTCCTCCATTGGGGAAAATGGATTGGCCACAATTACCTCTACCTAAATCTAAATGTGAACAAACCTAGCCTTGAGATGTTGGGGATGGGTGCATTCCTGTACTCATACCTCTGGATCCTTATTTAGTTAGTTCATCAATATGTGTTACCCATTTTTCCTTTAAAAACATTGAAAGATAATTTTTGATTCACCTTTCTTTATAGGAATTATTGTGTATACCTAGAATTGTATTTGTAATGAAGGAGCATAAATTAATTATTATGACTCACATACACCTAGTTGACTTTGTGTCAATTGGACCTAAAAAAGTAGGATTATTTTGGGCCAAAAATGTGCCATGACAGGGAATTCCCCCAATAGGGAAATGGATGGGCCACAATTATGCCCATGGAAAACTAAACCGGAAGCATTCCCCATACCATCCCCCATGGAGCCTAGTTTAGCTACTTTGTCGTTGATTCATCTAACCGTCTATCTGCTATAGAAATCCATTCGTCTATCTATTCCATCAACCCTAAAAGAATCATCATATTATATTCTTACCCATTGATAAGTCAGGACCCATAGGTCTTCACGCCGCCACCCAACCATTCAAGCGCCGCCTCCACTCAGGGCCAAAGTGCTACCACCATGGCTTCATGAGGGACAGGGACCCATAGACATGGAATCCTCGTGGTGAGGATGGGCATAACGATCTAAAAACTTCCCCTCAAGGTTTAAAATGGATAAGTGTGGGGAGGCATTCCACAATGGGGAATTACTCATTGACATCCTAGATCTAACATCAACCTTTACTTCAACCTTCCAAAATACTAGATCTAATATCTTTGGGTAGGCCACAATAAAACCAAGCCAAACCCATAAACCATATGAATACATAAAAGAAAAAAAGGAAATCTAACCTTATCGAGTCCTGACCTCCCATCATCGTTCGCACATCCTCAAAGCTTGAGAGAGATTGACAACGATGGCACCTCAATGATTCGATCTTATTCCTCGGCATTCGTGCCAATCTTTGTCCTTGGGCTGATGGAGAATACTCGCCGATTGCCTTTTCGCACCCTACCAACTCAAGGCATTCGTAGAATTTCATTGCATTTTACGCTATGGCCGAAGGCCGGGCTTATACTCGTGTGTATACAACTCTATGGTGTGTCGTCTAGTTGATGGCGTGCAATAATATATATGGTATCCAATCTAATTTTTTTCAAGGACAAGGATACTCATTCATTATTGCGGCTATAGAGTACTACTTAAGGGCAACTTTATGACGGCATACAATCATCAAGCCGTAGCATCCAATTTCGAAAAATATAAGGAAATGGATGTCCGTGTCGTATCCAATAGCCATATATAATTATTTGTATAGTATCAAACTACAAAACTTATGAGAAATTAAAGGTAATGCATTGATGTTTATTCAATAGTAAGCATATAATGACTTCCAATCCTTTGAAAGTTATAGAAAATGGTACACATTTATCGCCATGATAGTCAATTATATGTGTGATACTTCATCAATGGTTGCCATAAAATCCAAATTCTTCAGGGGAAAGGATACTCAACTATCTTAGCTAACTCTTTGTAACCATATGCATCATATATTTTAGTATGTAGTATGTCATTGGGATGTATCTTATTAATAGTTGGCACTTGTTCAGTCGATGTGGAAACAAAGCTTATCGGAGTAGTCAAGCGTGCACGCCCAATTGAGTGAACGATTTCTTGGTCGAGATTCAGATCTCTATATCCATGCCAACACATATAGCACGGGGTATTCTACCCTACTCCCTAAACAATTTGTATAAGACTTCCACATTTGATTGAGTTTAGTCTGCAAGCTCCAATCGAGGATGCGTGGATGAATATATAATTTGTTGGCAAATTAGAATCCCAAGTGTAAGCCTAGACACTATTAATATCAATAATATTTCTCAAGTTTGTCCAAGTCCAATTCAGATCTTCATGATGATTGGGTGCATCAAACTTTTTCCTCATGTTTTGACTAGTACTTAAACTCATGATCTATAGCTGAAATCTCATGTTTGGTTTTGAAAATTGATGACACACTTGTGGGACTAATCCTTTGCTCTAAGTGTGACTTATGAGATAGGATTATGTGGATGACAAGGAGCATGATGATCATGAACATGGACGATATTGGTGGACATGGTGGATCATCAAGCTCGGTAATCGGCTTGAGAGGAAGGGGGGAGATCAAGGCAAAGGTATCTTGATAGGGTTTTCCTTTTCGGTGATCAAGACACGATAAAGCGTGTGATCACATTATAGGATAGATAGCCGACTATCAAGAGGGAATGCCGCGACAATCCTTTGGTGAAGTGCTTCTAGGTCCAATTGACTTGCATATTGCATTTAGGACAATGAGAGCACTAACTTCAATCTTGCCTAACTTATCGACAAGCTAACATGCATGATAACGTGATCATCTTCGATGTGTTGGCAACATATGGCAAGAGGCGAAGCAAGGTTGAAGCAAAGGGCGACAACAAGATGAAGAACACACTGAAATTCCCGACCGGACGCGGTGGCCAGGAGCCTTGGTCAACGACCAGGACTCTCCGGTGGGTGCGTCTGGCGAGAGCATGTTTTGGGGATTCTAGCCGGACGCGTCGATCGGACGCTGGACCGGAAGCATCCGGTGTCGACCTAAGCCGCGGACCGGACGCATGGAGGAAGCCGTCACCGTGGGCCCGGACCCTTGTCTGTTGTGATCGGAAGCACCGACCGGACCCGCGACCGGACTCGCTGGTGAGTCCGGTCGGTCGGTCGTCGATCAGCGCGCAGAGAGCCCATTTCAAAGGCCAACGGCTCTATCTCGTGAGTGGGGCTATATATATTGGATTGGCCGGTTCCTAGCCCCACTCTCTTGCACATTTGAACACTCTAACTTGCTTGTGAGCATTTGAGACTCCTCTCCACTCATCTCTGCATCCCTAACTCGAATTCTTTGTGAGATTGAGAATGATAGAAGTGCATTGCATCATCGGTTGCATCTAGAGGCACTTCATCCTTAGAGAAGCCGTGGGATTCTTGTTTTCTTGGGAATTTGCCCAGTTCCCTAGCGGCTTGGAGCAAGAGGCGGTGTTGAGCTCGATTGGAGCTTGTTCGAGGCCACACCGGTGGTATTGTGAGGGGTTGAGCGTTACCCCGCGGGAGGTTCGCGAAAGGCGTCACTAGTGGATTGCTCGTGGCTTGTTGGACCCTCTCTTGTGATCGTTTGCTTGAGCTCCCACCGGGGATTTGGCACCGCCATTAAGCTTAGCAACCATCAAGTGAGTGTGTCGCCACAAACGGGACTAGCGTCTTGCAAGCAAGCACGTGAACCTCGGTGAAAAATCATCGTGTCAACCTTGTTGTGCTCGTTGGAGATTTCTAGTTGATCACGGTGATTGGCTTCCACCTCTACACGTCGACGTTGGTATATCGATTCCTATTCCTCGTGTATTTACCTTGATATATCTTGTGTAGCCTTGCTTAGGTTGTTAGCTTGTTTAGTGTAGTTTAGCTCCTAGTGGTAAATTAGTTAGTCTTGCTTGTTCACCTAGGAATAAACTAGTGACCTAGACCTTGTTTGTGATTAGAGATATTACAATTGACTTGTGGCTTGATTAGATAGCTTGTAGCACGGCTTATTTAGCTTCGCCATATTGTTTACTAATCCGGGTGCTTAGTGTTGTTGCAAGAAATTTTAATAGGCTATTCAACCCCCCTTCTAGCCATTAGGACCTTTCAATAGCTAAGTCTTAAATCATTTGTATTAGGCATTTCAACTTAGTATCTACTGATGGCCCCTGTTTGGTTGGTAATTGAGTGACAAGAGCTATGTGGATTAATGTGTTTAATGTGAGATACACACGAGATTAGTCCACTGGTACACTTGTGTGAACTACACATTCCATGGAGGTGGAAATGTCTTGGTCATGTTGCAAAGCTCACACATGTAATAAAAGAGAAAATTGCATATGCGACTTGAAATGTAGTCATTTGACTATGTGGAGAAGATCAAGATAAGTCTTGATTTGGCTTGATGAACCGTTTGCAACCATGAAGAGCAAGTCGAGGACGATTTGAAGTGACAAATCGCACGTGGTAGGGACGCTTGAGAAAAGATTTGGCACGGTCACGTGATGATAAGAAGTGGATCGTATCATTTGTTAATAATCGTTGGTGCTTGTGTGGCACCTACAAAGTCAAAGGTATATTTGTAGGGCATTTCATTTCTTTGGTCAAAGGTTGTGTAGAGAAGCGTGATAAAATTTAGGATAGATGACCGTATTATGAAGAGGGACAACTTTGTTTCCATATCTATCATATTTAGTGTCGCTTGAGCGATATAGATTGCGATGTTGCTAGGATCGTGTGGCGTGAAAAGAGTGAAAATCCTTTTATATTTTTAATGAAAATGGTAACACAATTGCACTTGGTGACTACACTCCATGATGTTGGCACATTTGCCAAGGAGGAGAAGGTCGTGTGGGCATATTTGACCATTTGGAGACACCTATTTTTAACCAATCATAATTACTTGTTCAATTTTACTACTCTTTTTCTTACCACCAACTTATTTAAAAATCAAGATTCTTTGACAACGGAGCTATTGATGCTCATAAATTTGCCATCTATCTTGTTTCGACGTGATTAATGTTCTTTAGAAAAATAAAACCTACTTATTTTATGCTCTTAAAATTCATAACTAAAATCGAAAAGAGAAATACTATTACTGGCGAAGATCGGGCGCTGGATATCGAGGCGTGCAAGACGCGTTTGAAAGCCGCCCAGGGCCTTTCGCACGGAACCAACGAGCCATCACAAACACGCAAAAGAAAAAAAAATCGTGCCCTTGCCCGCGGAGCCCCACGTGGTAGCAGCACTAGCGCAAGAGACATTGGGCGCGCGAGACTTGTTTGAAGCCAGCCTTCAGCATGGAACCGGCGAGCCATCCCAAAACCCGCAAAAAAAAAGAAAACAAATCTCCCCCCCGCCCGCCCCCGAGCCCAACGTGGCGGCAGCACTAAGCGCCTTGACATTGGGCGTGCAAGACGCGTTCGAAGACGAGCCATTCGCATGGAACCAGCGAGCCATCCCAAGACCTACAAAAAAAAACAAATCTCTCCCACCCGCACCTAGCCCCACGCTGTCGCTGCACTAAGCGCCAGACATCGGGACGCCGCGCAAGACGGCGTTCGTAAGTCGGGTCTTCCGCAAGACGAACTAGCGAGCCATCCAAAACCCGCAAAAAAATCTCGCCCCCACCCCGAGCCCCCACACGGATTCAAGCAAAGATCGGGTTGCCGCCTCCCCTACGATCGCACACCAACACTAACCGTTGTTGATGTGTCTTTGTCAAAAGAAAAGCCCGGCGAACCCACAACCCACGATGCCTACAAAGAGCCTTGCTAACCTCTATTTTACACGTAGCACGCCTCAAATTGCCCCCAACTAAATCCCCATGGACCAAGGAATGATAGATGCAACAATAGATTGACGATTTGAAACACCATGAAAACATATTATTGCAACAACAAAAATAGTAGTGAAACACCATGAACATATTATCACAACAACACCTAATAATCGCTAGAAGAATAGCTCAAGGAGCATAAACATTTTGCAACATATTATTGCAACAACATAGATCAACAACTGTAGCATTAGTCTAAGCCAACATCAGGAAAAAAAAACAAATGTAAGAAAATAAAAAAATGCTTATGCAAAAAGAACAAATGACGCCTAATTTGCAACAACACAAAACAAGCATATTTCAACAAAGCTCGCCGAACCTAACCCTTGTTGTGTCCCTCATATCAAGATCCAGAGGACTATAGGAGGAGGAGGAAGCGAAGAGCTCATATCCAGAGAAGGAGTGCTTAGATCCAAAGAAGCACTCACCAACCTCGCAGGAAGCTACCGTCGTAGCCCTTGTCTTTAGTGGCATGGACGCCACGAGGGCGGGGAGGCAGGGAGGGGGAGGGATCATGAGTGGCTCACTAGGAAGCCACCATCATCAGCCTCCTCTCCGATGACAAGGAGGTAATAAAGAGAGAGAGGGGGGGAGGGGGGGAGGAAGTGCGAACAGGTAGGTGGCATGCGAGAGTGGCTTTGTCCCGAAGCAAAGCAATAGTAATTGTGTTGTGAGTTGGACCCAAAGAAAAATGCTTAGGTATAACTAGAGATAACAATGGAGCCTCGATCCCTAATATCTCGTGGGGCATTCCTCCATTGGGGAAAATGGATTGGGCACAATTACCTCTACCTAAATCTAAATGTGAACAAACCTACCCTTGAGATGTTGGGGATGGGTGCATTCCTCGTACTCATACCTCTAGATCCTTATTTAGTTAGTTCATCAATATGTGTTAGCCATTTTACTTTAAAAACATTGAAAGATAATTTCTTATTCACCTTTCTTTATAGGAATTATTGTGTATACCTAGAATTGTATTTGTAATGAAGGAGCATAAATTAATTATTATGACTCACATACACCTAGTTGACTTGGTGTCAATTGGACCTAAAAAAAGTAGGATTATTTTGGGCCAAAAATGTGCCATGACTGGGGAATTCCCCAATAGGGAAAATGGATGGGCCACAATTATCCCCATGGAAAACTAAATGGGAAGCATTCCCCGTACCATCCCCATGGAGCCTAGTTTAGCTATTTTGTTGTTGATTCATCTAACCGTCCATCCGCTATAGAAATCCATTCGCCTACCTATTCCATCAACCCTAAAAAGAATCATCATATTATATCCTTACCTATTGATAAGTCCGGACCCATAGGTCTTCACGCCGCCACCCAACCATTCAAGCGTCGCCTCCCTCGGTGCCAAAGTGCTACCACCATGGCTTCATGAGGGACGGGGACCCATAGACATGGAATCCTCATGTGGATCTAAAAACCTCCCCTCCCGGGTTTAAAATGGATAAGTGTGGGGAGGCATTCCATAATGGGGAATATTCAGAATATCGAAGAAAAGAGAAGAAATAGAGAAACGAAAGAAAAAGACTAAATCAGGCGATTAGTATAAATTCCAAGGGTCTAAAGGACAAAAAGAAGACAGCTCACAAGGCTCGGGCCCCACATGTTAGGATGTGGGTGCAGGTGGCACCATGAATGGGACCGAGCGGCACCCCCTGATGATCCACGTGTCCTGCTTCTGAAAGCTTCCCACCACCGACCTTGAGATTCAATCTAAGTTGTCCGATCAAGTTGATTTGATCTCGAAAATGGAGATTCATCCCACTCGCCCTATATAAGCAAAGGCGGGGGCTCCCCCTCAAAACCCAAATTCATTATCTCTTAGTTGTAGAGGTGTCCCAATGTAATGATATCTCTCTCTCAGGGATTAGAGAATTAGAACTAGATTAGAAGTAGATTAGATCTAGATTAGAACTAGATCTAATTAAGAGTTAGAGAGAGCGGAGCTGTGCTCTGGTTCTGGAAGAGTCTTCAGAGTATGGTATGTCTTTTATCTTCTCTAAAAGACTTATGCTTTTACTATATTTATCTTCTCTATTTACTTTTATGCCTTTCATATATTTATGGTTAGTATAATATTTATGCTTTAGCATAGGATCTCCACTCGCATCGAGTGCTCTAGTTATAGACATAATTAGAGTAGTAATTATTAGTGTAGACATGGTGTCTAGACTAGAGGTTACCTAAGATTGCACCCAATCCCACGAATAGTTTGTTGTATCCCCAGGTGGTGATAGCCCCGACGGCTGACTTCCATCACGTTCGGGTTGGTGTTTGTAGGACTTTAGTCAGAGCTTCCTAGCCCCCTTCTCACCCCTTTTCTGTGGCTAGTGTTCTGATGTCCTGCAGTTGTTATTGTGTGAGTGCTATATCTCGCTCATGTTTCATTTACCTTAGAACCAAAGTAATAGAGAAGTGTTTAGGAACCTTGATCTCTCCTCTTAATTAGCTGATCTATTTTTTTATTCTTTATTATGTGTTATTAGTTTTAGTCTTTACTAGCATTTATAGTTTATTCTTGTTTATTTTATTTACACTTACCCTTACTTTAGTCTAGTTGGCTTGCTAAGTTAGTAGATACATGATTGTGAGTTATTAGAATCTTTAACCAAAGCTTCTCTATGGATACGTTACTCTAGAATACTCCTAGGGAAAAGCTACAATGATGTTAGGCGCTTATAGAATCTTCTTATTCTTATAACACTTAACAAACGTCAACAGCGACCGACTCTAATTTCTTAGCCTAGTTAGGAGCCCTAGGCCTTGTGGCGCACTGCGAGGTGACTAGACTTGATTGTTGCCTCTAGTCGATTGGACTAGACTTTGTCTGGCCTCTATGTAGTCCTCTACATACGACCAAACTCAGGGAACTGTTGCATCTGATCATGGACAGGTTTGTCCAGTCCAGTGGAAGTTGTGCAACCGGACTCGATTGTCGCATGGTCCGAAATCGGGGTGTGCGCCTCGATGTCGTCGATGTGGATGACGCCATGGTTGGCGACGTCGTGGTCGTTGGTGATGTTGTTCGGGGCGACCTTGGAGGTATTGGCGATGTCGAGAACGTCGGGGTTGATACCGCAATGTCGGCGTCGATGTCGGGCGACGTCGTTGAGTTGCCTGGTGGTGGTGGTAAAGGCGTGGATGCTCTGGCTTTCGAGTGTCGAGAAGATGTTGTTGGTAATGGAGGAACTTATCTGTGCCATTGTTGGGGCATCGTGACGTTGGCCTAATTAGGTAGCATTTTCGTCAAGCAGCTGGTGGACGTCGGTGGTGGCCTCCTGATCTGATCTGATCTGGGCCGCGATAGCTGGGGCATCCTCGGGGTATGCGTGTCCGTTGCTTGCGGCGTCGATGATCGTGGAGGGTGTGGCGTAGGCGACCTCGGGGTGGCCGAGGTGACGTCGGAGGCCCGGCGACGTCGAGCGGCATGGCGCGTCTTCTGGGCGTTCTTTCGTTGGCGTGACCATCGGTACATTGTTGATGGCGATGGTGGCGTTGTCGTTGTCCATGGCAGCTTGTCAAATCCTGTTGTTTCTCCCAAAGATGTTGTCACAGCCTTCGTAGGTGTCGATTATGTTGCGTACCTCCTCCATGAGCGCGATTGACCATGAGTGCGATTGACCATCGCCAAGGGCCATCTGTTCTTGAAGACGGTGGTGGTCGAAGCCTTCGATGGTCGAAATCGCCCCGGTCTCCGGATACCACCGTCACAAATTGCTTGAGGAGGCCGGCGGTGACAAGCCCGGCGGCGATCGGCGGCGTTAGGGGGCGGTGGTGATGACGATCGGCGGGCGACGGCGCGGTGTATGGATGGCGGCAAGAGGGCGGCGAAGGGAAGGAAGGGAAGAAGCGTGCTAGGGGTTGGGGAGGAGGGAGAGAGAGAGGTGGGAGACACGAGTTGTTGGATGTTACCCCTTTAATTTTTCGACTAGATTCGGTGATTACATGCCCCTTGTATTTATAGTCCGAGGAATACTTGGATGCTAAGAAATATCTAGGAGGTTTCCTTATATATTGGAATATCTCTTGATAAAGTAATTTATTTCTTTCCCTAAATATTTATTCTCTAAATAATTATTACTTAACGACAAAACGAAGGATGACGAGGTGGGAGGCGCCGGCGGCCAGCCAAGGCGCGCACATTTGGGTCTTGGGCCCTAGGCGGCGGTTCTCGGCATGTGACAAGTATCTATTTTCAAAATTTAATTTTAAAATCATCATCTAAAGAGTTATTTAAGTAGTTTTTATATATTTGTATCTCATGATGGTTTTCCCATATCTTCATATATAAAAAGAGTCCCTTGAGGTTGTTCTAAGTGCATAACAAAAGTTATACATCGAGGCGATCCAAACATTGTATAATTTGAAATAGAGAAAGTATATACGGTAAAATTCACCATCATGAAACAAATATATAGTAAGATAGATTTACGTGTTTACATTGTAGAATCAGATATGGCAAAACGTATGAAATTGTGCCTATTATAGTAGTTTGAAAATAATAAATACTTTACTCTCCCTCGGTCCTAAATTAACTTTCATTTTAGCTTTTTGTGCCATAAGTTTTACATGATTAATAGAAAAAGTATAATATTTGAATCTTCAAATAAATCTAATCTATCTACTACTACGATAAACCCCACTAAAATATTTCTCTCAACATGCAAGCTATCTACATCAACAATCCAATAATCCACTAAAAGTTGTAATTTTAGCCAACTAGCATATGTAATTAATAGTTCCAATTCATCTAATAACATGCATTTAGTTGTCCATAATGATGTGTCAAACCATTCACCATATTAATTTAAGATAGTTTTATTCATATAACTATAGATGTAATTTCTTTTAAATTGTTTGTAATCCCCTTAACAACGCGGTGTCATGAGATAGGGCTCGAAGGGACGGGCCCACGAGGCCCGAGGGGACGGGCCCTTCCAGGCGGCGTGCGCCGCGCATCCGCCTCCACCTCCACCTCCCTTCCGCGGATTCTTGGCAATTAATTAGGGGAATAAAAAGGAAATTGATTACGACTATCTTAGGCTTTTGGTGTGCAAGAGGATATTCTATCTATAAGGAAGACCCTTATTCGAAAAATAAATAGAATTGCTTGTAGAAAGGTATTCCAATCTATAAGGAAACATATTAGAGAGATTGCTTGCGTTACAAGTCCCACTAGCCAGTGCTATAAAAGTAAGGGGTCCGCAATCTTTCAGGGGCAACAAGCAATAAAGAAATTATTATTTCCCTTCTCTCTTTCTCTACTACCGCCCCACCCCGACTTACAAGGCGACCGCCCACCAGCGCCTCCACCGCCATTTGTCGCCGCCCCGTTGCCGCCGCCACCCCCACGACGCCGCCGCCGCAACCGCCGCCACCCAGCGCCACAACTCCGTCGCGGCCGCCCACGCCGGGCGTCCGCCCCTATGGGTGTGGCGGCAGACCGTGTCACACAAGAGCGATATGGTTTGTGACGGTGGTATCCAGGAGGCCACTACGATCCACCCACCACCATGGACACCGAGGGGCGAAGAAGATGCCGACCGAAGTTGGGGAATCGGTTATCCACCTTCACCGCCGACACGCTCGCCGATCAAGTTGATGTCCTCTCGGTACCAATCCGGCGAGAGGCAAGACGTACCACGTTCTTCGAAGAGGCGGGCCATGAAGACATGCATGGAGGAGGACCCGCGCCGCGCCTTCATCAAGGCGAGGATGGCCGGGAAGCAAAGACGTCAACGATCCTGGTCACGGCGGTGATTTGGACAAGATGCCGGCCGCCTACCTCATGCTACATCCGTCGCCAAGAGGGGCGCGCGCCGCCCCTCTCCCCGGCAGAGCACTTCCCAGGCCTCGCACCCTGTTGGTATTTGTTAACCTACGTGAATATTATGATGGATAATCCGCAGTTTAACGGATACGGTGAGCACTTCACCCGGGAATAGGGCTTTAAATATCGAATCCACGGGGGAGGAGAAGGTAAGAGAGTACGTCGAAGTGTATAGCTAAATCGAGTGGCTAAAACTAGATTAAAAGAGAGGTAAGGAGTTCTATTAGGAAGGTCTTGTTCTCACCTCAAGTAAATCATTTGCAACATTGTTCTTAAGAGGGGTTGTCATGAAGAAACTCTTAGTAAAGGGAATCTACGCTAACAACAGGGGCTCCTACGATTTCTATAAACGGGGCAAAAGCGTAACAAAGGACTCAATGGTGTTTGTCACCACCACGATCAGCCTTGACAAGTGTCTTGACCCCGCCTATAGAAGGTATTCGTAATAAGCTAGTCAATCTAAGCACCACGCTTACATTAATCTAACAACTTTAACTCAAGAGCAACCAAGAATCAAAGTAATCTTATCAAAGAAATACGAACCTTAAGAATAATAGAAACAATATCACTTACTCGAATGGAAGTCGAACAATCCACAAGATCTCAGAGTTACGCCCAATGGCACCAACTCCGGAGGAAGAAGAAGATGGAGGCGCCGACACTCGGGCCTTCCTTCAACTCCGCCTCAACCGCGCTCTAATTCTCTCAACTTGAAGCTCTACTCTCAACTCTAATCTAGGGCTTCTAGTTCTACATCTTGTCTAATCTTCTACTTCTAATTCTTGAACTAGAGCTAAGGCCGTCGACTAGAGCCGGATCGACCGATATGATGATGAGTTGATCTAAGATGCCTGAAGCCGGGGGCCCTGGGGGTCTATATATATGGGTCTTCTTATGTCCCTTCGCCTTTTGACGTGATGTGGTACTAATCTTTGATTCATCTCGTGCTTCTACCGACGCCCTCGGATCAAACCGACGTTAAACAACCGGTTTAGATTGCGCCTTAGAGGCGTGTGGAGGAAGCTTCGGAAACGGGGGGCAACTTGGCGGGCCAAGCCAGCCGATCCGCCTGATTATTGGGCGATCGGCCCGGGGTGGCTCCACTCTGGGCCCCGCGATGCGTCGTGGCTTCCGGAGTCTTCTAGATGATGTATTTTTTGGTGTTGGGACTCTTTGACGTTGGGTGTAATCCGAGCCTTCTAGACTTGTTTCGAGTTGGATTGCGTTACGTTGCGCCCCGTCGTATGACACGCTAATTCGGGTGTTTTTCTCGTTAAGTCGCAAATCACAACTTTACCAAAACTCATGGAAATCATTAGTATAAACCCCTAATAAGGTTATCTAATTATATTTTAGTCCTCTTCCATGTTTAGTTGATAATTAAAAGTATGCATTAACAAGTGTCAACAAACTCCCCACACTTAGGCTTTTACTCGTCCTCAAAAAAAAAAAGGATGGTCTAACTTTAATGTAAATCGTAGAGACAAAGAATGGATCATAATTATACTCCATGGTCATACCGCACCTTGGGATATCCGAGCATGAAATGGTTAGAAACAGATCACCTTAAATTCTTAAACCAAGTCACTTGGAGAGATTTTGCATAAATTTTGAAAAGAAAGCATAGCTGTACTTACTCCTTTGTGACACTCTCAAGTCTCTCAAAATATATTATATCCTCACAGTTCATTTATTATATCATATGTGGAGCTCAAGAACATGTAGCACACTTACCTTGTATTTATTGCTGAGTCAACTGTGAATCCATGGAGATAGATGTCATAAGTCATAGATCAAGATGTGCTTGTGAGTCAAGATTATTATTACCCTTTGCTCTCTCTAGTTGAAAATCGTCTATCTCCCTTTTTGGAACATTTATATTTATTTATTTATTTTCCAAGCGAGGTAACCAACTATTTAGTGGAGAGGTGGGTTCTACTCACCCTCGGACACTTGTCCATTTTACTCTCTTATTTATTAGAGAAGTGGGCCCTACTCACCCTCGGACACTTGTCCATTATTCTTCTCTTCATTTTTGCCTTTTTCTTTTCTTAGAGAGGGGGTTCTTTCGACCCTGTAGAACACTTGCTCATTTTCTCCCTCTCTCACTTTTCTCTCCACTCTTTAGAATTTTGAACATTTGGCTTTTTCATAGCTGTACCTTTCTCAACAATTAAAATTATGGGAGATAGAGATTAAAACTTTTAGAGCATGGATACTTTAGTGAAAGCAAAGTGTATGTGATCTTGATCTTAGACTTTAGACAAATTTCAACATGGGTCGTGGTTTTGACAAAGCTCAATACAAGAAAGCAACAATTAATTAGATATATCTTTAATGATTGCTACGGCTCTATTAGGATGTATCATTGATCACAAAGGAGAAGCATAACTAATGATTTTAATATTTTGAAATAAATAACTCTCCAAAGACAAGATAAAAGAAAGAGGATCTCATTATTCTAACTTTATTATTTCTCATGTTTTAAGCAATTAAAGCATCCCAACAAATGACAGGTATATGTAGGAATTTAATCATGCAAAACTTTGTTCATGGGTTAACAAGACATCTTTTTTCATATAGGGAAAACATACCATAACAGAAAAAGACTTATTTTAATTGAACGGAAAGTAATTTGCGAAAATTGAAAAGTTTTAGGAAGCAAACCGAGCGGTGGACGAAGCGGGGCCTACGTGGGACTGGCAGGGGGCGGTCGGCTAATAATAATTGGGCGGCCGGCCTGCCTCCCGGCCGTGTCGGGTCGCGGTTCGTCGCGGCGAGTCGATGGTTCCGTCTTGGTTCCAATTTCTTGATTTTTGTCGCGAAAAAATTCTGTTTGGTCGTCGAGGATCTCCCCACACTTATTTTCTGTTATCTTGCATACAAAGCATGGTGGAGACAAAAACATATCCGTAAATATATGGAGAATAATTGACTCAACTTGTGGATGACTTCCATAAGAGCACCTAATATTTAATAGTAAACTAATTTTTAACTAAACCGAACTAACCGAATTAATCGAACTAACTTTAAGACTTAAACGCTAAGACTTATTAACTCTAATCAAAGCAAACATATATAATAACTAGCTAATAATTTAAAAGATAGAATAGTGATACCTATCGTGATAATCGGGGTGCTCTCCCCCAATTTGGATATTGAAGTAGTCCTTTGATTCGTCCTTGGAACTTGTTCGCCTTCGGGTTCTCCTTACATGTTCTCCCTGTAAATATTAATTTCGCACATACCCGAAGGAACAAATTCTAGGAAAATGTTGTGAGCCTTCATGTGCTCACATATTTTTGGATTTTTCTCAGAAAAGCGTGGACCTTCATGTGCCCACATATTTTTTGATAATTTTTCTATGCAAAAGGATGATGATGCAAAAACATATGAATGCAATATTTTTTGGATTTTTATTTTTATGCCGCCACAACAAGGAGTACTTGCATGGGGCTTAAAGAAAGCGATGCAAATGCAAAGAAACATATTTTTATGATTTTTATGCAGGTGTAGGAAAGTAAATATGCTAAAGGAAATATGTTAATTTAAATATGCCGTGTAGAAAAATAAATATGCAGATAAATACCGAAGTTACCTCTCGGCGAGAGTTTTGAGTACTTACTCCCATGGCGTGCGTCATCGATGGCACCTCGTCGGAATGTCGGTATGCGAAATAGTGCCTTTAATGATCTCGGCGAGTGGCGTAGATGAGGTGGCCGATGGAGATGGTGTTTGTTCGGTTGATGACGCGGGTAGTGGTAGGTCTTCCGAAGGTGTACTCTTGACGCGTCCTCTTGTTAGGGTGATGCTTCTTTCTTTTTTTCCATGTCGCTTCTTCGGAGGAGACCTTTCTTGGAGTGGCGGTCTTGAGTGTTCAGTTGATCGGGCTGAACGAACTTCTTTAATCTTTCTTAATGTCTTCCTTGTTCGTCAACTTCATTCCAACTGGTTTTGTGATTTTTAGCAAAGCATCTCAGCGTCTTGTTCTTCTTGGGTCTTGTGGTGAGGTAGGCAATAGTGGTGGTGTAAGGCCCTCTTGATGGAGTATGGGGATGAATGTTGTCCCATTACTCTTGTCAAGTGGTCTACACCTCCGATCATGTCGTGCTCACTTTGATCTTCCTTGGTCACTTCCTCAAGTGCATCATCCGATCTTAATAGCCACTTGGTTATGGCGTTGCCCATGTTCTTCGCTGATTCGGTTTGCTTGAAGGAAGATTGGAAGGTGGCAGGTGGCAGCGTCTTGTTTTAGTGTGCATATTTGTAGGTCGGGGACTTTCACTTGTAGGAATTGGGGAAGTAAGACTTCTCCTCTTATTGCGCAAAGTGAGTCACGCTTTGCAAAGACAAGGTAGAGATCAAGTGCATGGGTTACATTTGGTGGGAAAACACCATCAGAACCAAAATTTCATTTACTTCTACTCTAACCTTGTGGGCACATTGAACAAGATAAAGATAATGTATAAGTTCATTTATGACAAGGGTGGTAAGATCGAGAAGATAAATCTAGCATGTAGATATTTTTAGCAAAATAATGAGCTTAACAAGAAAGTGATGCTAGAAACAGTTTTTAAAAGCTAACATGTCGAGTTAACAAGATTGAATCATGTGAAACTATAACTCTAGCATGTTTGACTTTTCATTTATGAGAATGCCATAGTAAAGAGGAATTAACGACAACTTACCTCAAGGTGTTACCTTTATTATTGGAATATGATGGTGCTATTACACCTTGTGGTGGTCCTTCTCTTCTTGAGTGGCATATGGAGTGATAGGTGCATGTCGGGAGGAAGAGGATGGCTTAATTATCTTCAATGGAATTGGCCTCCCTCCTTGATGCTTCCATCACCCATGAATTCCTCCTTCGAAAGTGAGTGCTTCTGATTGTGGATCTTGTCTTCGTCACTCTTCTTCTTCTTGGCTCATTGGGAATCCGTCTTCTTTCGTATCTTGCTCCATCTCTTAGTGAGTTCATCTCGACCTTCCCCAAGTTTGTTTCAAAGTTTATTCTTTTCTGTAGGGGTTAGTCCAACAAAAATATACCAACATCTACTATAGTTTACTATGGTTCAAAAGTCAACCTAGCACCACGCCTAATTTGATTTAGGAAGGCATTCTAACCTAAGCACCACGTTTAATTTAAAAGCCTTTAGAAGAAAGATCATCTACTCCCAAACAAGGCACCATGCTTCATTTAAGAGATATATGAACTCATTCTAAACCTTAGCATACTAAGCAGACAAAAGATGACATGAAAGCATTATAGAGATTTTCTCAAACATAGATGATAGAGCATGATGAGTGTTTTAAATGACCGAGCATGGCATGAAGGTAAAAAGACAACCAAGCTAGTATAGCAACATAATAATAAATGTTTCTATTCATGTAATTTAATGTTGCGTAATGACTGGTTGGACATACCTTGTATTGTCATCCTTCGTTTTCTTTGCTCCAAACCTGGAATGGTTAGTGACAAGAATACCCGAAGGAATATTTTTATGCTCATAACATAGGGGTATATAGTAATATATAAGTCTTATAGTATTTCCCCTAGAGTGCTTGTTTTTAGGACAAAAAGCTCGTCCTTGGGAAACTTTCAAATTATGAATCAAGATGATGAAATGGTTTCCCTTATATTGCCAGTCTCAAAATTTCAAGTTTGTAGGAAAATTCATCAACAACCACCCTTTCTAAATTTTTAAGAAAGAGAGTATTTGGAGATCTCATGTGCGGCAAGAATTGAGATGGCAATCAATTTAGGAGTTCTCAAATGAGCATGGACTAGGTGAAAAAGTTCCATTTATGAAGTAGTCTTTATGCACATTGATGTTCTCCAGAAAATGCGTTCCTTTTGGTCTTCCTTAGATCATTCCTAATATTTTAGGATCGTGAGGAGACGCAAGAAAAGGGCACAAGAGGATTCATTGGGCTCAAGGATGTGGTTAAAGATGGGTTTGAAAAGAATTATCTAATTTGAACATAAAGAGAGAGACAGGAGTGGCTTCGTGATGGCTTTGCTCTCTTCCTATGGCATGATTAGATATGCCATCCTTGAGGTTCCCCCAATGTTCTTGCATAGCAATAAAGGTGCTTTCTAAGAGATTATCTCAAAAGAGGTTTGGATTATATATGGTCTCTTGTGAAGTTGGAAGTTCATGAAACTCATCATCTAAAGAGATATCCAAGGGTTGAATTTCTTCTCCCCTTAAAGGTTTTTAGCGCATTGATGGTTTGGGGTTGATAGCTAAGTCTTGGGATTGGAGTGATGGTGATATAGCTATCAGAACTTCTATATATTTTTTTCGGCTGGAGGATGATTCTTCTTCCTTTGGGTGGTCATAAAGAATGCTAGTATATGGGTTTCACCCGCTGAGTTCGTCAAAGCAAACCTTGCTTAAAAAGGGAAAGAAAAGGTTCCTCCAAAAACTGCATGATGATCATGCGCACAACACTTTCATGATGATGTCGGCAAAGACTCCTACCATAGAAGATATGATCCCCGCTTCTCACTCGAGAAGTATTGCTTCATGATCATTTTGATCAACCGTGAGGCGTAGCTAATGGCCGATGTAAGGATGAGATCTAAGGATTCTAGTGGCCGAGCTTCCACTTAAGGGTGCAAGATAAGATAGATAAATATGGAATCAATTGATCCCACGAAGATAG
This sequence comes from Hyparrhenia diplandra, assembly GCA_015847255.1. NCBI lineage: Eukaryota > Viridiplantae > Streptophyta > Magnoliopsida > Poales > Poaceae > Hyparrhenia > Hyparrhenia diplandra. The sequence continues at coordinate 357,776 of JADLZK010011774.1, forward strand.
AAAAAAAGATGAGAAGATAGAATAAAAAGAAAAAAGATAAAAGTATGGTACAAGATTTAGCTATAGTTTTTCAACGTGGTCTCAAACCGTTCTCCCAAGAACGGCGCCTTTAAATGCTTGTTGGTATTTGTTAACCTACAGAATATTATGATGGATAATCCGCAGTTTAACGGATACCGGTGAGCACTTCACCGAGGAATAGGGCTTTAAATATCGAATCCACGGGGAGAAGGTAAGAGAGTACGTCAAGTGTATAGCTAAATCAGTGGCTAAAACTAGATTAAAAAGAGAGGTAAGGAGTTCTATTAGGAAGGTCTTGTTCTCACCTCAAGTAAATCATTTGCAACATTGTTCTTAAGAGGGGTTGTCATGAAGAAACTCTTAGTAAAGGGAATCTACGCTAACAACGCTAGGGGGCTCCTACGATTTCTATAAACGGGGCAGGCGTAATAAAGGACTCAATGGTGCTATCACCACCACGATCAGCCTTGACAAGTGTCTTGACCCCGCCTATAGAAGGTATTCGTAATAAGCTAGTCAATCTAAGCACCACGCTTACATTAATCTAACAACTTTAACTCAAGAGCAACCAAGAATCAAAGTAATCTTATCAAAGAAATACGAACCTTAAGAATAATAGAAACAATATCACTTACTCGAATGGAAGTCGAACAATCCACAAGATCTCGGAGTTACGCTCCAATGGCACCAACTCCGGAGGAAGAAGAAGATGGAGGCGCCGAAGCGACCAGGGCCTTCCTTCAACTCCGCCTCAACCGCGCTCTAATTCTCTCAACTTGAAGCTCTACTCTCAACTCTAATCTAGGGCTTCTAGTTCTACATCTTGTCTAATCTTCTACTTCTAATTCTTGAACTAGAGCTAAGGCCGTCGACTAGAGCCGGATCCGACCGATATGATGATGAGTTGATCCGAGATGCCCGAAGCCGTGGGCCCGGGGTCTATATATATGGGTCTTCTTATGTCCCTTCACCTTCAAAGCAGCGATGTGGTACTAATCTTTGATTCATCTCGTGCTTCTACCGACGCCCTCGGATCAAACCGACGTTAAACAACCGGTTTAGATTGCGTCTTAGAGGCGGTGGAGGAAGCCTGGAAAGGGGCAACTTGGCGGCCAAGCCAGCCGATCGGCCCGATTATTAGCCGATCGGCCCGTGGTGGGCTCCACTCTGGGCCCCGCGATGCGTCGTGGCTTCCGAGTCTTCTAGATGATGTATTTTCGGGTGTTGGGACTCTTTGACGTTGGGTGTAATCCGGAGCCTTCTAGACTTGTTTCGGAGTTGGATTGCGTTACGTTGCGCCCGTCGTATGACACGCTAATTACGGTGTTTTTCTACGTTAAGTCCTCGCAAATCACAACTTTACCAAAACTCATGGAAATCATTAGTATAAACCCCTAATAAGGTTATCTAATTATATTTTAGTCCTCTTCCATGTTTAGTTGATAATTAAAAGTATGCATTAACAAGTGTCAACACACCCCGTCTCCACAAGTTGTCCTTCCCGACATACGATGGCAAGGACGATCCTCTACCTTGGCTGGACCGCTGTGAACAATTCTTTAGGGGACAAAGTACGCCAGCCACAGAGCAAGTCTAGTATGCCTCATATCATCTCATAGGAGGAGCACAACAATGGTACATGAGGTCATCCCCAGAGAAGACGCTGGCGGATTGGACAAGCTTCGCCCAGTACGTCAATGAGCGCTTTGGCCCAGCTACGAGGCGGAACCCGCTGGGTGAGCTGGCATCGCTGAGGAAGACAGGCGCCATGGATGAGTACACGGAGCAGTTCCTGGCGCACATGGCGCCGCAAGCAGACACCTTGCCGAGAAGCAGCAAGTGAACATCTACACAGCGGGACTAGGACAACCGCCGAAGACAGACGTCGAGCTGTAGGATCCAAAGGACATGGAGGCAGCCATGCCCTCGCCAGGGCGTACGAGCGCCGCCTGACCATCCTCTACAACTCTGGCAAGCCGGCACAGCAGCAGGGCAAGGCACCTGCGCCTCTGCCCATGGCGACCACACCGTCGGCGCCACCATCGTCGATAGCTGCGACAACAACTTCGGCCGTTCAAGCGACTGACACCGGAGGAGATGACCGAACGCCGCAAGGCTGGCATGTGCTTCAACTATGATGAGCTATTCACACGCGGTCACAAGTGCAAGCACCTCTTCGACATCACGATCTTCAATGACTACAACGAAGACCAGAATGCGCCATCGCGCCGACGACGCCGCCGACGACGCCGACCTCGGGGTCTTATTCGGGGACCCTAACTCCCCGGTATGTGGTGCACATTCTCTATATCTCGTCGGCATCATCTTAGGGATTTGGCGTCGGCATCGTCGTCGACTCGGGAGCGACGCACAACTACATCAACACTTTCGAAAGTGGTGACCACGGCGGGACTCTGGACTCGGCCGGTCGTGTGCCGATCACCGTTTGGTACCGGTGCTGCCCGACATGTGGGGCGGCCACCTTCGACGTGCCGCCGCATTGGCGATGGCGTCTTCGACATCGGCGCCCCTATGTCATGCATGTGGGCAACAAGCGTCGGCGTCATCCTTGGCATGCCTTGGCCGGCAAGCCTAGGGAGGGTGACATGGGACTTCGCCACCAATGAGCTGCGGTAATACCGCGGACGGTCACGCCACCACGCGTCGCCGCCCCTCCACACCACACACCGGGCGCCCTGGACTGGCTTTGTTGGTCGGGCATCTTCGCGAGGATTCGAGACCCCCCAAGTTGGGGAAACGTCCACGGCATGCAAGCGCCTTGGACCTCACGACACATCGACCGGAGTCTTCGTATACCTACGACGGGCGACCCCTAGAGGACCGGCACTGCGCGACGGATCGCCCTCGATGTCACTCACGGGCACCGCCGCACCCGCTGGACGGTGGAGGACGGCCTGCTACTCTTCGATGGCCACTTCTACCTCCCGACTTCCTCACCGCCACTTCGGACCTGCTGGAAGCCTCGGCCGGGGGAGGAGTTCGCGGGACGAACTTCCCTCGTCGTGGGCGCCACACGACTTGGCCGACCAAGCAAAAAGACCTACCGCCATCCTGTTGGGCGGGATTCGCCGAGGCGCCACCACGCCGGCCCGGCCGGAAGTCGCCTTCCTCGATGGCATGGATCGCCTCTTCCTCACCATCGATAACGTCCACATTAGCTACGACGCCAAGCGTGGTACACACCGCCTATCCTCGTCTATGTTCGACGCCGGGCTCCTTCATGTACGGTATGATGTTGAACTTGGCTGCAACACCTTCCACTCGCCGCGACATCACTATTTGGCGCCTTCTGCCGCTCTTCGTCAACGCTCCGCCCAACGAGCGCTTCCTGTTCATGGAGAGCCCGCCTCGCGACATGGTACACCAACACCTTGAGGCGGGAGTTCCACAGAGCTCTTGCTCGCAGCTTCGTTGATAGACGGCGTCACGGCGAGGACGCGCCATCCACCGGTACATCTACCACGGCTACATGGGGAACCTCCACTACCTCTTGGAATTCGCACCATTGCGAACCCGTGAGAACATGATCCTCGTGAACCCGATGCATGGAAAGTTGATTCCCCGCAGTTGAGCTCATCATGCCAGTGCGGCAGATCTTTCCCCTGTGTGTGACCGAATGGACATTCATCCAGTAGCGAGGACGCGCCCGCCGGCCGGAGAAAGGGGGTCGTGGAACCAGGAAATATAGCCCAAAAAGGACAGCCCACGAGGCCCGAGGGGGACGGGCACGCGCCGCCGCCAAAGCGGCAAAGCGCCGCCTCCGCCTCCCTTTCGCGGATTCTTTGGCAATTAATTAGGGAATAAAGAAGGAAATTGATTAGGATTATCTTAGGCTTTTTGGTGTGCTATGGAAACCGGCTTTGTATTCAAACTATGGAAACTCCAATCAATGCCACAAGATTTGTTGAGTTTAAATCTAACCTCGTGAGTATCAAGGTGGGAGGGTTTAAGTGAAAAAGTTCACCTATCTCCATGGACGCCGCATCCGCATTTCTGTGACCTTAATTGGAGTTTTCATAGTTTACACACGAAGCTGTTTTTAGTAGCATACGTTACCTTTTAATATATATTTAGTTATGTTATTTCTCGAAAACGAGAATTACATTTATTTTGGGACGAATGGACCGTGCGTCTATTGTGGAAAAAATCACTGAAAAATACTAACATTCTACAAAATATAAATATGGGGCACCGTGTCCTATTGTGGAAATTAATTACGGGTGCATGCGTATTTTTTGTCAATTCCAAGATATATTCTCCGAGAAAAGGAAAGTAAAACGGGTACATGCGTCTGGGTAGCGCGTCGTGTCTGAAAGTTATTTTTACTTTTGCATTGGTATACGGTGAATACGCAATAGAGTCTTACAAAGAATAGTGCTAGTCTCACCCCGTAAGCAACCAGCAGAAATAATATTTTTTAGAAGACCACGTCGTTCTTGGCGTTTTCATACAAGCAGAAATAATATGAGGCAATGAATAAATAATATGCAGATCTTAAGTTTAACAAAAAAAAGTTTCCACTAAATCGAATGGATATATGTTGTTTTAAACTGACAAAAATACAAGCATGCATCCATGCATAGAGCTACTACACTACAACAGGATTGATTACGTGGATATATAAAATACACATGTTTCCACGTATTACATGAAACCTAATAACTAAGCTACACAATTAGCAAGTTCATTCATTCATAGAAGGAATCACGCGTCCATATGTATCTTATCTCTACGCCCACATGATGTACAGTATCAGCCAGTGCACGTACGTACTGTACGTTGTTCGTACTGCCCCAGAGACGTCCCCACATGGATTGTCCTTGGAAGACGGAAGTCGGCACATTGCGTGTATGTTGGGCCTCAAGGCTTCTTCAAATTTGACACTTAAATATTCTGCATCTATAACTATTCTACTCCAAAGCCATATTAACAATGATTACTGGACGGCCCATACGATCGATGATGTATCATTCAAAGAAGTAAAAAAATCGATGGAAAAAAGACACAAGGAAATGATCAAAAAGCTAGGAGTACAATAAAGTCGTCGTGAGCGTGCGACGACGGGACGTGATGTGAATTAACTAAACTAAGACTCTAGACGGTGCGATTAAACCTGTCCCTAATCGCAGTGGTCGATCATGGCGTCAATACAATACAATATTATAGGGTCATGTCGAGGGGCGAGTAGAAAATTGCTACGCAGCGGCGTCACGCGCACCCACCCACTACGGCCGAGCCGACTAATGCTCATGCATGCACCTTTCCCTACTACAAACCAGACGGCTACACAACACTAAGCTAGCTCCTAAAAATAAAAAAGGAGATAGCAGGATCCTCCTCTTCTATTCTATCTAAAAACAATGTGGGTAGCCAGAGTAGGAGTGGAAATTCACGAGATGCTAGATTGCTGGAGACTATGTTTAAGAAATCTTAAGCTCAAAGCTAATTTATGTGCAATCAAGTACGCATCGATCCATGTTTCGTTTGCATTTACAATTTTTGCTACTATTTGAGGTTTCAGGCATTTTTATCCAGTATTTTATACTTTCGTGTCGTGTGCCTAACTCTCTTTCTGCCTATTGGACAGCACCTTAGATCTCTGCCGATTATTGTTTTAGTCTCCTAGCGCTCTAGGTTATTCCACTATATAAATATATAACGACATCTTTCATGATCATCGCATTGGAAATATATAAGGGGGTGTTTTGATTCTACCACATTCAATTTTAGCTGCTATAACATTTTGTTAGCTATGCCAACTTTCCATTTTCCATTCTCCAACTACATTTAGAGCAGCCTAATAACCTTTTTATTTGTCGGGCAGTTCATTTCGAGCTATTAGCTAGGATATTTAGATCCGAACAATTAACTGTTAGTTTATTTTAGCAACTAATTAACTATTAGTTGTCTGGATCGAACAATCTAACTGTTAGTTTATTTTAGCAACTAACTATTAGTTGCCCGGATCCGAACAATCTATAACAGATTTATAAGAATCGTCATATATACCACAACATACACAAGTGACAAATACATGGGCAAGGGATACCCAAACTGCTAGGGCATATACACCCATAAGATCCCCAAAGGTCTAAAGGTATGCACTATGCAGTCTCATTGACGGATACACGTCAAGTCCTGAAAGGTTGGTTGTGTGCACTGCCAAATCCCCTGAGTGACTCAGTGATCAATACTCAACAGGTTCATCCAGGACACACTAAGCTGCCGAGCCCCTATGCATGACTCGAAGCAAAGGGCTTGGTCATACTCAAAGCCCACATCATGTGTCTGAGTCCTACCATACGACTTGATAAGAGATTTATGCCTATGGCCCCTTTAAGGGCTTGTCATCTTCCCAAAGGGTCAAAAGGGCAGATGTGTAAAACCATTATTTCACTTATTATGCCAGTAGTTTCTGATGTCGTCATAGGAGAGGACAACTAGGATCCAACGGGGCTCGAGACCCCCCCCCCCCCTACTGCCATGCACAGAGAGGATGTGCCTCGGATAGAGGATGCCAGTACAACACGAGCAAGATCATTTCCTTTTACTTGCTCTCTGCCTCCGAATCATTAGCTAGCATAGCATTCTTCAACCTTCCACCTATTTGCAACCCCTACCGCAAACTTCTAGCTCAGGAAACACGAGCAAGATCACCATATCTTTGCAACCAATTTGACAAAAGCTATGAATAAGACTAATGGGCCTATAATGCTCGACTTGTGGAGGGTCAACATTTTTTGGTGGATGGGTTATGAAGCAGTAGTGTTAAGCAACTGAATTTGAACACATGACCCCCCTGAATGGCCACTCTTAGGACCTGCTGCATTATGTCATCTTTTATAAATTCCTATAGGATTGGTAACAACCCCCCCCCCCCCCTACTGCCCATGCATGGCCATTACGATTGCCTCTCTATTTAGTGTACTATTATCATTTCATTCGAAGACCACCTAAGGCCTTGTTCGTTTCCATCGGATTGGCTCCATTCCGGGTGGATTGATTTGGTCTGGTTTGAATCCGGTCTATGATAAAAATATGTGTTCGATTAAGAAATGGTTCCGGACGGATTGAACTAGGCTAGTTTTAAATCCACTCATTTTGTATACCAAACCACCCAGATTTGTTTCACACCTCTTGAGGTCCGTAACGAAAATAACCGGATCAACCGGATTGACAGGTGGATTCACTCAATCCAGGTCCGGAAGTAATCCGGGCCGGAATTCAATCCGACCAAAACGAACCTAAATCGGATCCATTGGATTTTTCCTTGGTGAGAGAGATTATTATTAGTGCTAGTGGGTGGTCGCGATTAGCCGAGCTCCTCAATAATTGGCACCCCGAGATCAAGATCAGATTAGTGCGTAGCGATCTCCGTGCAGCAGCGTGGGGCGACGCCATTGGGCCGCCCGCCCACAGGCTTTTGCGTCAGGCTTTCACTGTGGCGTTCGTACCGAGTATAGGGGCCGAGTCGCGAGAGCAGCTGCCGGCCATCCATTGATGGTCGAGAGAACTGGAGCACCGCGGGCCGGCAGTACTACACAGCCTGCTGATTTGACGCCGGCCATTGCCTGCTTCATCGTAACCTCTTGTCCTCTCATCAGTACGCCAATCTGCCGGATCTGTCGCCGCTAGATGGAGATCTGTCGCTGGACCTGGTGGCTGGTCTGATCCGACGTCTCCATTAGCTCCTGCTGGGGCTTGGCAATGGCAATGGAGCAATGACCTCGATCGAGCACGCCGTTTACTCATCTGTGGCTAATACGTACTCCCTCTGTCCCTTTTTTAGAAGTCGTTTTAGGGTGCGTGCCGTCAAACTTTCTCAACTTTGACTAGGTTTGTAGAAAATACGTGTAACATTTATATCTCTAGATAAATTTATTAAAAAAACTAGACTTAAAGATCTTTCCGATGATACTAATTACTTAGCATAAATATTTATATATTTTAATATATAATTGCCGGCAGTTTGAAAACGTTGACTTCTACCGGGAAGCGAGAATAACATCTATCTAGGGAAGGAGGGAGTACAACTACTCGATGAAGAAGCAGAGCTCAAGTATTAGTTGAAAATGTGACTTGCTGCAGTGGACAAGGCATACATTGACCCAAAAAATAAACAAAACAGTGCATGCGTCCGTTAATTTCTTTCGTCACGGAAGAAAAATAACGCACCTTTTCTTCTAGTCCGTTTGTCCTAAATTATAAGACATTTTGTCATTTCTAGATTCATAATTTGTAACCAAGTGAGTAGTAGATAATTAACAACGTAGTATGGTCCATACGTATATTAGCACAGAAAGAGACTGAGGGACCCGGCGATCGAGAATAATATTTGTCATGAAAGTGATTACTACGCAGACCTGATATATCGATTGACGATCGTTGTCATATTCTAGCTAGACACTAGACACGTCACGTGTACGTACAGATTAAATGCTGGGAAAAAATATCGTGGCCTTGAGTGCAGGAGAGCTACTGATGAGCTAGCTAGTTAGCATCGAGGATAAAAAGGTGTGACTCAAGTGATAACCACACAACCGGCACGGATACCTTGCGTTTTATGTTACGGATTGACGCAAACTAATGTTCCCCAGAAGCAATTGGTATTATTATACGGGTTTGGTGGTACACCCCTGAAAGGATCGAGATGCCCAAGAGGGGGGTGAATTGGGCTAATCTAAAAATTTAACTCAAATAAACAACCTACTAGCCCATATTCACCCTCTTGTGCCTAAGTGTGTTTCTAACAACTACCGCATAAAGTTTTGCACCCTAGGTTTCAATCTTACTCTAGCATGGCAATTCTAAGAATGTAAAGACATGAAATAGAATTGCGGAATGTAAATGCGGAAAGTAAAGAGAGGAAGGAATACGGCGATTTTTTTTCGAGGTATCGAGGTGTCGCCACACCCCCCTAATCCTCGTTGGAGCACTCTCGAGAGTATCGCGCCCCCCTTAGTCCTCGCAAGAACTAAGTGCTCTCTACGGGTTGATTCTTCGACACTCCGTCGCGGTGAATCACCCAAAACCGCTCACAAGCTTGCTTGAGCCACCCACAAGCACCACCGGGTGATCTTCAAGCCATGATCCGCCACCAAGCCGTCTAGGTGATGGCGATCACCAAGAGAAACAAGCACGAACTCTCACTTGACCTCAACAAGCCTAGGAGAAGAGTGGATGCACACTTGAATCTCTCAAACACTCTAAGGATGATCCTTAATCTTGCATGGATGACCACCTTAGGGCTCTTGCTCTTCCTTGCACTCTCAAGGATGTTTCTCAGCTGAACAAATGGGCAAGAGTAAGAGTATGGACGAGGTAACCAAGTATTTATAGCCCAAGGCTCAAAATCCAACCGTTACCCTCGAACCAGTGAAAAAATGTACTGGCGCCGGACGCGCCGGGTGACAAGCGCTGGCGCGCCAGCGCCATACAAAATTCAAATCTCGGCGGGAGAACAACAACGGCGCCGGACGCGCCAGGCGGCCACCCCGAGAAACTCCCTTATCGGACTGCGTCGGCGTGGCGCCCGACGCGCCCGGTCGTGCGTCCGGCGCTTGTGCAAAAAGTCTGGCCGACGCAACTCAATGGCGCCGGGACGGCGCGCCAGCGCCGAGGCCCGGCGTCGGCGCTATGCAATCTGCCGCCGCTTCACCTCCAAATCCGCGATTTCGTGAACGGCTTCAACTCCAATCTTTTTCAGGGACTTTTTCATGCTACCTAGTGCTAGAATCAACAAGTGTGCACCACATCTTATCACTAGACTCACCTAGGTCAAGCTACCCGTCCATACCCCCTTAATAGTACGGCCAAAAGCGAAAAACAAAGTCCTACGACTAATCCGATGTCTCTCAACTCCAACGACAATCGGAACTAACCGATCCTTAACCTTGTCATCCGTCTTTTGAAAACCGAAACGATTTCCATCGCGAGAGGGCATACGAGACACATTCCCCGAACGATCATTACCATGACCTAACTTACCCCTGTTTTACGCAAAACACATGTTAGTCATGGTAATATATATATTGTCATCAATCATCGAAACCACACTAGGGGCCTAGATGCTTCAACCCCTAAATAAGATATGTGTAGTTACTGTATTATTTATTTATAGGCGAAATGTGTACGCCTGCCACAGTGCAGCATGTGGGAGAAGGTGAGGTAGCTAGAGTTCCCCACAACCCATTCAACTAGCTATTTATAGTACGTGGAACCGGATCAACTTCTAGAGATTCATCCTAAGAAAAAGCTAGGTTAAGTAGAGGTATGGGCTTCGACAAGACATGTCAGCTAGATTGTAGCAGTATGGAAATGCCTTGTTCATAAATGACAAATTATAACTAAAGGGTTTGGTGCAAAAAGTAGAGGAATATAGATTCAAGTAAATTAATAAAAATTTCAATATGCTTTGTATATATCACTAGTTTCATGAGAAAGCACAATTTTTTTGTTAATATTTTTTTGGAATTCTAACGTAACAAATAGTTTCACCTAGGGATGCAAATAGTATGGATATTTCCTAATTGGCCATTGTGTCAAAGCTTGATGGAGCAAATATGAGAGTCCAACTCTTTGCGTCAACTCTGCTTCTGATAAATAATCCATGAGTAGTTTAGTCTATTACTATTTTCCATTTATTTCTAGAGGTATGAAAATTATAACCTGACCTTAATTTTTTATACCTCAAAATTAAGTTGTATTGTACTCAAAATATACAATAAAGAAATAAAACTCTATTTTTATTATTTTCTTATCAGGGGTAAAATGATCCTTTTGCCCCTGACTTAACACTGTTAGAGGCCCAAATTGGATGGAAGGTCATATAGCTAAATAAAATTTGTTTTGAGGCCACAGAGCCAAATTCGATAGAAAAAGGGCCAAATAACTACACCAAATTTTTTCCAGGGCCATATAGTTAATTATTCCTATATATATTGCGGATATCATAAATAATCAAATTTAGGGTGACTAAAGCCTTGTGCCACTATCTCCTCTGGTTCAGAATCTAAGTTAAACAATAAACAAAAAAAGTATGAAGAAATAACTTTGTGTGAAGTATATTAGGGGAAAAAAAATAGAATTTGCAAAACATACAACTGTTAGATTTGAATATACAACAAGAGACACTAAATGATTCAAGTGATGTCCCCATTCCGCTATATGCATGCTATCCATACACTCCCCTCGCTTGAAACGCGCCATGATATTGATTCACAATATACAATATAATTCACGGTATACAAAAGGATATTGATGCATCAGCAGTAGCAGCAACAACAACAAAAACTCAATTAAAACAAGCAGTCTACCTGGTCATCTAAAGGTGCCTATATAATACTAACAATATAGAAAAACCCTACACACCAACCGGCATTGTCGTAGATAAGAATATTTCACATAACGGTACATTTTGTTTTTGAGCAATGACGTAATGATACAAATATACATATATTATTCGTTTTTTTCCCACAACAAATGCCATTAGGAAGGAAAAAATAAACCCAAAGAAAGAACACCGCTAATGATGTCCCCTTGGGCCTGGATCGGGATCGGGTACGTACGTGGACCCAATCAACGACTCCAAACCAAGATTGTAAATGCGGGAGGAAGGGAACCGTCCATCCGCAATGAATCGTGACAACGAAAGTTCAGCTCGCCTTGCACAGGAAAGTAGACCAGAGCTCGCCGTCCCCTCCTCTCCTCTCTCTGTTACTCCTCCCCTGCTGGTGCGCTGGTGCTGGGTGCCGCCGTGCCGGCGTTCACCTCTCCCGAAACTACTGTTCCCTGCCAGTTTCGCGCGGTTTTCTGGGCCTCGGCACATGCCCGTCCCGACGCCAAGCCGGGTCGATGTGGACGGGTAACCGCACAGCACCCACCGGCCCCGGCCCACCCCCACCAGAGAGATCACACCGCAGCTTTGCTTTGCTTCTCGTACGTGGCCGGTGGTGGCTGGTCAGGCTCAGGCCTCGGGCACGGGCGCAGCGCAGGTGCCTGCCGGTGCCGGCCCGGCCCCCGCCCCGCGCGCAACTTCTCCATCGGTGGCCCGTGGCCCGCGCGCGTGGCGTGGATGGCGCCGACCGCTGATCGAGGGCCGGCCGATGATTCTTGCATGATCAATGCCTTGTCTACGTGCATTTGGTGAAAAATGGAGAAATTAAGGAGGTCGGAAATGTTGTGCAGGGGGGACAAACGGAGGCGGAACGGAACCTACCTACCGGGGTGTGTGTGTCCCCAGAGCACGGGCAGGTTCAGAGAATCGGCGCACATGCTGCTGTTGGTTCATCCAACACAACCGCAGACGACCCCGACATCGAATCGAATGAACCGTCATTACCATGCGGTTACAGTCACATTACAGAGAAGCTACTAGGAAACTACTACAACGTACTCCATGCTACAGTTAATTACAGAGCGAGCAGTAATAATAAAAAAAAAAAAAAAAACTGCCAGTAGTAGTAGCTGATTGTGCCTTTGCATCCTCCCGTGTTCTTCCTCCCCTACTACGTAGTACAGTACGTCATACGTTTTGAAACCGGGAGAAGAAAAAGGTGGTGCTCCCCTTTTTTAGGGTCGCCTTTTTAGGGTCGAGAGCATATATATCCAATCCAATTGAGCCCTTGCGCCTTTTTTTTTTTTTTTTTTTCTCAACAAAGGGAGCAAACGGACACGCCGAGACAGGGACTGGGAGAGGTGTGGGCGTGTGGCTACGATCGCCATGTATGCCACCACCCAGCTGGCTCTCTTCTGCCCCTTTCTCGCCGAGCACTTTAGCCGGGGATGGATAGACACGTAATTTGGCCTCCCGTGTCCGTGCGGTGCCACTTGTGCGGGCAGGAGACGCGCACCTGTCTGTCGACGGGGTCTGTGAATCCCAAAGGGAAAATTCCGACCCTGCCCCTGCCGTTGCTCGACGTGTGGCGCGCACTAGCGGATGCGATGGGGGTTATTTCCGTTCCGTTCCGTTCCGGGCTTGACTAATCAACCCGGGTGGTGGGACCGGCTAGGCACGCACAGCAGAACACCGGATGCCGTGCCCTGCACTGCTGCGCCGTACGACACGTCAGTGACTGAGGCTGACAGAGAGGGACGTGTCAGGTACCACCCACGTCCTTTTCTCGATGAGCTTTTTTTTTTCAGTGGCTCTCGGTGACTTTTGATGAGTTTTAGCTCTCGGTGAATTATAGTATATAAGCAAATATATACCGGTACAGTACGTGGAAAGGTAACTAAATGACAAACATATGAATTATAGTATATAAGCAAATATATACCAATTTTTAGCAGAATCCGGATTAACAGTTTTTTTTTTTAGTACAAGAAGAATAACAGTTGCTCTTAACCTGTTGGCTGGATAGTTTCTGCCGCAGCTGAGTAAGGCCACTATTAGGGCCTTGTATGTCTCTGTGAGGCCCAACAAGACTAGCGTGTGATGGGCTTGGTACTAGAACAACAGTTGCCAATCAGCTGGGCTAGCCCGCTAACTGCTATGCGGGCTGCTGCCAAGTTGCCAGCCCAGAAATTACTGCCCATATCTCAGAGGAAAAAGTCCGGATCCCCTCCCTAACTATCACGAAAGTTCATTTTTCCTCCCAACGTCAAAAACCAGACAAATCACCTCCATCAACTTTTCAAACCATGCAAATTACCTCCCTTGAGCGGTTTTTGAGGCGGTATTGCTACAGTAACAGCAGTTTTTTTTTTAAAAAACAGGTTGAATCTTTGAAAAATCATAGTAAATCACATAAAAATCATAAAATGAAAAATCAATTTTATTGGACTCCACATGATTTGATCTACACACTGAATATATAATATGATATACTTTAATATAAAGTTTTTGCTACGAAAGTTTTGTTTTTTTTTTATTTATTTGGTGAATTTTTGAAAAATCATAGTAAATCACAAAAAAAATTATAAAATAGAAAATCCAAGTTTGTTAGACTCCACATGATTAGATCTACACATTGAATATATAATATGGTATTCTTGAGTTACAAAAATAATTATAGAAGTTGCAGCTATGAATTATTTTAATAAATTACACAAAAAGTATAGATCTAAAGCTACAATAAAAATTTTGTACTTGAAGCATACCATATTATATATTCACTATATAGACATGCACATGTGGAGTATAAAAAAAATAGATTTTCTATTTTATGATTTTTTTTGTGATTTAATGTGATTTTTAAAGATTCGCCAAATAAATATAAAAGAAAAAGACAAAACCTTCATAGTAAAAACTTTGTACTAAAGCATATCATATTATATATTCAATGTGTAGATCTAATCATGTGGAGTCTAACAAAATTGAATTTTTCATTTTATGATTTTTATGTGATTTTTCAAAGATTCAACCAGGAAATTTTTTAAAAAGAAAAAGCCAAACGCTGTTACTGTAGCAATACCATACGAAAACCGCTCGAGGGAGGTAATTTGCATGGTTTGAAAAGTTGAGGGAGGTGATTTGTCCGGTTTTGGCGTTGAGGGAGGAAAAGTGAACTTTTCGTGATAGTTAACGGGAGGGAATTCAAACTTTTTCCTATCTCAAATAACTAACATTGAAGACCAAATAACCAGATGCCAGCTGCTCAACAAAAACTGAATATTGCCATGCTAGCCAAACAAAGTTGGAGATTGATCCAAAACCCAAACTCTCTGTGTGCAAGAATTTTAAAGGCCAAGTACTACAAGAATGTGGATGTGCTACAAACATGGCCAAAAGGAAGGTCTGTCTTATACCTGGAGGAGTATTTTAAAGGGGCTAGAACTTTGAAAAAAAGGAATGGTTTGGCGTGTTGGCAATGGAGAGAATATCAAAATTTGGGAGGACACCAAGAAGGAATAATATACTGTCTAGAGTGGCCGACCTAATTGACCCTGTAACAGAAACTTGGGACGAAGAACTAGTGCAGTCCACGTTTTGGCCTGAAGATGTGGCAAAAATCCTTGCAATTCCTGTACATATTGACATGGATGACGCGATAGCTTGGCACTATGATCCAAAAGGAATTTTTTCGCTCAAGACTGCATATAGAGTCTTCTGTGATGATCAAGATCGACATAGTGTACGCAATCCAACTGCATCATTTTCAAGGAATAATGGTGAAACCCACAGAGTTTGGAGTATGGTCTGAAATATGCAAGCTCCTAGTAGACTGAAGCACTTCCTCTGGCGCCTGGCCCATAATTCTTTAGTGTTATGCTCCAATTTGCAACGACGTGGAATCAAGATGGATACAGACCGATGTTATTTTTGTAGTAGAGTGGGGGAAGATGGGGGGCATGTTTTTCTCCAGTGCAAATTCGCTAAAGCAGTGTGGAGAGGGGCTGGAATAGAGAAGCTCAGACAGAAGCTGATAGAGTGCACCTCTGCAGAACGAGGTGTAGAGATGCTGCTGACAACAGATGACGAGCTGCAGTTGAAAGCAGCCTTTGTACTGAATAACCTGTGGCATGAGCGTAATCAAATCAGGCAAGGTGAAAGACGAAGAGGGGCAGAGGAAATTGCGATAGTAAGTGGAAGACAGTCATCTGAAATACATAATTTGCAGAAGAAACTAATGGGGCCTTCCGGTGTGCCGAGAATAAGGAAGAAATGGCTGAAACCACCTCAGGGTGTGCTGAAAATAAATGTGGATGGCGCTTTCAGAGACTCTGATAAAAAAACGGGGGCTGGGGCTTTGTTATCCGCAATGATCGGGGTGAGGCCATTCAATCAGGACCAGGTAGAGTTCAGCATGCGCTCAATCCTTTTCAGATGGAGCTACTTGCTTGTATCAAAGGAGTCAAGGCAGCGGTATTATTTGGAGCTAGCAATATCATACTGGAAACTGATGCCCAACAGGTGGTCTGGGCAGTCCAGGGCGATGACTTCAGACTTGCAACTGTGGGAGGTCTAGTCCATGAACTAAAAGAGCTTTTGTCAGATAGTTTTGTATCCTGCAATGTTAATTATGTCCCACGTGATTGTAATCTAGTAGCCCACGCTGCCTTAGAAACACTCACAATGCAACTCTACCATAGAGTCTAAAACTATTTATTACCTTGGGTAATGTGGACTTGAAGTTTAAATAAGACTTGAGTCTTTTTTTTTTCTCTCTCTTCCATAAATAAACTATCACATCAGCACCACATAAATAAAGTGCAATAAATATGATGATAATAAATAAGGCAGGCTACATAGTAGAGTATGCATTATGAGTGCCTTAGGCAATAGAAGCTCTGAAAATGAGGCCTTATGGCCGGAGTGCCTGAACCTGTAAATGTTTTGGTGTCTGGCGATTTAGCCAGTTCGGCTGAGTAATGGAATTAATATTCCCTCAAAAAAAAAAAAACTGAATCTCAAATGAAGATGGGCAATAAATAAATAATAAATTGTTTCTAGCGCAAAGAATGAAGTGAAGGTTGAAAAAAAAAACGAAAGCATGCAGGATCGTTTGTTTCCACGACGCTATTATACTTAATCTCGATCTCTCATCCTAAAACGACTGGTAAAGAAACTAATAGTAAGTCGAGAATTACTCTAATCCTCTCCACTGCATCAATTTTTTTTATTAATCTACATCTGGTGGCCCAGCCTCAGCCCGCTGCGCATCATCTGCTGGTACACGGACGGGGCAGCAGCGGCAACGCCGCCGGCGACGTTGCCCTCGCCCTTCACTTCCGCCATGGGCGCCGCCGCGGCGAAGGCGGCGGCGTGCAACGCCTGCCGCTGCCTCAGCAGCGGGTGCTGGTGGTGCAGAACCGACGTCGCCAGCATCGGGACCTTGAGCCCGTCCAGCGCGCCGAGGCTCCCCGCCGGCGGCATCGGCAGGCTCGGCAGCGACGTTGGGCCGACGCCGCCGAGTGCAGCAGTGGAGGCGTACGTCGGGTAGTTGCCCATCGGCGCCAGCGGGTCCCTTGGCGGCGGCAGGCCGAAGGGCACGCCGCAGCCGCCCAGGCTCCTCATCAGGCCGTTGTGCACCGACGGGAACTCCTGCCTGCGCGCGCCTGCCGCCGCCGCCGCGGTGCCCTGGTGGTGGCCGCCGCCGCTGCTGTTCCTTGCGGCGGGGACCTCGTGGTTGTGCTTGCCCTCGTACGTGGTGATCACGGACTTGAGGTCGTGCGACGCGCGCTCCACGTGCTTCCGCACCGTGCACTGCTGGTTCGTGCACTTGTAGTAGCTCCTGAAGGAACCAACACGACACGCCACCAAGATAAGAAACCCTGAGCAGACGCCATTCTTGGAGCTCTGGAAAACGAAAGATGTTGAGAGAGACCAACCTTGGATTCGGGTTGCCCTTGACGACCTTCTGCCCGTACTTGCGCCAGCGGTAGCCGTCGTCGAGGATGTCCACCTCGCTCGTCGTCTGGATCACCACGCGAGGCTCGCGAACAGCTCTCGACACAGTGCTCATGTCCATGGCATATGCCTCAATCTTCCTGAAATAATCAATCATAAGGTCAGCACGATCGAGTGGCAAGCAAGCTACTTAAAATGCACTGATAGAAACCACTGACCTTCGTTTAGATTCCAGTTCGTCGCCGTCCACATCAGCACCGCCATGAGTCACCCTGTCGTCGCCGTCCACCTCGTCGGACGGAGCAGACGTCACATCCGCGCCCTCCGGGGACCCAAACCCGGGTGCGTACTCGGCCTGCATCGACGCCGACGAGTCACAGAGCTCACCAGGACACGTGGCGTCCACGACATCCTGAACACCATTTGCCTGCTGTGACGACGACCCCAGGTTGTTGTCGGCTGCGGTGGCGTCCGCCGGCACACCGGGATGCTGAAGGGCGCCTGGCCGGCGACTCGGCGTGGGCTTCGGGTGGTTGTGCGCGCCCTTGTAGATGATCTCCGTGATGTGCCCCTCGTGCGAGCGCTCCACCTTCTTCTTCACCTGGCAGTAGGCATGCGTGCACTTGAAGTAGCTCCGCGGGTAGTCGCTGTGCTTCACCTGCTTCTGCCCGTACTTCCTCCAGCTGTACCCGTCCTCTGCTCGCGATGTGGCGGCCATTGCTGGGTAGTTTTCTCTGGTATCACCTTCCTCAGCTATCTGGCCGTGATCCGGGGGTGATACGTGTGCGTTGCCGGCACCGGTGCCAGATGCAAGACGGCTGAGCCTGGAGTCATGAGGACCGCCACCGTTCATATTGGTCTGCACATTGTGATTCTGCTGGTTCAGTTGGGCCAGCAAATTAGCCTCTTGTACTGGCTGGGTGTTGGTTTCAGTCCCGACAGAAGAATGTGTATTTTGTTCCTGCTGGAGAAAATATGAATTAACTCGTAAGGTGATGAAATCAAACAAGTATTTGGATCAGGAACAAGGAAAACAAAATTGGTTGGTTCCCATTTTTCAAACATATATGCGGGATGATTTTCTTATCTGTTTAGGGTTTTTTTTTTTTGGGGGAATAATTCTTATCTGTATAATCATACTAACGACTGCATGTTTATAGAGATATATACTTTCTAAGTTTAGAGATGCTTCTATCATTAGCACGCAAGCAAATGTCATCAGGAATAACCTATGAACTATTCGAATGTTACCGGCCTTGTATCATTAGCACGGAAGCAACTCTAATCACGAATAACCTGCAAACTATTCAAGTGTTACTAACCTTCATTGCTTCAGCAGTGTAGTGTGAGGATCTCAGATCTAAGGGCTTGAAGGAAAAAGCATTAAGACCATCTCCAACTGGAGGAGGACCTCCAAATCTGATAGGATCATTGTCATTTGTGCCACCAAGCATGAATAGCTTCCCCGTGGTTGGCGAGGGTTGGCCCTGAAGAATTGCAAGGAAACAAAAACATTGTTGTCAGGTAAGAAACAAATAACTGTCATAGTCGATACCTCTCAAGACATCATACAAATTTAGTTCAATTACATGCGAATACATATATGAATGAACATGAACAGAGCAAGCCCATGAATTAGAGCAAACCCATGAATTTTCTATCCCAGCTTCCTCGAATATAACAGCTATTCTATTGGAGCTCCAAGTAGTACATACATGGGGGTGTACATTGCTATAGTATTCCTATGGACACAAAAAGAGAATGATCATCGTATTTCTGCTTTCGAGGAAACTTTGAAATATCTGAATGATATCATACCATTTTTCTGCTTTTGAGATAACAAACAGAAACCTATTTGGAAAGAAGAGACTGGATGCTAGAAAACAAAGCAGAACTGATCATGGAACCAAAGCAGAGCTTTTCACGAACTCCCCGAAGAGGTCAAAAGTTCAATAAAGCAAGCATTCTTGAACTGCCAGTTTAGCATCCATAGGCGAAAGCAAATAGTAATTCCGGTACGCGTTCACACACTATCAATATCATAACCTAGAGTAGAGAGTGATGAACGGCACATACCATGGCATTAGAAATGAAGATTGGTGACTCCAGCAGCGATGCTGGGCTCAAGCCAGGCGGGATGGTGAGGTAGGGCGATGGAGCTCCTGGTACTGAATTTTCAGCTCCAGCTGCTGTGCTAGAAGGCATGTTGATGTTGAGCTTCGGCACCTTGAATCCAGCTCTTGCCTGCACCCTCTCGGCGAGGCTGCTGCCAGGAGGAGGAGGGTCTTCTGGCCAAACTGTGGGGTCAGTGGCAGTGACTGACTTTCCTCCTGAGGCGAGCTCATGGTGACTGACAAGCCATGCTTCTCAAATCCGGCTTCAACGTCCTCGTCGCTGTGCCCCCCTACGGTGTCTGGTCGAACACCTGTGGTTTGGAAGCTCATCAAGGATTCCGGGCCTAGATTATGATCCTTACACTCCATCCCTACATGGCCTTCCATCTCAGCTTGGATTGTTCAACCTAATGGGGTGAAAAATAGCAGTAGTAGTCAATGATAATATTCAGAGACAACAGGAATCTGACAACGGTAGTGATATTTGTGTTGATGAACAGAATTGCAGAAACACTGTCCTATTGAAACAAAACAAAAGGAAACCATGGATGAAAACTTGTTAAGTCCACGAGTCTTGGGCACCATAATCCAAATGCATCAAGAAATCGCGGGAGACACAAAACAGGTGAAACAGGAGTACAGGACAGCTTACAACAAGGTTATTTGAAGGGGAAAAAATGATTTCAGTTCTAGCGCCAAGAAGTATCAGAGATTTCTAAAAGATGGCAATCTTCTCCAACCTGAAGAACAGCAATATTCACTCTCAATCAGAGACACTACTATTCCTATTGCAAATACCCTCTGATTATTTTCACAAACTCAAAAACTCTCCATGAAGCTGATTCCAAAACCGAAACCGCGTCAATGTCAGTAAACGACAACTCAAAATACCGGTGTTTTTTTTTAAGGAATTAACAACCGCGGTGTAGTACTAATATAGGTACTCCGTAAACACGAAAGGTTCGGTCGATGCGACCGGCACACTCCCCACGAATGAATAGAAAACCAAAAAGAAATAAAAAAAAAATGGAACGTGGCTGTTCCATCTCACTCATTCACTTCTGAAGAGCAGGAAAAAGAAATGGCATGGACCCCAATCGTTGCGTGCTCTCCCTTTGCCTGTAGCTGTAGCCTGTAGGCTGTGGCTCGGCGCTCAAAGCGCAAACGGCATACGCATAACAACAGGGAACAGCTTTTCCCCAAGACCTCTTCAAAATGACAACTCCAACTTATGATACTCCTATTTCAGGCAAAGAAGATTCAGACAATTTTTTTTTCTAATGACAACGACGAAACATCTTCTCGAAGAGCACACCAGGCGTAGTGAGAGAAAAAAAAAAAGAAGAAGAAATGCAGAAACATTCAAGAACATGATGATGATGACCCAAAACGGCGTAGAAGGTATAACAAAGAAAGATCGAAAAAATTTGTGTCAAAATTCGAAGGTCCGGTTCAGTCTTCGCCGGAGCATTCATCATTCCATTGCGAAATCCGCAGGCGATGGACGCGCCAGTGATTCCGCGACGAACACAGGGATGGATGAAGAGGGAAAGCCAGCCAACCAGAGATCAGACAGGGAGAGCCAATGCACTCGATGCCATTCCCCAACCAGTCGATCGGCGAAATGGAGTGAACCGTGAGCACGAAAATGGCCAAATCTCGGGAACAAAACACATCGGGACGGAATCGCAGAAGGATCTTGCTCATAAGAACAGATAAATTCAGGCCACGCGATACAACCAAATGAATCCCGTGGCGACAAATGACAGGCGTAGAAACAGAGAGTTGATTTCATTGACGGAGCCATCGAGGGGGAAAGGAATGGATCAATGGAATCGAATGGGGATGGAAGACGACGGACGGACGAACCTGTGGAGGACTGGAGGGAGAAGATCGGCCGCCGGAGCCGGAGGAGGCCAGTGGCGAGGAGGCTCCGGCTGAGTCCACACCAAGAAAAGCGCAACAGGAACGAAGCACAAGGATCAGGGACAAATGATGGGGTGCAGGCAGCCACAGGGGGAGTCAGGAAAAGAAGGTTCGCCCTGCCATTACTCTCCGGCTCTCTCTTTCTCTCTCATCCTTCATTCACACCAGCACAATCGTTTTGTTTTACGCTGAGAGAGAAGAGTGAAAATAAAGGGTGGAGGAGGAAGGAACAGAAGCAGAGAGAGATAGAGAGGCCGGCCCGGAGGTGGAGGAGGAGCGCTTTGACCAAGAGAAGGGTGGGCGATGTGCGGAACGGACGGAAGGATCCGTTGGGAATCGAGACGGACGGGCGTGGAGAGAGAGAAACGGACATTGATGGCATGCTCGCCGTTGCAAACTGCATTTCCTTCTTGTCCGTTCCGTTTGGTGCCGATTTCTTTGTATGCACTTTAAAATGGTTCGTTTGTTTGGAATTAGAGCATTTGCTGCTTTCACGTTATGGGTTTTATTCAAGGTAGCGTACTCCTCTAGATTTTCATGGAAATGCTCTAAGACCGGTCTTAATTAGAATTTCATAGATATAGTTTTTTTTTTCTTTCGAATACGCAAAATATCATATTTAAGACCGAGGAATTTTGAATGTTACAGCCACACGTTGCGCCCCCAACGCACTAGATGAGACATGATGTGTTATAAATTTTCTATTCCCACTACCGGATTCAAACCGAAAGCTATGTACTACTCATGTCACCCATTTGTGAGTTTAAGGGGTTGTTTGGTTAAGCATGTCAGTTTGCCCTGCCACACTCGCGGCGGTCATGGTTCTTGGCTGCTATTTGGATGGCGTCGAGGGGTTTGGCGGTTTGCACTGCCGTTTCTTCCCGCTTGCGTAATAATTCTTGGTGGATTTGTCCTTGTTGCGGCCTTTCGCCGCCTAGGTCGGTCGAGGTGTGGTGGAGAAAACGACCGTCAGCGAAGTCGTGGTATGGCGACGCACGCATCGTGGTAAAGTGAAGGGCTGAACCAAACAGCCCCTAAATTCGAATCGTATGGCATACATATAATTCTTTGTTTCGGTCGTAAAATCTCAAGTTTTTGTTCCACGTACATTTGCTAGTTAGTTTGAACCTGACAAGGAAGAGCACGACGTGACATTGGATACGCTATAGAGTTAACCGTTGGCCTATACTCCGTATGCAAATAATGGAAGTCGATGTACGTCAGTACCTTACGCCACTGCTGATGTACGATGACAGTGAATCCGTGCCGTGAAAGATCACTACTGTACGTACTAGATTATTAGGTGAAGGTTCTTTATCGATTTATTAATTAGAACCCCAAAGCTCAATCAATAGAGAGCGGTAGTAATACGAAAGATCGATCGAGCTGGAATGCGAATGATGCTTCAAACAAGAAAGATCGAGCTGGACATGGAAAGATAGAGAGTACTAACCTACCTTGCCTGATAGGCTCAGACTATACCTGAGGCCTGAGCGCGCGGGGGCCGGCCCGTGCCCGTGCCCGTGCGCCCGACGCGATGCAGACATGGTGAATTGATAGGCTTGCTGTTGCTCCCCACGAGTACACGGCTGGGATTGATGATGGACATGCTCACCATAAATCAAGAGGCCCGTACGTGCGGCGTCGCTCGATCGTCGTCTGCCACTGAGCGTTTGATCTCGAGTCGTGCCAAGCAAGCCAACCATGCATGCATTTGCATGGCACCAGACCGCCTGAGCTTGCTGCAGCTCTGTTCAGGTTCAGGCGGCAGAGGCCGTAATGCCTCTCGCCTGAATGACTGAATAGACAAGGATTTGGATGGACGCTGTTCGCCTCTTCGAAAGATGTGCTCATCTCTTCTTCTATTGGAGAAAAACAGAGGAACTTTTTCAAAATTTGAGTGAGGACGGTGGAACTACTCGCCGAGAATTGAAGCACGTACGCCCGGCTGTTTTTCAAAATTTGAAAGCAAATCGAACGCTATTCCTTGATGCAAGCGGTTACAATTCTGGCCCATTGAAGCGGGCGTCAGTTGGATTGGATGTCCTGACCTGGCCCATTGAATGCGAGCGAGCGTCTGTCCAAGTTGCATTGAAACTGCATGCTCCAAATGCAGACGTACTGTACCCTTCTTTAACACGAGTACCGGACCAACGACTCTCTCCAACCACGCGCCCGTATCGCACGTACCACTACACACGAATCTTGCACTCCAGTCTCCACTGCGTGCTGCGCTGTAAAAACTGTGGGTTTTGGCCGGGTAGGGTAAAAGACCACCCCACTCGTACACAAACATTGGCAGTGCGTGTGTGGGTGGCCGGCCGACTGGCCGAGCAAAACTGCAAAAGGCTACGAGTAGCCGGCCGTGGCTGTACCACTGGTGAAGATATGCTCCAGACGCAACCCTCTGCTGCCTAGTATTCGGCACCATGCCTTTTGGCACGACGGCATCCAATCCGTCCGGCCAGAATCTCACAAGCCGATGCCGAGGGTTGTTGGGTGGGGAGGAGAGGAGAGAGGGGACAGACACTGACTGACTCTGGCAGGCTGCACTGCGCCGCGGTGGGCAAGTCTGAACGTGCCGGCCGGCCGGCGCCCGCCGCAACTGGTCCATACCCTGCCACCGCCAGGCGGCCACTGCGAGTGTGAGTGATCGATCTCTGCGGGGCCACGGGGATATCTGCGCAGCCGTAGCATGCAGCAAAACCACCGTCCGTCACGCCACGCACACGCATGATGCGTGTGCGGCACGCCGTGCTGTTAGCTCGGGGCCTGCTCCATA
Organism: Hyparrhenia diplandra; assembly: GCA_015847255.1. NCBI lineage: Eukaryota > Viridiplantae > Streptophyta > Magnoliopsida > Poales > Poaceae > Hyparrhenia > Hyparrhenia diplandra. The sequence continues at coordinate 381,930 of JADLZK010011774.1, forward strand.
CGTTGACCGACCACCGGATTAATCTGGCCCAGTCCATCCCCACGGCCCGTGAGTGTTGTTGGACAAGATCGTATCAGGGGTATGGAAAAGGAATAGTGAGGGGAAATCTAACTTGACTCGAGCCTGACGCTTAACATTTCTTTTTATTATTTTTTCTCTACTTTTTTTCTAAAAAATAGCTGGCGAGTGCCTCTTCTTTGAACTTTTTACAGACCCGGAATATATATTACATGTACTTCTTAAAGATTACATTCCACACGTTACAAAGACACACATGAAGGAAACAATGTTACAACTGAGTCCTTGCAAAATCCTCTTGGTCATCCACCGTCGATCGGAGTCGGAGCAGCCAAGTGCAGCTAGAAGCGGACCTCCATTTGGACGATGGGACTTCGTAGTTTTTTATGCCACCAAGAGCCGCACCCTAATCTCTACAACATAAAAAAAAGAGCGGTTTTTGGTGCGACATTTATTTTTGAGTCTGCCCACCTCTACCCCGTGCGATCCCGCCCGCGCCTCCACAAGGAAACCACCACGTGCGATCCGGTCCACAAGGAAACGCCCTGATTGCCTTGCATGCCCCAGTTGTCCCATCAACACATCCTTTTTTCAATGCTTCCTAATCTCCTCCCCACAACACGCACAAGGAAACTCTAATTAGGTTCACACAGAAAGGGCAAGTCAGCCTCAGCTCCATCGCGCACGGCACGCCCACCCCCTTGCCTCCCACATCGCCGCCAACTCTTGCCTCTGCGCCATCGCGCCACTACTGCATCGCGCACGACGTCCACTCCCACGCCGCCAATCTGCCACCAACCACCTCGTCACGCAGCCGCCCGCCGCTGCCCCAGCCATCGCGCGGCGTCGTCGCTCTGGAGCTGCGCCTCTGCCAGACCATGGCCAGTCGCCGCCAACTCAGCCTCCTCGCATGTCGTCGGCGCCCGGTATCGCTGCCTCAGACGACGCTAATGGGGTGCGGTCTCCAACCAACTCCGCCGGAACAACCCTAGGCCCAGGCCAGCCAGGAGCCAACACCATCACCGATGTCCGTAGGCTTGTGGCTGATACATCCTTACTAAGCGTGCATGATTTGATTGGTTAGGTTTTTCTTTGGTGCTCAAGAACCATCACGGGGCCAAGCCTAGACCCTGGACATCTGCAAAGCAACCAGGAAGGCCCCCATGCCTAGCCTCATGTCCCTGCACTGCAGGTGCTCGATCACAATCTACCTCTCATTCGTTGATTACTCAGGATCTAAATTATAGAGAGTAGTTCCTTTGAGTTCATGTTGGATTAGTGCAAAAATGTATTCTTTCCACTGTTAAGTTCATTTTGTTAGCCTTCGATTCCAATCAAGGACGCATGCTTGGGTGTTCTTGTCGTATGTAAGTTGCCTTTCAGTTCCTGCAATTAATAGTTTCAGAGTCATTGGTTTCAGATTTCAGAATAGCAATATTTGATGGCCGATTACACATGTCATGTGGTAAATTAGTACTTTCCGAGTAATTGTGGCCAATTTGCAATTGCATCACTGTCGATTCTACAGCTGGCCATGGCATTTGCGTTCGGAATAGCATTTCAGAATGGCCGATTCTACGGCTGTCGATTTGCATTGCAGAATAGCATTTGCATTTTGCATTTGCAAGTGGCCAAGACGGATGTGCAGCTAGCCATGGCCAAGGACTAGGAGTTGCTTGGTGCACATGCACACAGTTCAGGAACCTCCTTTACATGCAGCCTATGCTTGATCAGATGGTACTATATATAGCAAGAGATATTATCAAGATATTTGGCTTGTAACTGTTTTTGCGTTTGTCTTGAGATGCATCCAATTTGACCGATCATCAGGGTGATATGCACTAATACATCGTGGTTCTGTTAGTGGTATTGAGTATGGAGTTGTTGCTGCAAAAGATTGTGTCGGTTTGTGTCGACTTTTTACTGAAGACTTGCATATTTGTGCTTCCTAACACAAATTACCTGCAAATAATAGAAAAAAAGCAGAGATATTTGCCATGGCTGCCACTAAATTTTGGGTACCTTAATTTTCAAATAAATTTCCTTGCAAAGAGATCTTAGTAAATGTGTTTTTGTTTAGTCTTAACAAATTAGCATGGGGAAGCTCGTTTGCAGCCTCATCAACTCCACCAAGATCATCAGCTAAGCAGCATGTCATTCTTCTGACCTTCTGTTGTTTTTGTCTACTTCACATGTCCTAAAATTTTTGCCGATTGATTTAAAATTGTTGCTTGTAAACCTTGTTAGTTTTGGAGCTGGAGCCTAAATTACAGGACCTATTACTCATGATTCCTTCTTGCAGGTTTTAGAGAGTATTTATGAGTTAGTGAATACACTGCATCTCTGTACATGGAGAATAGGTTTCTTAAGAAAAGTTCTCTGAATGATAAGTTCATAAAAAATCTCATAGGTATAATTACATCCACTACTTAGATGTGCTGTGCTTTATTTCAGTGTGTTAATGAGGGCATAACATTTTCAGCGAGGAGTGTCACAGATTCAATAAAGGGAGTCCACGCGCTACACTTGCAAGAAGTGAGTTCAGTTGTCCATTGCATCTATGGCGTTAGGCTGATCCTGAGGTACTCTTCCTGCACCCTTCTTTCCAAATTTGTTATGCTGCCAATTGCCAATAGATGGTCATACTATCTACCATGTGAGGATCTGCTTGAAAATATGAAGACATCCTACATGTCTATTTTTTTTAGTTTATATTGTAAATGAACAATTGGATCTTTTTCATTTTGCAGAACCTTGACACTTATATGTCATTTTCAAGGATAGAGATATCTTTGTTGTCTGATATTCATTGCTTAAACTGTGTCATTTTCATGCGATCCGTGTGTTTTTATATAAAATTTAGTTATCCCAGAAGAACGCCACGACGACACGATACTAGTATTATATATTTGTTGAACGCCCTCACCGAATAACATGGCCACCAGCCACCACATCACTGGAAGACAAAGGATCCTCCGCCTCAAAGGTCACTGGCAGCCCTAACTTATCGAAGAACGACACAACCCGAAAGGGAAAGAAACCATCAAAGAAAGGGGAACTAGACACCAACCCGATTTCTCAGCGAGGTTGGTACATAAACCCTAGCGGGGGAGAAGAACAAGCCACATCCCAACCGCACATAGGGTAAGCAAAATGTACCTTGAATCCACAACAACAACGACATCGGAGGTCACCAATGGCAAACCAAGCTACAACCGACGCCATCTCTGTGGAAATCTGCATCAACAACACCACCGATCGCGGAGAACACAAACCCTAACCTAACTAAACGAAGGAAGGGGTATGTATAACGGCCGTCAACCCGCGGCCCTTCTCCTCTTCGGCACCGAAGCGGCCATCGAGGAGAGAAGGAACTAGCGAAATCGACGCCGGAGGTCACCACCGATGGCGACCAAGTACAACCGACGCCATCTCGTGGAAATCTGCATCAACAAGACCACCGATGCGTAGAAACACAAACCCTAACCTAACTAAACAAAGGAAGTCGTCAATTCCGCGTTCCCTCTCCTCCTCTGGCACCAAAGCGGCCATCAGAGGCGAGAAGGAACCAGCGAAATCGATGCCAGTAGCAGAGCCTTGTCTTTTTGTGTTTTTGACATTAAACAGAGTGTTGGTCTTTCTACTGTAGCATGGGGACCTTGGGGAACGAAAGGTCAAGAAGGGATGAATGTGTGCCAGTGTTGTTTTTTAAGCCGAAACAAGGCCGATGCTACTCAACACAGATTTTTGGCCCAAACCCAACATGCCTTTTCGCCCGCCTAAGGGACATCTAGTTTTGATGGCCCTAGAATGAAAATGACACCTATAGCTTTCTATGCAATCGCGAAATGACGATCCAATATAATCCTATCAAACAGCCATCACTTATCACTTGTAACAACTCTACACCGGTGCTATTCTACTCTCGCACTAAAGCACAAGAACTTCAATAATCACAATTATTCACAATGCGACCAGCACCATTACCGCGCCGAGAGCCGCGGCAGCCGCATAGCATGCGGACCGACCGTCGTCATCTCGGCACGCCGAGACTGGGGCGTCCGCCACTCCCCGGCGAGCCGTACTGCGTCGTCACGCCCGGCTCGCCGCCGTCGGCCTCGTTGCTCCGAGGTGGAGCGGCGCGCACGTCGTCGTCTGGGACCGCCGCGACGGGCGGCCGGGTGTGGAAGAGCGTGTCCGGGAGCAGCACCCGGTCGAGCTTGTAAATCGCCATGGCCGCGTCCACGGACACGCTGCCGACGATCTTGCCGTCTGCCCACTTGGAGTGCACGCGGATGGTGCCCGCGTTGTACGTCACGTTCACCGTGTACTGCCCACCGGCGAGCGTCGTCACCGGCCTCGTCTTGCTCAGCTGCTCGAAGTCCGCCAGCTCGTAGTGCTTGGGCAGCGAGTGGTACATCATCAGGTTCTTGAGCTGCTGCACGGAGAGAGCCCACAGCCCCTGCATATATATAGTACATTATCTATTTCAATTCAACACGCAAATCGATCGATCCATCGATCCATCCTGACCGATGTCAGACACCATCGTTCCTTATCCTACGAGTACTCTGCGCGCGATGGTTTGTGGTTCTTGGCGACGTACGTACCGGCGGCTTGACGGCGGCGAAGGCCCTGTCGACGGGGACGAAGATGGTGATGCCCTGGTCGGTCAGGTACGCCTGGCTCTGGAACACTTCCAGGAGGTTGGTCTGCTGCAGGTAGCCGAGGAAGGTGCGGAAGGGCCCGTCCAGGGTCAGGATCGCGGTGAGGTTGGCGGTGCTGTTGGCCTGTGGGGTGGGCGGCATTGTCTCGTCCATCGCCAGCGTCGTTGCGTGGGACGGCAGCTTGACGAGCGGCCGATGCGCGCCGGCGTGCAGCGCAGACACGGACATCATCACGGCCGCGACCAACGCCACGGCGCACTTCATGTTGCAAATTGCAATGCAAGCGAGGAAGAAGATCGCAGTGCCGTGGGCAAAGACCGGATCGCAGGCGAGTTCACGGTGAAGTGCCGGCTATTTTGCTACTCCACACAGGGGCGCCCGGGGGGAGACGCTGAGATGCGATCTTTGTGCCAGCTGTGTGGTCTTGTTTCCTATTTTTCCAGTGGCTCAGAGGACGCAGGACTGTGTCAACTGGCAGATGATCCATTGTGCCTTTAGAGTTGAGAAGAAATGCAGCTCCGGCCTCTGTCACGGTACAAATGAATCGACACATCTGCGATACATAAATAATGGCGCAACAGAACTCACTCCTCACAAAACGGCGACGCAAATGCATGAATTCGGCGTCTACATCATCAGAAACCCGAAAGACATTTTCCCTTTTTTCCTGTCAACTTCATGTGTATTAGGACTGAACAGGATAGCCGACTTCGATTTGTTAACCATCTGCCCCGAGCACTGCTCATAAACCTCCAGAATACTCCGGAGATGTTCAGCATCCTCCCCTTTTGCCTGAATCAAAATCAAAGAATCATCGGCAAAAAGAAGGTGAGAGACGCTAGGCGCAGTTCTGCAGATTTTAACTCCCGAAATTAAGCCGTCCTCCTCGGCCCGAGCTAGAAGCGCTGTAAGGCCCTCTGAACATAGCAAAAATAGATAGGGAGATAATGGATCCCCTTGTCTAAGCCCCCTTTCCGGCATAAAAGACAAAAGGTGATGGAGTCCATGGATATTATGCAGGAAACGATGAGTGAAAAATATTTGGGTTTGCCTGTACATGTTGGATCTTCGAAAACAAAGACTTTTGCCTATTTAAAGGACAGGGTATGGAAGAGAATTCAGGGCTGGAATGAGAGGTTTCTGTCATGGGCCGGTAAAGAAATTTTAATAAAGGCGATAGCCCAAGCTATTCCCACCTTCGCAATGGGCTGTTTTGATATCACCAAAACTCTCTGCGACCAAATCAGTGCTATGATATGCAGGTATTGGTGGAATCAGCAGGAGGAAAAAATAAAATCCATTGGCTGAGTTGGGAAACTTTGATAAAACCAAAGAAAGAAGGGGGACTCGGTTTTCGGGACATTCACGGTTTCAATATGGCGATGCTTTGCAAACAAGCCTGGCGAATTGTGCACTGTCCGGACTCCTTATGTGCAAGGATTCTTAAAGCAAAATATTTCCCAAGGGGTTCATGTCTTGATGCAAAACCAGGTGATAATATTTCATATACTTGGAGGAGTATACTGAAAGGTTTTGAGCTATTAAAACAGGGTATGATCTTCAGAGTTGGCCACGGTGAAGGGCTAAACATCTGGTCAGATCCCTGGATTCCAAGAGATATGTCAAGGAAACCAATTACACCTAGGCGTGGGAGTCTGTTGAGAGATGTAGCTGAGCTCTTTGATCCGGTGAATGGTGGATGGGACCAACAGCTTGTCCGAGACACATTCTGGGATGATGATGCAAGATTGATCCTAGCACTGCCAACACATGAGGGTGTGGAGAACAAAGTTGCATGGCATTTTGACAAGAAGGGGTGTTTTTCTGTGAAGAGTGCATACAAGGTTTATAGAGCCAACCATATAATTAATAGCCGGAGGGAGGGGCCTCATCGTCCAATCCCGACGGGCGTCAGGAGATGGTGTGGCAAAAGATCTGGAAGCTCGGGTGTGCGAATAAAGTTAAGCACTTTATGTGGCGGTTCTGTTATAATAGTCACCCCTTGCGGATGAATCTGAAAAGGAGAGGACTGGAGATTGATACGCGTTGCGTTGTGTGCAACCGGCTTGATGAAGATGGTGCCCACCTTTATTTCAAGTGCAAGAAGATGTCCAGAGTTTGGGACATACTGCAGCTTGGGGGAGTGCGTGATACTTTGATGTCCAAATCATCAGCTTGGGAGGTCACTGAAGCGATTATGGCTATGAATGATGCACAACGGACGTTGTGCTGCATTGCTCTGTGGTCATGCTGGGCTGAACGGAATAGGATCAGAGAGGGAGAACAGGGGCGAGACCCGTCGGGAGTAGCGCATGGAATCCAAGTTACTGCTGGACAGTGGTGCAGGCAAGAACAGGGATGTGTCGTGCAGAGTCGAAGGCCGGAGCAAAGATGGGAAAAGCCAGAGAGCGATCTTATCAAGGTGAACTGCGATGCGGCTTTCGATCCAAGCTCACGTAATGGCGGTTGGGGCTGTATTCTACGGGATTCAGAGGGCGACTGCGTCGGCATTCGGCGGGGAAGAGTGGAAGCCCAACTGAACCCAATGCACGGAGAGCTCATCGCATGTATTCAGGGCACCCAAGCAGCAGTCGAAGCTGGGATTGGCCATGTGGTCATCGAAACAGATGCTGATGCTGTGGTTAAGGCCATCTACTCCAACGATTATGAGCTCAGTGATGTTTCCAACCTGATTGAAGAGCTATGATGCCTTTTAGCCTGGAACTTTATTTCCTGGAAAGTCCAACAACGTCCACGATCTTGTAATAAAGTAGCGCATGAATTAGCTAAGTTGGGAAGTGTGTGTAATACGGGTGAGGGAATAATTTTAACCTCAATCCCGGAACATATTCAAGTTGTAATTGCTGATGATTCAGTCTCGTATGAGTAATGGAAATCCTTATTTCCCCTAAAAAAAAAAATAGAGGAAACCCGAAAGACATGAAGGAGAAAGCCAAGTATCCAACGACAACGCGACGTGCACCTAACCGGCACGACGAACTCTTGCTGGCTCCACGCCCGGTGGTGGCCGGCACGGCGTCGGTCGCGTCACCCGTGCGCGCCGCCGGAGCGGGCGCGGGCGCCACAGCGGGCTAGGTCGGGAACACCTGCTCCGGCAGCAGCACCCTGTCAAGCGCGTACACGGCGACCGGCGGCGTGGAGTACACGCTGCTGACGATCCTCGCCGCCCGGGTCCACCCCGACGCGACGCGGATCCTGCCGGCGGCGTCGGTGACGTTCAGCGCGCACCCGCCGCCGCCGAACGTGGGCACGGGTCCCGACGCGGCCAGCGCCGCGAAGGAGGAGAGCGGGTGGTACTGGTACCTGGGCGCGGCGTGGCACAGCATGAGCGTCCGTGGCTGGTCCGCGGCAAGGCTGGACAACCCGCGCGGCACCGTCGACGGCCGCGAACGCCGTGTCCTGCGGCGCGAACACGGTGACGCCGACGCCGTCCTGGTCGGTGGTGGCGTTGGCCTGGCTCTGCAACGTCCGGATCACGTCGCTCCGGGTCAGGTAGTCCAGGAACGTCTCGTATGGACACGCGAGGGCGAGCAGCTCGGTGAGGTTGACGTGGTGCGGCGCCGGCGTTGGCGTTTCGACTGCCGCTGGTGCCCGCTGGGGCAAGGACAACGCGACCCCGGGGCAGCGCGAGGCACAGCATCGCAATGGCAAGGATGGCTGACTTGGGCTCCACTGCTGCCAGACACTGCAGCTGCCTGCCTGCAAGTGCAGCCGTCAGAAGTGGAATGTTTTTCTCTGATGGTGGTGGTGATCAACGTTCCTTCTGGGAGAAGTGGAGAAAGCAGCAATTTCTTCTCACGGCGGGCTGGGGAGCGGAGGCGGACGTGCTCGCCGCGAATCCCAGCCCTTGCCGTCGTTGCCGACACGCAAATTGTCACATGGACAGCTAAAGAAAAGCCAACGCTATTTGTGCGTGTCACGGCGAGTACAGTGAATCAGGCGTGCGAAGGGCCGTGACCGGAGGACCGGAGGCGCGCGACTTGGCGAGCGGCGACGCAGGCACAGGCACGTCTTTGCCAGACAGCCGATTTCCGTTGTCAGCGCAGACCGGCACACACAGACAGAGTTTTTTTTTTTTTTTTTTTTTTGACAAAACAGACAAAGTTGTCTGTCGGGCTTCCGTACATATCAGCCCAATCAACAAACTGGCCCAATTTAAGGAAGGAAGCCGCTTAATCCAGCCCACGGTTCGGCATGGCCGCATGCATCCGCGTCACGTGTTCGGGTCGGCTTGTTGTCTACTACCTGTATGTTTTTTTTTTTTTTTCAAAAAAAGAGAGTTATCGCAGAAGTTTCTCTTAAAAAGTTGTTGTCACATAATCGTTTCGAGCGTGCAATGGTTCTCCGGTCTGGACTCTGGACGCATGATGTTGCCCGTGGCACACTGGCACGCCATGATGATGCGGCGCAGAGAACGAACCGTATGATGGCAAGGCTTTTTTGGTTGATACGGTCGTACTCGGCGACGGCATGAACCAACGACGAGACACAAAGCCGGCAACAAAGCAAAATCGAGCATACTTGTCGATACTGAAGGCTTGGGATTTCTTCAGACATCGGCGCAGCTACTGGCGAAGCCAAGCCTTTGTTTTTCCAGTTCCATTTTCCTCCTTTGCGCTGAGAAGGTTGTTGTGTTCATGCTTTTCAGGACAGGATCTTCTTCCGTCTTCGAGACCTGCACTGTGGACGTGACGGCCCCAGCCGGCTTGATGCCATTTGCCTAGCACTGGCGTGGCGTGGTGGCCTCTCCTGGTTTATTACTCGCTTTTGGCGTGGTTCCGAACTTACATACCCGTATTTATTTCGCCGGTTATGCTAGGCCGTATTTATTTTTGCGTTATTTTTTTTGACGAAGGGGAGTATATGTCATATACTCTGCATTTTGGGCAAGTTTAAGCATGGTTGCAAAGTGAACACTGTCTCAAGCTTTGATTAGTGCACCGTTTTTATGCTCGCAAGTTGGCACTACGGCCCAGGTTTTTGTCACCTGGGTACACAAGCCGACTCAGCAAGCCCCTTGGACCTTGGTGAGTTGGGGGCTGTGGTGAGTTGTACCTTTTTCTTTTTCTTTACTGCAAGCTCCTGTTTCCTCAAGCGGCAACAGGAACAAGGCGTCGTCCCATCCTCTTTCCAACGGCCTGGAAGGTGATGGTGCAGGTTCCCGTAGACGGTAAACGAGGTTAGAGTGAGATTGCGTTGCACATGTGCACAGGACCGGGGGCTGAGGCTGTGCTCCTCCGCGCATGTTCAGCTCGACCGGACGCTGTGCAAAAACAATCTGGAACTCTGAAGACGAAACATCAGCGTCTCGCTGCTCCGTGTGGAGGTCGTTTGTGGTTAATTACCCGCAGGCTCCTAGTATCATAATCATCATTTAAGAACAGTTTCTAATATAATTTCTGGGGAGACGGCCTCCCGACATATCATGTGGCGTCCAATCAAAAACAGAAAAAGGACACCGGCCGGACCGGCCGATCAGGGCACTGTTTGAGATGGCGAAATATTTGGAGCCAAATATCACATCATTATCTTAAAGCGTGTTTCGTTTGTTAGTGGTAAATATCATCCTACCATGGAGTAACTCGAAAAAAGAATCGTACCATGAATGCATCTAAACTGTGTAATTTATTTTTTTTACCTACATTTAATCTTCCAAATATATGTCTTTTGGTGTATTTAATGTGATATGATGGAGAGAAAGTGGAAAAAAGCTAGAAACTTTAGCCAGGCCCAGGTACTACTCCTAGATGTCAACATATTCAGAAGGGCCCTGATCTGCCACCAGCCAAATCTCGCGCACCGCCACCGCCACCTAATGATTTCGCTAGCACGTTCCAGTCCCGTCGCAGCCTGAGTCGGTAAGCTGGAGTACGTTCGTGCACATACATACTCTTCCGTTCATAATATGAACGTAACTAGTATTATGGTTAGGGCAATAAGCTCAGTTCCACGCAGACAGGCCTAACGCTATTATCATCGCCCATAATCTGAACGTTCCAAAACCTGAAAAAGCCGTGTGGGGTTGGTTTGAATCTGATGACGACGAGTAGCACTGGCACTGAATCACTGATCCAGCTATCAGCTATTCAGCTGGCAATTGGAAACGGGGACGAGCGAGCGAGGTGCTCCGTCGCCGTCCACGATCACCGGTAAGATGAGTCGTTTTCGGTACGCGCTGCAAACCAGCAACGCAATACAACGCATCTGCTCCCCAGCCTCAAATGGCAAAGAAACCGTCAGAGACGAGTACGAGGCCATGACGCGTCGTCGTGAGGCACCGTCAAATGGGGAAGCTGCAGTGACGAGAGCTGTCGTGCATTAGCTGGGGTTCTTCTTTTCCTTGATGATGCTCGCTCCTCTTTTTTTTTTTTTTTTTTTTTTTTAAAGTGCATTTACACTTTGCGATAAGAGAAGAAATTCTTAATGATTCATAAAGTAATCACTGATTACTACCGAATCGGACAGTCACAAACAAACATCAAGAAAAGATGGGGAGAGGGTGGGCGGACCCTTCAACTAACAACCCCGAAAGCTTCACCTATTACAAAACTCACAAAAGGATCCCATTTGAGTTTGTCGGTGGATTAGGCCATCTTTTTAATCTTTTGTCTTTATTCAAATTTTTGCACAAATATAATTTATTTTGTTATGACTTATTTTATCAATAAAGATACTTAAATATTGATTAATTTATTTTATGATTTGCATAAATATTTTTAAATAAGACGGATGAATTGCCAAACATGAAATTAAAAAAGTCAAAAACGACAAACCCATGGGGACGGAGGGAAGCTAAAAGAACGATTAGAGCCCAAGGCGACAACGACGGCAAAGCATGACAGGGTCAAACATTAGCTGTAGTGTTAACTTGCAGGTCAAACATGACAGGGTGGACGCCGATCGCCTGCTTGATTTTTCCATGATATAATCTTTCGTCATGGGAGCACAAGGGTGGTTGGGAAGGGAAAACCTGAATGAATCCAACGGTGCGTGCGTCACTGTTGCGCGCTACCTGGGACTGGGAGGCTGGAGGTTGGTTGGCGTTGCCCGTTGGCTAGGCTTTGTTGTGCTGTTCGTCATGGGATTCCTGCCCCGCCCACTAGTGGCCGCCTGCGCCGCTCATGATCCGTAGCGTGGGCCGTGGCAGCGGACGAGCAGGCAGGCAGAACATTACTCCCGCCCGTCCTGTTTTCTGGCCCCGTGACAATCCGTAGGACGCCAGGAGGCAGAACATTTCCGGGTATCCCGAGGCCTCAGAGCCACCTGCTCTGCTCGTCAGCTGGCACTGCCTGAGTTCCTGCGGCCTGTGTGGTCCGTCCGTCCGTCCTCCGGGGAACGGGGGTGCCGCGTGCCGTGCCGACTGCCGATGCCGAGCTGCCCGCCCCGTTCGGGCAGTTGGTTTCGCTTAGCTACATCCCCGGGCATGGAACCCGTGGGGATCCCGCCGAAAAACGCCAGCCGACCGGGCCGTTGCGCCCGGATCGACCGCACCGCACGCGCACGTCCAATTTCCGGCCCCAATCCCGCCGCGGGCGGTGGTGGTGTGGTGTTCCAACGTGCGCGTCCTATTCCTCCCAAATCACGAATCCTCCCAAGTTCGGTTTGCGGTTGCGGAGCTGGACGCCTGGACAAGTAAGATGCTGACACCGACACGAACGCGAGCGCGGCGCACCGATCGGGCGATGGCTTGGCCGGGGGGCAGGGCGGGGCGCGTGGGCCTGCACTGCACGTAGGGGGTTTATTCCGCGGGGACCCTGTGTCAGGGAGGTGGGTCGAGTCCAGGCCCAGGCGCATGCCAGGGGTCCAGGTACTCCAGCATCATCTGATCAACAACTCAGCAGGCTGAGAGAGGTCAGAGTCAGAGGTGAGACCCAGCTACACTAGTGACTGTAATCGCATCATCTGATCAGTATAATCCGATGCTTTCTAGTACTACAAGTGATTCAGTGTGCGCTACAGTACATTGGTACTAGATAGATAAGCTACGGTTTCTTTGCACCTATAGCAAGATCAGTTGGAGCAAGCCACCGAAACAACTTGACGTTTTTCGCATCATCATGTAGTACTGTCTTATGGCCAACATATGTATAGCACTACTTATCCTTTTGTAATAAAAGCATAGCGTAGTACACTCCGGTAAATGATGAAGAAATGGTAGTGGTACTCGTATCGTACGTAATAACGAGCAAACAGTCCTGGTGGCATCAATGGAGGCTGGAGGCAGCTAGCTAGCTGTCTCATTATTTGACCACCACCACTACTACGAGTACCCACCAGGCCACCACCACCTTTCCCCCTGCTGGCTGCTGCATGTTCACTGCCTGGGACACCTCTCCTCTCCCATCCGGCCCCGGCCATCCCCTCCCTCTCTTCCAAGGTCCAACGCGCAGCTCACCACTACTTTCCCTCAATCTCCAGTTCATCGTCTTCGTCTACTTTCCCTCAATCTCCAGTTCATCGTCTTCGTCTCCAAGGCTTAATTAAATACAACAAAGCGATTGTGGGAGCTCAGTGATCGCCTTCTTGGTCTCTCGGGTCCCGGCATTGTCGGTCCAGAGCGCTGCTTTCGGAGCGGGGTGCTTGCGCTGAGGGCTGAGCCATCTGCAGCTGCAGGAGGCAATGAGGAGCGGCCGTGCCTGCTCCGTTCTTGCGTCACTGCTGCTCCTGCTGCTGTGGCTGGGCGTCGCCGCCACGCAGAAGGCCTCGTCTTGGAAGACATTGAGCGGTAAATCCTTTCATGCACCTCTTCTTCCTTGCTTGCTTCCAGGGTTGAAACTTTAGTACGCCGGCCGGCAGCCCAATTTTTTTTTTTCTCTGCACGCCCTCCCTCTCCCTTCTTTTGAGCAGAACTGTTTCGCTTATGGCGCACGATAGCCTCGTCCATTCTAGCATTGCCGGAATTCCAGCACTCAGCTGAGGATTTTTGGATTCTTGGTCAGGGGATTGTTTGGGCCGACCAAGATGTTTCTCCCCTACCTTCTTTCTGGTCGATTAGCCTTTTCAGCTCATGTTCATGTTGCTGTTATTACTTGGGACCCTGCCGGCGGCTTTCCGGATGAAGGATCGACACATGATTCTGCTACTAGCATTTCAGTAGTCTTTACACACCTTTTTTTTTTATTATAATTGATTCGGTGAAACATAGAGGGTCCCATTTTTTCATAACAAATTCTGCTTTTTGGATGGATTAATTCCAGATCGGAGTTACTAGGATCCATCCATTTCAGGCATCCTCTAGGCTAATAAATATGCCCAATTTCATTTTTTTTTTTTCAGGCAACGCTCCAGCAATCGTAGCCAAGGGTGGATTTTCGGGCTGTTCCCTGATTCAAGCGAATTTGCTTATCAGTTTGCTCTGGTCGCTAGCTCGCCGGACACAATACTCTACTGCGATGTGCGGCTGACCAAGGATGAGATCGGCATTTGCCTGCCGGACATCAAGATGGATAACTGCACAAACATTCCAGATTTGGATGCGCAGGGTCACAAGAGCTACCTCGTCAATGGTGTGCCTACCTCGGGATGGTTCTCAGTGGACTACAATGGCACTGAGCTTGGACAAGTGACTCGTAAGTGATATCATATTGTTCTAAGTTTTTTTTTTTCTTGAAGATGCAGGAGAATTGCACTTCATTTCATCATTAAGAAGAGAGAGAGATGTAGAAAGGAGGGACACGAACCCCTCCTTGTTGGTTTATTTGTCTACTAACTCATGGCATTGTATATGTTGAGCAGTCAAGCAGTCGATCAATTCTCGGACGCCCAGATTTGATTCAAGTTTCTTTCCACTACTTGCTGTTGAAGATGTGCAGTCAAATTCAAACCTCCTGGAATTTGGCTCAATGTTCAGGTACAAACAAGAATCTCATTCCATATAGTAGATTACATCGGGCTCTTTTCTGCCTGTCAATGTAACCTCCTCTTAATGCCATTGCAGCATGACAGCTTCTACAGCCAGTTCAATCTAAGCATGAGGAACTATATCATTTCTGTATCTAAGCGTGTTGTTGTCAATTATATCTCATCACCTGAAGTGAGCTTCCTCACCAGCATACTTGGAAGAATTAGCAACAAAACAAAGCTCGTGTTCCGCTTTCTTGAGGAGAGAACTCTCGAGCCATCTACGAACCAGACATATGGTTCCATGTTGAAAAATCTTACATTTGTCAAGACATTTGCCTCTGGGATAATTGTTCCAAAGAGTTATATTTGGCCTAGTTCACCGGACAATTATCTGCAACCATACACTTCAGTTGTCGATGATGCTCATAAAGCAGGCTTGGAAATTTATGCTGCTGATTTTGCAAATGATTTTATGCTCAGTTACAACCACAGCTACGATCCCTTAGCAGAATATCTCTCATTCATTGATAATGATGTGTTCTCAGTTGATGGTGTATTGACTGATTTCCCAGTGACAGCATCAGAGGCAATTGGTGAGTCCTGCCTGCATTTTTTTTTTGGAGAGTGGTGGTCAGCAAAACACATCTGCTCCTCAAATTCTACTGCATTTTTTTCTTTCTTTCAAGGAGGCAGGACACCAGAGGGGAGGACCTTACTTCTGTTTGTATATTAGTATAAAAAACTGAAAGGAATCATATGCGTACAGGATAAAGGGAAGAGCATACGGGCTCTGATTTGTGTTAGACTGCAAAGTCATAAATGATAGAATGTTGCTTTTATCTAATAGGCTTTATAGCTTAGACATCATGGTTTTTGTTAAAACGGGGCGGGGAGGATGTAGCATCTATAAACTGTATGTTTCATATCAAAAAATATGTGCTGCACACCGTTCGAGTTTTGAAAAGTTGCAGCCTCCAAACAGGGTGTGCTTCTTAGCTTTTGGTTCCAAATTATCTTTTATGTGCCTTTTTTTCTTTAGTCGCTGGTCAACTATTCATACTATTTATCTGATAGATTGGAATGGATTGTAGCTTCTCATCCTTGTTTTATATTTGTATGTGCAGGATGTTTTACCAATTTGAACAAAAGCAACACCGATCATGGTATATCTAGCACTTTTTGTTCCTATTATTTCATGGTTTATATTTATTTGTTGCTGACCACCCTTCTCACATTTTTACTGCAGGAAAGCCTTTAATTATTTCCCACAATGGTGCTAGTGGGGATTACCCTGGGTGCACTGATCTAGCTTATCAGAAAGCAGTTGATGATGGTGCAGATGTCATTGATTGCCCTGTTCAAGTGACCAAGAAGGAATACCAATATGCATGGCTTCCATTGACCTAATGAAGGATACTACTGTTGCAAAATCGCAATTCATCTCTCAGACTGCCACGATAAAGGATATTCAGATTGAACCAGGGATTTTTACTTTCAACCTCACCTGGGAAGACATTCAGAAGAACATGCAACGTAAGCTTGAATTGAAATGTTTTATTTTTTTGAAAAGGAATTGAAATGTTTTATGATATTAGCATAAACTGCAAAATATGTTCGGAGTGCTAGGCTGCTAGGCACATATGAATGAAACGGTCTTAAGTAACCTATTTATTGACTCCTGTTGGCTGGTTCTGTATCTTGTTAAGCAGTCCAACAACTTCGCTGTCCTTTTATTGCTTACTCCACTACCAAATTCCATTGATCGTTTACTAAGAGACTAATTCATTTACATTGTTACAGCCAAAATATCCACCCCATGGGTCATCTGGGAATTGGACCGAAATCCGAGATAATATAGGAATGCAGGAAAGTTCATGAGGCTATCAGACTTTTTGGACTTTACAAAAGATAAAGATTTGTCTGGAATCATGATCAGTGTAGAGGTGAGAAGCTGAGAATCTAATTTAATATTTCATTGCTTTGCTATGGTGATATTCACTGCCCCTTTTGTTCCATTGTACCATTATTAGTTTGAGTCGCCATGCTTTGAACATTTGCTCCACATTTTAGTATTGAAGCATACCAACACAACAAAACAAACCTGTAACATTCATTTTTTACTAGTTCAGCAATATCTTCACACAATGCTTGAACTAACTTTGATATTTAAATTTTGCAGCATGCTGCCTTCATGGCAGGAGAACTTGGGTTTGACATGGTCGACAAAGTTATCAAAGCCCTTGACGAAGCTGGTTACCATGACCAAACTGCCCAGAAAGTTTTGATTCAGTCAACCGATAGTTCAGTTCTAGAGAAGTTCAAGGAGCAAACAAAGTACGACCTTGTGTACATGATCAACAAGAAAGTCGGGGACGCTGCACCTTCCTCGCTTGCGGACATTAAAAAGTTTGCTAGTGCCGTTTCCGTTGATACCAGCTCTGTATTCCCTGAAACCCACTACTTCACAGTGTATGAAACCAATCTTGTCCAGGCACTGCAGAAGGCTGGCCTCTCGGTCTATGTTTATACTCTCATGAACGAGTTTCCGTCTCAGCCATTGGACTTCTTCTCAGATGCTACAGCGGAGATCAATGCCTATGTTAAGGGTGCTCTAGTGGATGGGCTAATCACGGATTTCCCTGCTACTGCTCGAAGATACAAGGGTGAGTTTAAGGTTCCCTTTTTTGTGTATCCTGCATCCATGACAGTGTACCATGTTCAGGTCACAAAGCATCTCTGCACAATACCAGCAGCTGTCAGCCTACTGTACTCACGATGAATTCTGTTTTGCAGTGAACAATTGCATGAACATGGGGAACAGCACGCCGAATTACATGGCCCCTGCTCATCCCGGCGATCTCATGCAAAGCCTCAGCAAGAGTGCGCTGCCACCAGCATTGGCTCCCATTCCGCCCTTGACTGAATCCGACGTGGTACAGCCACCTTTGCCTCCTGCCAGATCAAACAGCAGTACTGCTCCGACGCAATCACCCGCGAGCAGGACGCATGCCGGTGCTGCTCATCACATCCCAGTTCTCATCGCACTGGCAATGCTTTGCGCTTGGCGTTCCCTGGTCTGAGCTTGCAATGCAGGTCACCCTCGTCACTCTAGCTGGAGCGCCAATCTACTAATCAGATATTTCTTCCCCACCTGTAGCAGTAGCTCATTTGTTCAGTGATTTTTCATCTAGAGGCTTGTGCGGAATGCATATGACACTTCTGTGTGAGCTGTCCCACTTACGTTTCGGTACATATATGTGGGATGGGTAATAACATTGCCCGTTTCTTCTTCTCAAGGCTATTGATCATGTCTTCGCAAAGAAAAAGCTATGGTCATGTGGTAAGCAACTTAAATTGCATAGTTGTATGTAATCTGTCTGAGCCTATGAGCCGTGAGCCCATGCCTGTTCTGTTCTGAAAGGCTGAGAACATGAAAACTGCGACAACCCTGCCTGAATTATGATGGCGTGACTGTCACATGAAACGGTAGGATGGATGTGTTTCCAGATGGACTTGTGATCTCTTATCAACTAGTGATTTGCGTGCGCCCATGCGCGCCGCACATTCAGCCTACTGTTGCTGAGTTTGGTGCTAGAATAAGCAGATCACACAAAAAAATAGCAAATAGTCCAGATTTGTAAATTGACGGCGAGCCATTCAAACACACTGTGCGTGAGAATGTAACAATGTGCATCAAATCATTTACATAGCCTTATAATTCCTGTATAGAATTCCAAACTGTATACCCCATGTGGCTGATCTAACCCAATAAACATTCTAGATCCTATCTTCAAAATTCAATAGTGGAAAGCCATTTGCTTGCCATCACTAAAGAAGCAAACTCATAAGCTCAGACAGAACAATTTATATGACAGATCAATGAGGATTAGATCCTAAAGCAGACAATTCTTCTTGCTTGGATTAGGTCATGGCATTCTTTTGCAACCAAAGAATACCCCACTGCACCGGCCATCAATCACCATTGTCTATCAAGCATAAGAAAATCAGAACTGAACTATGAAATCAAATAAGATATATTCCAAAAATGTACGATTTGTTAGCAATTTCCACTTGAAAGCGGATTTGCAAGGATGTGGAGAGAGCTAGAGAGGAATAAATACATCATTGGCCATGCGGTGTGCTCAGTAATACAACTAATAAGCTATGTGATATAAAGACATCATTGACAGTGGACATATGCTCTGTATCAAGATCACAAACAATAGCAAGAAACCAAAACCCAATGGTGGAGATGGACCTCTTGACCATGTCCTGATCGGGGACACCCAGCCCAAGATGTGGCTGGTGGGCCCTATCGCGCAGACCCTATATAGAGGAGGTGGGGACCAGCGGCTCAAGATACGAGGTTCACTATTAGCCGCCACTCCCCACCGTCCAACCCTAGGCCGATCTAAAGGGCGGGTTGTGAGCAACGGAAGCTCCACCGGCCGCCCGCCCGGCGTCAGCGTCGTCACCTCGCTCAACCTCTACACCGACCGCATTTGCCGGTGTGCAGCCCTTCACCCGACTCCATGGAGCGCTACCGCTAACTCTGGTCGGGACATTTCATTCCCATCTCCATCTCTCTCACTGCTTCTATCTCCCTCTCACTCACTGGATCACGACGAAATTGTTTATCCCATGTACAAGAGAAGATCAAACCCCTCTAATCTACACCTAGTGTCGATCTATAGAATCAACAAAAAAACAATTCCTGTTTATCGTGGCACAGCCCCACAACCTCAGTAGAGAATATGAAGAAGGCCTGAAGCAAACGTGCCTATAGCATGGCGACGATAGAATTTTTTTGTTGCCTTCTGACTGGCATCGTGCGGTGGCAAATGGTGCTACTCCCCAAACCCAATGGCCAATATATTATGGTGATCATCACTGCATATGCCAAAGTGCTTCAGTTGAATAAGAACAGAAAATGAAGACCATGAGAATATACTCAACTTCAACGGAAAAATATTGCCATGGAAATATCCTCCAATAAAAAGTCATATGACAGGCATTGGCATATGGTTAGATTGAAATAATTTTATCATCAGCACTGGCATATGCTCAGAAATAATTTATCACCAATACAGTCATTTGCTGAAGCCAAAAAGACCATAGAACCATCACACAAACATGTGCTCTGGATTCATTGTCAGAACAGGAAGTTCTCAATTACTGTTGCAACATCCCGGCATGGTCACACAAAATTCAGGGATGCAAGTACGAAACAAAACTTTGAGAAAGAAATGTTAACACATACGGACGGCATGGCCGCTGAAGGTTGCAGCCTCCAAACAGGGTGTGCTTCTTAGCTTTTGGTTCCAAAGTATCTTTTATGTGCCTTTTTCTTTAGTTGCTGGTCAACTGTTCATACAATTTATCTGATAGATTGGAATGGATTGTAGCTTCTCATCCTTGTTTTATATTTGTATGTGCAGGATGTTTTACCAATTTGAACAAAAGCAACACTGATCATGGTATATCTAGCACTCCTGTTCCTATTATTATTTCATGGTTTATTTCCAATCTATCAGAAAAGCCTTTAATTATTTCCCACAATGGTGCTAGTGGGGATTACCCTGGCTGCACTGATCTAGCTTATCAGAAAGCAGTTGATGATGGTGCAGATGTCACTGATTGCCCTGTTCAAGTGACCAAAGAAGGAATACCAATATGCATGGCTTCCATTGACCTGATGAAGGTACTACTGTTGTCAATTCATCTCTCAGACTGCCACGATAAAGGATATTCAGATTGAATCTGGGATTTTTACTTTCAACCTCACCTGGGATGACATTGAAAAGAACCTGAAACGTAAGTTGAATTGAAATGTTTTTTGATATTAGCATAAACTGCAAAATATATTCGGAGTGCTAGGCTGCTAGGCACATGTGAATGGAATGGTCTTAAGTAACCTATTGATTGACTCCTGTTGGCTGGTTCTGTATGTTGTTAAGCAGTCCAACAACTTCGCTGCCCTTTTATTCCTTACTTCACTACCGAATTGCCATTGATCATTTACTAAGAGACTAATTTATTTCCATTGTTACAGCCCAAATATCCACCCCATGGGTCAAATTCAATTTGGACCGAAATCCGAGATATAGGAATGGAGGAAAGTTCATGAGAATATCAGACTTTTTGGACTTTACAAAAGATAAAGATTTGTCTGGAATCATGATCATCAGTGTAGAGGTGAGAAACTGAGAATTTAATTTTAATATTTCATTGCTTTGCTATGGTGATATTCGCTGCCCCTTTTGTTCCATTGTGCCATTAATTTGAACTGCCATGCTTTGAACATTTGCTCCACATTTTAGCATTGAAGCATACCAACACAAACCAAACCTGTAAAATTCTATGTTTGAAACCAAATATCGTGGTGCTTCTCGAGAATTTGGTTCTTGCCTTATTGGTTGCTGGCAAGAGGAAGAAGAAAGGCAAATAGTTCCAGGGTTCAATTCAAAACTCAAAACAAAAGTAATTTATCTGATTGTGTTTGTTTAGTAATATCTTACACGTCAGATATCTTACGCGATGTGCCGATGCGACTCGCAGCCGCCCCGCTGTCCACGCTCCCCGACGCTCGCCGCGCCACTGCGTCGCCCGCCGGCTCGCTCACTCCGACGCTCGCTGCACTCGCCGCGCCACTGCGTCGCCCGCCGGCTCGCTCACTCCGACGCTCGCTGCTCCGCGCCTCCGCTAGACTCGCGCCGCTAGGGTAGCGGATAGGGTTTTGGACTTGGGTGGCCAACTGGCTTGTGTCGCCCTCGTCGCCGTTCCTCTTCCTCCTCTTCCTTTCGAATTCCTCTTCTCGTTCCCCGTTTCTTCTCTTCCACAGTCCCGGTCGGCTGCGACGGTGCGATTCCTTTCGCGCATTCTAAATAGAAATCGAGTTGGAAACCAAAACGAAAATTGAGAGGATGATGGATGATGCATATATACATGCATAGATCTAAAGATAGATAGACAAAGGTGGGAGAGGACTAGAGATCCGATCGAGCAAGGAGGGGAACGTCGTCGTCCGGGTGCCCTTCTCTGCAGCGCGCGGCCCATGTCGCAGCGCGAGGGGCGGCGGCGTCACCCGCAAATCCTTGCCCCGGCGGGTAAGACTAGCTGTCGCGCCCTCTGTTCCGTCATGGTTTGCAGCCGCTGTGTTTCTGTAACGACCCGTGGCCGCCGGCGATCGCCGTCGACGTGAGAGGCTCAGAGGAACAGGAGATCGGCGAGGAAGCCGGCGAGGATAACCCCTCTGCCTTGGCTCTGTTTCTATTACTTCATCAACATCCCCAAGTTCAACACGGCAGCCAGTATTTAAACGGGATACAGACTCTGACCACTCGGGTCCACACTAGAGACACAGCAAGTAAACGTAAACTACGAGAATACGCTAACAGTGGTTGGTGACGACTTCCAGCCTTGCTCCTTCTTCACGGCTTGACCGCAGTTCCTGGCATGTCATCGCCACCGTGCGTGACAGTACCGCCCGCCTGAGTACCAGCTAGGCCCCAAGCTGGTGCAGTAGGGAACCTTGTCTTCAACACGTTGTAATCCTCCCACGTAGTCGCCGAGCTTGGCAACCCCGTCCATGTCACCTTGACTTGCACCACCGCCGCTGCGCCTTTCTTGACCAGTCGGCGTTCCAGGACTTCCATCGGTTCAGTATTCTTGATATCAAGATCCTGAATCACTGGCAGATCTGAATAGACTGGGGTGTAACTAGGAGTAAATGGCTTTAACTGAGACACATGAAAAACAGGGTGAATCAAAGAGTTAGCTGGGAGGTTGAGCTTGTATGCAGCAGCTCCAACTGTCTCCAGTACTGTGTATGGTCCGAAATACTTGTAAGCAAGCTTTGGAAATGGGCGATGGGCCACTGAAGATTGAGTATATGGCTGTAGTTTCAATGAAATCCATTGATAAGTCCTGCCATATTGCCTCTGGAATTGGCGTGGTACGCAAAAGACCTGCAGGATGATGTAAGTTGTGTTTAGCATGCTGACACACTTCACATTGCTTAATATAGCTGGCAACATCATTCTTCATGCCTCTCCAGTAGAAGTGTTGCTTTAGTTTGTACACTGTGGCTGTGATTCCTGAATGACCTCCCAATGGGCTGGAATGCATGGCAGCAATGAGTCTGGTTTGTAATGCAGAATTATGAGCAATCCAGATGACCCCTTTGAATCTAATAAGTCCTTTGTCCAGTGAAAAACCAGTCTCATCTGGGCTTTTGATGGCTAACTTCTACAGTAACTGTTGAGCAGCTTTATCAGTAACATAAGAGTTGTGCACTTCGTGATCGGCTGCTGGTTGAACCACTGCATACGGCACGGATAGTCAACGGGTGAGCCACCTGGACAATGCATCGACCCGCGATATTTTTCTTTGCCTTGCCTGTACTGAATTCTGAAGTTTAAGCCCATTAGTTTTGCCATTGCTTTCTTCTGCAATTCTGAGTGTAAAGTTTGTTCATTCAGATATGCCAGTGGCTTATGGTGGTCGTAAGTGTGAATTCTTGCCTTTGTAAATAATGCCTCCACTTATCAACAGCCATGATCAAGGCCAAGAATTCCTTCTCATAGATAGAAAATTTCTTGTGGATCTCACTCAATCCTTTGCTGAGATAAGCTATTGGTTGTCCCTGTTGCATGAGTACTGCCCCAATGCCATCCTGACAGGCATCAGTTTCCACAGTGAAGTGCTGCTCAAAATCTGGCAGTCTGAGAACTGGGGTCTTAGTGAGGGCTAACTGAAGTTCCTCAAATGATGTTTGTGCTTGTACAGTCCACTCAAACTTTTTAGATCTCAACAAATTTGTCATGGGCTTAGCAATCAACCTATAATTCTTCACAAATTTCCTATAGTAGCCACTGAGGCCTAGAAAACCTCTGAGTTCAGTAAAATTGGAAGGTGTAGGCCACTGCACCATGGCTGCTATTTTGTTGGGGTCAGTGGCCACTCCTGCAGTAGAAATGATATGACCCAGGTACTCCAAACTGGGTTGAGCAAAGGAGCACTTTGAGTCCTTGAGATAGAACTTGTGGGACCTCAGAGCAGATAGAACTGCTGAGATGTGGACCAAATGTTCCTCCATGGTGGGGCTGAAAATCAAAATGTCATCCAAGAAAACCAAAACGAATTTCCTTAAAAATGGTTGTAGAATGTCATTCATAACACACTGGAATGTTGCTGGGGCGTTTGTCAGCCCAAATGGCATGACCTTGAATTGGTAATGCCCTTGATGGGTCTTAAATGCAGTTTTGGGCTCATCCTCGGCCAGCATTCTGATCTGATGGTACCCACTTCGAAGATCCAATTTAGTGAAGATTTTGGCACCATGAAGCTCCTCAAGAATTTCTTCAATGACTGGCATGGGAAATCTGTTTTTAATTGTGAGATTATTCAATCTTCTGTAATCCACACAGAATCTCCAGCTACCATCCTTTTTTTTGACCAATAATACTGGGGATGCAAATGGATGTGACTATGAGCAATCAAACCAGCCTGCAGTAATTGTTTCACTTGCTTTTCAATCTCTGTCTTATGTTCAGGAGAATAGTGGTAAGGCCTGCAGTTAATGGGTACAGCCCCAGGCACTAGAGGCACAGCATGATCATAGGATCTAGGTGGTGGTAGTGTTAGGGGATCACTGAAAACATCCTTGTATTGTTGTAACAGTGTAGAGAGCTCTGATGGTGGAAAGTCTGGAGTGACTGCTGGCTCTGCACTGTCCCCAACAGAGTCCACAATTGCAAAAGCCCAAACATCATTGCTTTTTGTGGAGTTAATAACTTTTTGAGCAGATATAGCTTGCACATGCATCTGATGTGGGTGCAGGCCTTGCAATGTAATTTTTCTTCCTTCATCGGTGAACTCCATAGTTCTCTTATCCCAATCACAATCCATTGGGCTATGCTTTGATAACCAGTCATAACCTAATATAGCATCATAGGGGGACATATCAAGTACAATCATGTCAGTAGTGATACCATGCCCATTGGAGTACCAATGCAATTTAGGGACCATGGTATTAGTGGTCATGTACTGATCATTGGCTAGTTTCACTTGCCTTGTTGGACATGGTACTGTAGGGAGACCAGCTAATTTCACAAACTGAGAACTGACAAAACTATGTGAACTGCCACTGTCCACCAGCATTAGCATGACCTTATCCTTGACCCTTGTCTTGACTTTCATACACTGGAAGGTATCTGAGCTAGTCATGGCATTGACAGATAGGTGTCCTGAGTCCTCAGCAAGGGCATCTTCTATTTCCAGATTATTGAGAGTGTCCTCAGATAATTCCCTGTTCAGGTCATTAGTTACCATGGCATTCACTTGTGACTTTCCTTTCTTGGCACAGACCTCATTATGGCCAGGCTCATATTTTTCCCCACAGGTATAGCAGAGGCCATGCTGTCTTCTATAGTCCCTTAATTGTCTATCTTTCCAGTTGGTTTGTGGTGGTTGGAAAACTTTCCCTTCCTGTTTTTGCTGCTGGTTCTTGTACAACCCTTGCCCTTTCTGAAACTTATACTTGTTCCTCTCAATCAGTTTCTGTTGAATCCTGGCAATTATAGCTGCCTGATCCACTGTTCTGGGAACTTGGGGCTCCACCACAGCCCTGATCTCATCCTTCAATCCATTGACATAGTGTGTAACAAAGAAAAGCTCATCATGAATGCCACTGTGCATAGTGACATCAAACTGGAGGGCCTGAAATTGAACAGTATAATCCTCCACAGTTCCTGTCTGCTTCATGGTAATGATTTCAGTCATTGACCTTCTATAATCATCAGCACCAAATTTCTGTATTACAGCCAAACAAAACTGGATCCAACTCATTTTTGGATGTGTCTGTTTATAAGCCAACCACCATTTAGCTGCATTACCAGTCATATGTATAGAAGCAGATTTCACCCACATTGATTCAGGCAGAGAATAGACAGCAAAATAATCCTTGTAGTTTTCAATCCATATCTTGGGGTCTACACCATCAAAGAAGGGAAAATTGAGCTTGGGCATAGCATGCCTTGGGAAGTGGTCACCCTCTCCCCTGTGCCGATGTCTGTGTCTTCTACCTGTTCTGGATGGTCCTCCTCTGTCATTTACCATGTTGGCAAAGACATTTTCTTCCTGGTCATTCTGCAGGAGATCACTGCCATGCACTGAACCTGAGCTATCACTGCTTGGACTACTCTGGGCTTCAAACTGCTGCAGTTGTAAATTAGCCACTGCCTGTCCATTTGCCTCGAACTTGTCTAGCAATGAACTCGCTGCTCTCTGGTAGATTGATCTACTTTGGAAGTGGTTGTTGCTAGCTGCTGCTGCAGCTCTCTCTGGGCGACCCCCATGTTAGCTATCTGAGTAAACATCTTGTTGAAATTTTCCTGCATCTTCTCCCATTTGGCCTCCTCTGCTTCACTGTTCCTTGTCATTTGTGCCAAAATAAATTGAGTCTGAGGAGATGGTCGTGCTGGAGCCAGACTGAAACCACCTACACCTTGGGAATCACTTGTACGGTTAGGGAATTTTACATGAGAACTAGCCTCACAACCCTGGCTGTCGGATCTGTACCCACTCGGTGATTGAAAAAAACACTCGACGGGATCACGCGGGCGCCGAATTTTACGCGGCGGACCTGCCACACAACCCTTGCCGGAGATCCACCGTGGAACGCACACTTGGCAAACCGGTTGGTCCGATCGTGTTCGGTGGTCGGATTCTGGTAATCTTCGGCTAGAGGCACGCGGATTACTCGGACCGCACCTCCTGCTGAAGTGAACCCTACCGGAGCCTTTTGGACACACGCAGAAACGGACGGAACGCCGACGAACAAGGCGCCACCGACAACACAGACACACGGTCGAACACCGAGTGCAAACCCTAGCGGTATCACCGAGCACCGACCCGCGACTCGAGAAGACGACCGAGCAACGAAACAAGGAACGCAAGGTGGGGACGGAACGGAGCGGAGATGGTCGGCACAAAGACCGATGGTGACGACCGAGGGCGATAACTTGGCGACGAGGAAGCGAGGAGACGCCGCCCGTCGCCGAGGAAAGACCGTCTCGATACCACCGTAACGACCCGTGGTGCGCGGCGTCGCCGTCGACGTGAGAGGCTCGAGAGGAACAGGAGATCGGCGAGGAAGCCGGCGAGGATAACCCCTCTCGCCTTGGCTCTGTTTCTATTACTTCATCAACATCCCCAAGTTCAACACGCAGCCCGATTTAAACGGGATACGAGACTCGACCACTCGGGTCCACACTAGAGACACAGCAAGTAAACGTAAACTACGAGAATACGCTAACAGTGGTTGGTGACGACTTCCAGCCTTGCTCCTTCTTCACGGCTTGACCGCGGTTCCTGGCATGTCATCGCCACCGTGCGTGACAGTTTCTTTTAAGAATCCCATGTATGGATTTGATCTTCTTTTCTTTTGAGAATCCATGACCATGCTTGTGGGCTTACAGATGGATCGATTGCTTCAGCGAATAAACGGAAGGGTTCGCCCTGTCAACAAGATGATGATTCCTTCTCGAAAGAAAATGGTGATGGTGATTCTCATTCTTGCGACACAATTATATACCCTATCCCAGACCTTCCAGAGGTATGTGGCATTTGATGATGGCTGGCTTATGTTGCAGGCATACTATCACCATAATGACTCTTCAACTTAATTTTTCCAGAATATGCTAGCTGGATATTATCTTTAAACAGAGAACAGGTCTCCAACTGCTATAGGCTCAACAGTATCTTTTCCAGATTAAAAAACACACTCACATAGTGTCTGTTCTTAAACATATTTATCGTGTTCATGTTTTTCTAGGCACTCAGGTTTGCTATTTGTATCTTGTGCAGTAGTCACATAATTTTTTCTTGTTTCTTTGCTGCTTTAACCTATTTATAACATGCTATTGGATGGCACAATAAAACATCATGCTGTCATTTTGGTGACACAA
Organism: Hyparrhenia diplandra; assembly: GCA_015847255.1. Lineage (NCBI taxonomy): Eukaryota > Viridiplantae > Streptophyta > Magnoliopsida > Poales > Poaceae > Hyparrhenia > Hyparrhenia diplandra. The sequence continues at coordinate 409,447 of JADLZK010011774.1, forward strand.
TTGCACAGCAACCAATATCGTTGCCTACTCAGTGCTCTAATACCTTATGTACCGTCTTTTCTTTCTTAGCGAACAATTTATATGTGACAACACTGTTAGGGGAAAAAAGACTTTTGTAGGCGATGCTCACTTTACCTACCAGGGATGCATGCCATTTCACTATCTACCTAAGCAATGCAGCAAGCTTTGCATGAATCACGTGGTTCTACTGTTTTTCTTTCTCTGGTTTAGTTAACCATTTGGCTTTACAATCCCAATGTTGACCATGCTTGCCCATGCAGGATATCTGGCATCATATCCATTCTCTAATGCCGATGTGTGCTGCTGCCCGTGCTGCTTGCCTATCTCATGCCTTTCTACGTTTCTGGAGGTGTTATCCCAACCTCACCTTCAATGTAGAAACTATCAATTCTTTTTCGAAATCGCATGATGCCAGTCGCACAATTAACTCTATTATAAGAAAACACTCAGGCATTGGTGTGAAGATATTGAATCTTGGATCCTTTATTTCCTCCGATCGCAAGCTTAATAGTTTGCTTCAGATTGCTGTTAAACCAGGGATTGAAGAACTCACACTTAGGCGATGTGATACTATGTTCGGGATCGGGAAAATGTACAAGTTTCCCTGCTCGCTTTTATCAGATGGTGTTAGGAACTCAATTCGGCATCTTAAACTTGCCTTTTGTACCTTCTGCCCCACAGCTGAACTTGGCCCCTTACGAAGCCTAACAAGTCTGCATCTTTCAAATGTGCGTATTATGGGGGATGAGTTAGAGTGCCTTCTTTCGAACTCTCTTGCTTTAGAGGAGTTGGAACTCATTTCTTGCATTGGAATAATTTGCCTGAGGATACCTTGTGAGCTTCAGTGCTTCAGACGCCTGAGAATTCTTGTATGTGGGCTGAAATTAATAGAGAGCAAAGCGCCGAATCTCTCCACTTTAGACCTTTGTGGAAACCCAAAACTATCACTTGGAGAAGCTGTGCAAATGAAGACCTTAAGCATGGACCATTCAATTTTTTTCTGTTATGCTCGTACTGAGCTGCCATCCATCGTGCCAAATCTTGATACTCTTGAGTTATCTTCCAGTGATGAGGTATACTCTTCAAAGTTTGTTTTGTAGATGATTAGTAATATATGCATATCGTAGTCATAGCTTGTGAGCAATTTTAATCTGAGACATGGCATGTTTGTGTATGCAGGTGATTAATGCACCAATGCTGCCTACCAAATTCCTCTGCCTCAAGCGCCTGACCATTTGTTTGAATTCCGGACCCTTTCCTTGGTCCTTCGACTATTTTCTCTGGTTTCTTTCCTTGACGCGTCTCCTTCCTTAGAGACTTTGAGCTTGGATGTAAGATGATGTTCGTTTTTTTTTCTTGAAACATTAAGTCGCTGTTAGTTCTATCCTGAAAAGATGTTTGATCGCACTGTTGGGTCAATTAATTATATATCTTTTTCATCCTTATTAGATAACAAAGAAACCAATGAAGCAAGAATCAATTTTTAGAGGTTCCAAACGTTTGAGGCAGATGGCTGAAGACCAGCATTGCTACCTCAAGAATGTGAAGATCACAGGGTTTAGCTCTGCCAAAAGTTTGGTTGAGCTGGTCTGCTATGTCCTCAAGAACGCAGTGTCACTTGAGTGTCTTACATTGGACACCCTTCACGTTTCTTCTTGGAGGTGTTCTGAAGGATCCAGGTTCTGCTACATAGGCAACGATACTCTGAAGGTTCTGAAGGAAGCCCGTAGAGCGCTTGGGGCTATCAGAACATACATCCAGGATAAAGTTCCTGCTAGAGTAAAGTTGACTATTCTGGAACCTTGTAGCCTATGCCATAAATTGTAATCACAGATGAACCAAGAATTATTCAGGGGACTGATTGAGTCAGGCAACTCTGAAACTGAATGCCGTTTTCATTTTGTCAGGCAAGAGCAACCAGAGCAAGCAACTTCAACTGAAGCTGTCCAATAGGCATCTAATGGTCACCCCAAACATGGCTGGTCTAGCGCAAAGTATTATCTCGTCCAATTATTAGTTGCTGCTTTTAGTTAATCATTTCCCTAATGTAATGACCAAGCCATATGTATTCGGGCTATGGTCCAGGCTTGTAAGCCATCTGTAATTAGGCTTTTACACCTAAAGTACCTTTATTTTAGTTGCTCCTCGGAAAATCCTGAGGAATCAGCTGCTCTCGCCTTTGGAAAATCCTTTATCTTAATTTGCCTCTTCTCAGAACTATTCCCCTTTAGCATCGTGCATTCTGAGCTGCGTATCATTGTATTGCCTCTTCTCTGAACTATTCCCCTTTAGCATCGTGCATTCTGAGCTGCGTATCATTGTATTAAGAAGAAATAGATTGTTTTGTTACAACGCGGGCCAACGGGGCATGCGCACACGAGGTTACAACTCTAGGGGAGGGGATTATTATATACGACAAAGAGACAACCTAAAAGACGACCACTTGACGCAATTGACGCCGCTGACCCGCTGGCATTGTTAACTTGCCTGGCCGCGGCCATGAGATCGAGTTCTCCTTGGCGGCCTGGGGGGTTGGATGCTGCCGAGCCCGGTACAAGTTTGGCGACCGACTCGGGAGGGTCCGGCTCGGATCCACAATAGAAAGTATCACTATAATATCAATGTATTACCACAAAATATCCTAATGTTTAGTAATATTATAGTTCAGTGACATGGATGAACAAAAATTCTAGATCCGTCCATGCGGCACACTATAGGTACTTGACTCGGCTCGGCTTGGGTGAGTCCCGCCTTGGCTTTCAGCTCTCGGCTCGTGGCCGAGTCGACAATTTGGGGCAGGGGGCGAGGGTGGCGGCCGAGGGCCGTGCCGCGTCGCTGTGTGGCCGTCGCCGGTAGGTCTTGAGCAGCATCGTGGCAGTGGTCGAGGGCCTTGGACCAGCGTGCGTCGTGATCTTCCTTGGAGATGGCATCGGATCCTGGGAAGGGGGCAGAACAGGAGCTGTGATTCTAAGGCCACGAGCTCAGAGCAGACTCCGGCCGCCTCCGCCGCCACCGCAGATGGAGACGCCCGCGAAGTCGTATGGCGTCGTGGGCGTCGGGGAGCGCGGAGATGGCGTGACGGGCGGCCTCAATGGAGGAAGCAGAGGATGCCCAAGCTCGTCCAGCATCGACGAGCTTGTACGGCCATGAGGAAAAGTGTAGTGCATCAAGCTTCTAACCGTTGTCTCTGCAAATTGGAGTGATTTGGTCACCAGAAAAGCCATTTAAAAAGCTAGAGCCTTTCTGCTTCCATCAGACTTCATCATTGTAAAAAAATTGAAATGCTAATGACAAATCCTGTCACAAGTGAACAGTGTTGAATGATCACTTGAGCAAGAACAAAACTTCTTTGGTTAAACTCAAAATAAAATCATAGGATAAGTAAAGGGGTCAAGGGCACCACCACACCGGCCAGTGTTGATACCCTGCCACCTTGATGGAACGCAAGCTAATTAGGTATATCATGATGATTATTAGTAACACACAAAAATTGATATACAAGGCTTCAGTAAATTTAGGTAACACGCAAGCTGATCCACCTAACCACATAGAAAATAAATCCACACAAGCCTCAAGCAGGTCGGTATGATTCACTGAAACTTAATTATCCTATTATCCATGAACATGCTGGAGTCTGGACACGCACCGAGATTTCAGAATTAATAGAACAAAAAATGATGTGAATTTAGGACTTGGTCATCAAGTATGAAAAATCACTAGCATCACAGTTGGCTCAACTACACATTTACTGCCAATATCTGGCCATTGTTGACACACAACGCATTGTTGGTCATTCAATCTAACACAGGGAATCACAAACAGTAGATTAAAGAATAATTCTTACCTCCTCCATGAATGTAATCGATACCATCAGAATCAGTTAGTGAGGTAGAAAATATATCACAGCTAGACAATGGTCCATTTCACCAAGTAGATAGGTCATTGCTGTTTCTTCTAAAACTGCATGCATGATGATCAAGGGTATAGTCTCAGATGAGATATCACCAGGGTTCAAATCCTGGTGCTCGCACCTTTCTTGGGATTTTCCCAGGATTTCCGGCGTTGTGCATTAAGTGGTAGCGGCGTTCCGTCGGCTGACGAGGCGCCTATGGTGACTTCGAGAATCTCCGGATCTGCCGGCTGCCCAGTCCGCCGGAGGTGCTCATAGGGGTAGGGTTTTGCACGTGTGTTCATAGGGGTGAGTGTGCGTGCGTGTTGTGAGTGTCTGCGTTGTCTTGTGTCATTCTCAAAAAAAAAAAAATGTAAACTATCAAAATATTTGAATAAGAAGACTTAATAACCTTTGCTTCTTCAAGTTGTTATCTCCACATTTCCATGCCTTCACCCATGACTGACAAAACAAAAATATACCATTATGCATAACAAACCAAGATATGTACATAGTCATAATTTAAGATGACAGGGGAAAAAAGCTAAGATTGCTTCTCATCGATGAACGTAAAGAAGATGCTACCTCACAATTGGTGAGCACATCCATAGTAGTTTTCGTAGTAGTGGAATTATTGTCCAATTAAAAGATAATAGCATATAGAGCAAACGATGAAATAACAACAAAAACTGCACAGAAACAAAACTACATACCATGTTCGTTGTATGAGGACAAATGCTTCCATGAGTCATTAAGGAAACTGATTCATATCTCCAACTTCAAGGGGATCACTTCCCGCCCTGGTGCAATCTGGGAGTCGGAGCAAATCAAGCAACCCTCCAAGGAGTCTCTTTGGGATTTCGTCGACAGGTTCTTTGAGAAGTGACACTCCATCTCAGACATCTCTGATAAGGAGATTATCAGCGCCTTCCATCGAACCTTGACAAACGTTTTTGTTCAGCAGACCCATTCTGTTGATGAGGATGGGGCATGACACGTGGTGTACAATGCCAAGACGTGTGAAGAAGAATTTATAGAGCAATATTCACCACCTCAATCTGATTGAACTGCACGATTTTTCGTGTCGAATTGACGTTCTACCATGCTTTGAAAATTTTGAAAACGCTCAAAGACTTGGGATTTGTGACACAACAAATAAATCCAAGTGTATTTGGAATACTCATCAATGAAACTAACATAATAGTTGTGCCGGCCAACAGAGGTGGTTGCGATGATACACTAGAGGATTTGGGATAGGGTAGCTGATGACTTTTTCCTCGTTGGCATGCATCACATATCAAGTTCTTATTCGAAATTCTAGAAAAAGGAAGTTTGTGATCTTCCAAGATCTTCTCAACGACGGCTGGAGAGGCATGGCCTATATGGTGCCATAAGGAGGTGGTCGGCGTGAAGGCACCAAGAGCTTCTTTATTGGGGAAGGGCTTCAATACTGAAATCACTATTGGATGTGCAGCCGTATGATCAGGTAGAGAAACGTGATAACACTAATCCTATAATGCCAAGTTACATGATGTTTGGATGACCACTAATCCTGAGTCTACAAAGACTAATACACGGCACCTCGCAGGGTGCTTAGTCAAGAGTTACATGCATTCACATATTCTAACCTGAATGACTTTGTCATCTAAAGACTTTGTCATCATCTAATACTCACAAAGAAAAAGCTATGGTCATGTGGTAAGCAACTCAGATTGCATAGTTGCATGCAATCTGTCTGAGCCGTGTGCCCTCCGTATCTGTTGGGTTCTGAAAGGCTGAGAATATGAAAACTGCGACAACCCTGCCTGAATTATGATGGTGTGACTGTCACATGAAACTGTTTCCGGATGGACTTGTGATCTCTTACTAATCTCAATAGGTGTGTTTTTTTCTTAACCTGACAGTTGTTAAGTTGGCATACAGTGTCAATTAGTTCTCTTCTGGAATTCGTCTGCCTCGGGGTTCATTGTGGCGATATTTGCCCTTGCAATCTGAACTCGTCTGCTCATCCAGGTCGTTTACGCAGAGCGTGCCGGAACTTGCAGTACCAGTGATTAGCGAATCAGTGATTCAACTGCAGAGGTGACTGATCGCCACAGACTAATAGGAACCGAATGCCGGTCTTGGATACTGAATGGCCGGGCGAAGGATGGCATTGCATGATGTCCATGACTCCATGGTATGAGGACCTCGATCGGCAACTAGTCCATTCAAGACCCATCTTCTTTCGATGGCCGAAAACGACCTCCAAATCTGGTTCTGATCTTATCACCGGCAAGCACTCTGTTCATGATAAGCACAGTGATGGACAGCCACATGCACGTGATAAGGCGATGTTCGGTTTGCGCCTGGTCCCTTTTGACCGTAAAATCTTATCCTCTTTTTTTTTTTTTTACTTGTGTGATCTCTGTCGTCATCTTCTTTTGCTCACAAAGGTCAGCAACTTGGCCATTAACCTGCCATGGGCCATGGCCGGTGGCCCCTTTTGTAATTAATCCCTTGTGGCCGAGGCGCCGGGAAGGATGGCCAGTGCCGTGCCAGCATAGCCGGGCTTGCTGTTTGCAGTTGTTCCTCTGACTTGATCTGTTGTTGGTACGATGATCTGACAACTGATCTGACTGTCTCGCGAAATCAAGCGGTCATGTGCTACAGCTGCCAAGTTTCGAACAGGTGGGTGTGTTAGAGCCCCAACTTCTATTTAAAATTTCCTGCATACCCATCACATTACATCACATCAAAACATTAAATGCACTTTAGAAGATACATACCCGGAGTATGAAATGTAGGTAAAAATAAACTAATTACACAGTTTAGATGTACATTACGAGAGGCGATTCTTTTTGAGCGGGCTTACGTCATGGTAGGATAATATTTACCACAAACAAACGAAGCGTCTTCTGATCTTTTCAATACGCTACTGATTGCAAAAATTTGGCACGAATTTTTTTGGCAGCCCCGAATTCGGGGCTCTAAACACAGCCAGAGCATGAGAGCAGAAAAGGGGACCAAATTCTCCGGCAGAAGAACATGTCAATCAATATTAGGCTCGTTTGGTTCCCATAAATCACCGACTTATAAGTTCAAAAGTGTTAAAAAGTGACTTATTTTACCAAACACCCCCGACTTATAAGTCATCCCAACTTATAAGTCATAAGTTGGTACAACCCTCGCTTATGGCTTATAAGTCACCATATATGGCGGGGTTCACATCTTTTCCACCTTTTGGCCAAACAAAACCGACTTATAAGTTCCCCAACAACTAAACGGTGACTTATGGGAACCAAACAGGACCTTACTCATTTGCCGCTTCATGCTCTGCTCCCTTTCTGTTTCATGGAACTAATAACAACTTTTTATCAGCAGAAAGTCAGTTTGCGCCAGCCGATCGCCGCCGACGCCCATGCTACCTCCGGCATCCTCGCCGCTGGTGCGCGTGGACGGCGCCACACTGCACATTCCATGTCGCCATAGACAGAGGCGCCCTGCCCACAGCGCTGGGCGCCGGCTGGTGTCCGTCGCCGAGCGCGCTCTGGTCGACCACCGCGCAGTCCGCGGTCAGCCGCACAACACGAACTTGTTCGCCCTGCTGCATGCTCGCTTCATTTCCGGTTTGGTCGGTTCAGTTATTGTATCGTGTCACGCGCATCCAGCCACGAAAGAACTACGTAATCAGCAGTAATCATGCACAGAGAGAGCAGAATAACTTGATGGTTCCGCGATGACAGTCTATACATTGTATATAAGTACTGGTGCAAGATACGGTTAATCACGCGTAGATGACGTAGCGCAGGCTCTCGCGCACCATGAGGTGTCCGACCTCGTCGGCCGCGCGCGCCGGGCGCCACCCGCTCGCCGCCGCCCACGCCTCCTCCGCGCCGCGGCCGCCTCCGTCCAGGCGGACGGCGCCACGCGCCATCGCCAGGACCGCCCTGGCCAGCTGCTGGACGCCGGGCATCGCCGCGTGCGCGTCGGGGGCACCTCCGCGCACCGCTGCCACGTCGCCGGCTTCGCCGAGCGCGCTCTCGTCCACCACCCGCGCGGACGTCCGTCGCCGCCTCGGCCGGCGCCGCAGCAGGCCCTGCCGCACCAGCGACAGCACGCCGCCGCCCCACATAGTCAAGGCCCAGGGCACAAGATAGAGAACTACTGCCAGAGAAGAGAAGCCAACCTCACTTCTCTCTTCTCGGTGCTCTTGGCTCCAGCTCTGCTGCTCAGATCAGATGGCAGGAACAACTACATGATCTTCTCTTGTCATCTTGCGAGTCCTCAGCGGCAGCGGCAGCAGAAAGCTTCTTGCAGAGCGCGATCGAAGCCATGTCTCGTTTTATACACACACGATTGGTCTCGCTTCGTCTAAACTTAATGCAACTTGCAACAAGGTTAAACGGACTTGGACAGAGTCCTTTCTCACAAAGCCGGTGAGAGGCACCAGGCCTGGTGGTGGACTGGTGGGGAAGTGGGGAGGGACAGGGCACTCGCGAAATGCTGACAAGGTTTAGTGGAGGGCTGCTCATCACAGCCGAAAACAACTGCACGGGCGCATGGCTGGTTTATCTCATCAGTCATCTCCCAGTCCCTGATACGCTGGTCATCAGGCGTGTGGGGTGGGCGCAATAGCTGTTAGACTGCTGAAATGCACTGAGCAAGTCGGCAAGTTCACAGTAGATACCATGGCTGCCTCCGAGTCGCAACTTGCAGTGAAAGCTACGAGTAGGACCGTAGAAAGGCCGGTGCGATCTGGTGGTTCTCCCCCTCGGAGAGACGAGGATTTTTGGTTTGGGGTTCACGGGCCGCATGGCGTGATCGTACGCTTTTGGAAAGTGGGTTGTGAGCTTGTGGACGCCGGTGGATTGTTCGTGGATCCTGGCTGGCTGGGAGCTCTTGCCACCAGGCACCAGGTAGCACCGTAGCAGGTACCTAGGCGCTTGATTGGAGGTCAATGCTATGCTAGCACGAACTGTGGCTTTTTTTTTTTTTTTTTTTTGAGAACTCACGAACTGTGGCTAAGAAAGGTTGATTGCAACACAAGTACACAGCATGTGTCTCGTCTCTCATGCAAGTTTAGGGCGATGTTTGGATATACATCACACACATACATAAGCCTAGTTGTTAATCAACCGATTTTTTACTCTAGTCCATCCAAACAGTACTTATTAGCACATAGTAACACCTTCTAATAAGGTTAATTAATGGTCAGCAGTACTTCATTTTCTTTTGCGCCAACAGATTGTTTATCAAGAAAACTTCTGTTCGTGAATACAACAGACTTTGTTATTTGGCTTGCTATAAAAGAAAAGTATATATTACACAGATATGAAAAATGATCATGTCAAGAAAAAGGTAACAAATATTCTAAAAAAAAAAAAAAGGTAACAAATAGATACGAACAATTAGGGTATAGCAAACAAATAAGGAAAATGTTCTCCCATGAAACTCTGTATATTTTGTGTTTAGCAACCCTAGCTGGTTTTCAATGAACTAAGCTAGGTGTTCCTCTAGCTCGTTTTCATAAAGTCAGTGATTTTTTTTATTGTTGCTACTTGCTACCTACAACTTGTGTGTTCTTTGGATTGAGCACGCGTGATTTCTGGAAACAAAACACACGATTTCGGCACAACAAAAATTGTGTGTTTTTGGGCATGTTTGGGACTGCATTAGCTCAGACCGATTGATCCTGCCAAACAGTCTGCTTATTCCTGGCCACCTGAGAATGCAAACGCCCAAAAATCCTCCGTAGCACTACATTTCCAAAACTGAGAGCCAATTTCAGCGTTACAAAAAAGCGGCGACTTCCGCACCTTCCCTCTAGTCGCTCCACCGGGCGCGGATGGCTTCCGGGCGGGCGGCGGCAAAGCAAGAGGGCGCGGCGAGCTTGGAGGCGGGCGGCATGGGGGCGCATGAGGCTGGCCTCGGAGCTCGCGGCCATGGTGGGAGTGGCGGCGCACCGCGGCGGCGTGAGAGTGACTAGATTTTCATATCGGATAAGGCCGCTCAACTTTTTAAGCGAGTTATCGCGTCCCAAACAGGGCCTTTATCTCCCCAACGGGCCGGTCGAGGCATGTAGGGCCAAGCCAGGGGTGCGCAAGCAGGGGGGCCTTGCCCCCCTCTCCTAGGACCCATTCGGCAGGCCTGGCTGGGCTGAAATCGGCTAGTCTGGGCTGGATTTGTCTGGATTGGTCAGCCCAGCCGGTTCACCAGCTAAATGGGTGAGCACCCGTGCCATCGAAGCCGCACGCCGGGAAAGGTACATCCCACGACCGTCCCTCCGTTCCTTCCCGTTTTTAATGTGTTGTCTACGGATTGCCTTGAATTGGTAACTGTTGGCGCCATTTTTTAAATTTAAATTGGTTAAGTGGGTGCTGGGTGGTGGCATGGAGCTAGCGCCATTTTTTGAAATTAAATTGGTGAGTTGGCTGCTGGGGATGGCTGGCAGGCAGGTGGGGTTGCTGGCTGAATCTGATTGGCTGGCTGGTTCAGTTCCAGCCCAGCAGCCAAGCCAGGCCTGCTGAACGAGCTGCTAGTCTAAAATTTTCTTACATACACATGCTAGTACTAGGCATTTTTAAGGGAATTTGTTCTTCAACCAAGCCTAACCAGCGCACCCCCACCCCCCAAGTTTGTTGTGTGGCTCCGCGGTCGTTGGGTGGAAGGCCGTAGCGCATCGGGGCGCTGAGAGCATGATGCACGTCAGAAGGAACGGATTCAGTAGGGGGCTCCACATGTCAGCCGGTCAAAAAAATCACGTGTTTTCTTTCTCATAATAAAACACACGCGCATATGGTGGTATTCTTTTTTTTTGTTTCGCACAAAAATGAGTTTTTTTTTTAACCTAAATACTAGCTTTTGGTTTTGTCGGGCCCGGCTGGATCGTTTACACGTTCAGGCGTGGATACCGCTAGACCGGTTTGGGCCGTGGGAGACAATTCCACGTGTCGTTTATGAGCCCTGCACCCAATTTTTTCCGCCCGGACGGCCCGCTAAACTAAGCAAAACCCCCAACTCCGGAACTGCCGGCCCAGCCTGACAAATCTCGTTTGCCACAGCCCAAGGTACTGGCGGTTATCACGCCCGGATGCCGCCGTACGCATCAGTTCGTCCAGGGATGAGGCCCAAAATCGCACGAGAGAACCTCACCGAAGCAAGCAACCTCCCTTCTCTCCCCACACGCGCACGCACGGCCGCACCGCACAAAGGGGACCGTCCCGCGACGGTCCAGACTCCAGACCCCGACCCCGACCCCGACCCCGACCCGACGCCGCTCGCGTTCGGGTGCCGCCGTATCCATCCGCCCACACACGCTCCCTCCCTGCCGCTTCACCGTACCACGCGGCCACGTTCGCCGCCTCGAACCGTGGTGGGGCTGTGGCTAGGGCGGGAGGGGCGGCGGCGGCGCTAGGGTTCCCCATGGACGGCGGCGAGGATCGGACGTTCAAGGCGAACTTCACCGGCGAGGGGGTGACGATGCTGCAGGACCGCGTCAAGGAGAAGCTCAGGGAGCTCATGGGCGACTACTCCGACGACACCCTTGCCGTGAGCGCTCCCCAACCCCTTCCCTCTCCCACTCCCACACCCACCGCGGCGCGGTACCCGATCCGTTCCTAAAACCTAGCGTCGCACATGCCGTCTGCGGAATGCGGTTAAGTAGCGGGCGGCGCGCGACTCAGTTCTCTTGATTTTGCGGAATCTCGTTTCGAATCGGATATTGGCTATTGCTTTCCTTTAGGATCGTAGGCTGTGGGCAGGTTATGAGGGGGTTTAGTGTGCTTCATATGCTCTGGAGATTGGAGGCACACAATCCCCCACCCCACGTTTTAGATATTGGATTGTGTAGTGGGGATAGCTGGCATTTGGTTGCCATGCAATCAGCTACGCCTACACGTTGGTTTTGATTTGTTGTGCACCTTTTAGCACCTCTGATGTGTCCGGAGTGGAAGTTAAAGTACTTGTTGCTTTCTTTCAGTTTTCAGTATTGTGAGATGGCAATATATATTGTTGGTATTAGGCTTGTTCTTTTCTCGCTGTGGCAAATCTGTAGCCCACATTATTGATTATCTGTCTATATCTTGTTGTTGCTCAGGAGTATGTTGTGGTGTTGCTAAGAAATGGGAGGCGCAAGGATGAAGCTGCCAAGGAGCTGCAGGTTTTTTTAGGCGATGACAATGATGCATTCGTATCCTGGTTATCTTCATTCACCTCAACCTTTCCTGTTTCATTTTTTTTTCATGTGCCATGCATTTCCTCTGACAACACCATGAATTTGACAACACCATGAATTTGTGCACACTCTTGTAGGTTGTGGGATCATCTGTCCTCAAATTTGCACCTATATGTTCAGCCTAAAGCTGCCTCTTCTAAAGATGATGCTAGAAGCACTTCGTAGTGCTGCCAGAGGATTGCCTGTTCACAGTGTGACAAGCAGCATACAAGTGAATCATGAACCTGAACCTGAAACCCAGAAGACAGCGATAACCCATCAAAAAAGAGATTGGGGTAATCAAAAAGAGATTGGGGAACAATCGGTCAAGTTCAATCAGAAGCAGTTCCTCTTAAAAAGCGTTGTAGCCAATGTTTCTCATGCAGAGGAAACAGATTTTCATGAACCACATGCAGATGAAAGGGCTTTTCATAAATCACATTCTATAAGGCGCCGCTCTCCTGACATGCATAGCCACAGGAAGAGGAACAGAGAGCGCAGAGAATGCGGCCTACCAAGGTTTCTAATCCTCTTTTAGTTCATGCTTGTTATTTTGCATATCTAAGCAACATTCACAGTATCTTCCATTTCTTCTTTTTATTTTGTACATGCATTTGCTAATGGTTTTTCATAACAGATGGTCTCATATGAAAACATATGAATATGCCTATCTTTGTGCCCCTTACTCTCTTATATTCTTTCAAAATATGCTAAATTCGTACAGTGTGATAGATTTTTATTTCTGTGTCAACATTACTGTGTACATAAAGAACAGAGTGCATTTCCCTGTTTACACCACATGTTGTCCGTTTGGGTTTTATAACTAGAACATAATGCTTTCATCTCTTGTGAAGCCATAAAAAAAACTTGGGGGTGTATACAAGTCATTGCATTCTGTTAAGTGCCAATAGCATATCTGCATTTTCCCTTTCTGTGTGTCTGTCCCAATATAATTTGAATGTTCCACTAAAAAATTGTGGTTTGTCCCAATAACGGAAATCCTATAACCAGATTATAACATACACACCAGATTGTGCAAGTCCAAAGGAAAGGGTGAAAGCTCATCACACTGTCCTAATAATGGCAGTACATGGTCAGCTTTCAAAGTTCCAGGCTGCAGGTTTTAGGTCCTACCATTATTGATATGCAACCCCTGTTCCATTTTATAGCATGTGCTTTCTCTAGTCACAAATAAATGATGTTTAGGGTTGTCTTGAGTCAGCCATTTCAATCATTGGTTGTGTTCTACTTTTCATGCCTTGAGTTTGGATAGTTAAAAATGATATGAGTAGATTTGTCTTGAAATGTGGTTTCATAAGATTACTCTTTTACTCTGTTTATGATTATCTTTATGATAAAATATACTAGTAAGTTGAGTTTTGAAGATCATGCGAATGTCCAAAGATCACTTATTTGTGTCTGGAGGGAGTATTTTGGAACCCTCTGTATCTAAACTATGCAAGTAGATGCGTAACATACATTTGAATCTAGATTGATGTCAAAACGGACTGTTACCACAAATGGTAATTCTGCCAATCTGGTCACGTAGAAATTGATTCCATGTCGATATGCAGTCATGTTGGGGGTTAGGTGTTCATAAGAGGTGAGGATAATCTGTGAATCAAATATTTATATATTTGAGAAATCTAGTGCTTGGCCAACTTTAAGGAAAATATGGTTCAATGGCTGTGTTCTTTATCTTCTTTATTTCTCATTCTGTTTTTTTATGTGATGTTTAGGACAAGGTAATTACTTTATTTTTATGAACTAATTAGCTTGTCCTCAGCTACATATATTTTAACAGCTCTGTAAATTCTCTCAATGGAAGTAGCTTCCTTTTCTGCCCAGCCCTTTTTCTATGTTGTTTTTGATAATATTCTAATGTCTTACGATTTCAAAAATATGGTCGTGTGCTTGTTATTATACCATTACTGATGTGATCTATAACTGCTGTAAGATCTGTCAATGGAAGAAACTTCCTTATTTCCCCTGCCCTTTCCTTGTTCTTTTTTTTTTTAATAATATATGCTTTTACACTTTTCCAGAGGCCATCTCATCCAGTTGTTGGTGCGCCACGTCGGCTTCTTCAGTTTGCTGTTCGTGATGCTGTCAGAACAGTGCAGCCAGATACTTCTAGTTCAGAACCAGGTTCCAAGCGACTTCGATCTGTAGTGTCTACATTGGCATCAGATTCCACACTTGGCATTTCTCATATTAGGTTACGGAAAACAAACTCAGATTTGAGAATACCAGGTGCCACAGAAGCACTAAGAGCTGCAGCTGAGCCTGCTGAAGATACTGTCAAGGATAGCTTTTAGGGAAGTGTTTTCAGTAGATTGGGCAGAATGCCCAGAATAAATTCTACTGAACATCCACCTGCTCATAGAGAACAAGATATTGAAGGCAAAGAATATGAGAATATAGATAACATACAAGCAGAAAATCAAGTTGAATTTTATGAAAGAAATAAACTTGGTGGCAGTGATGTTTACATGCGTGATCGGAGAACAGAGGAAGCTACTGTTTCTATTCCCAATATTGATGAGTATGGTCACAACAGTGCAGTTAGGTGTAATGGATTGGGTTCTCGCCGAAGTGCATTGCCTGCTAGTGGAGGTAAAGAGTCATTAGTACTGGGCTATGTAAGAGGAGCTTCTGAAGTAAGAGGCAGAAGATTAATAGCGCAGGGGCCGCATGCTGATTCAGGACGAAGACCATCTGAAAAGATACTAAATGTTCCTGGCAACACTAACACGCAGAAGCTTCCAACTCATGCAACTAGGGATGCTATTGCATTTGACCCTCAAGTGCCAATGGAGAAGGTTGCTGATGCAAGGAAATCACATGTGAAGATTGCACATGCTAATGATATGTCCATGATGACTGATAAGTCCAAAGTAAGTGTTTTTATCTGTATTTTCCAATGGCTCCTATTCCTACAAAGTATATATGTGATTTACTGTAAATTAGCAACTATTTCATTTCATCATATGTTCATTGCTTAGAGGTGCTGTCGTCCCTAAATTTAATGTTGATTAAAATGCACCACAGGTACAAGAACTAGTAAAGTATTGAGGTGGGTAAACCTATAGAACTTGAAATGTGCTAAAAATTTGACAGGAAATTTCTTTAAACTATGCATGATATGTCAAAATCAGAAACCATGCCATGTCTGCATGCACATAGCACTAATTTGCCAGCCACTACGTTTACACCATCTTCCTCAGGAATTTAACGTACAAAACACAGATAATCAGAATAATGATATGCATGATTCTATCTAGCACCATGAGCAAAACATTCAAATCATCTGTCTGACTAGCTAGGGAATTATAACAAGAGTGGAACAAAGCTAGGCAGATACCCATGTTGGGTACCCCAGCCAGTGCATGCTCCTTTTTGTCAATTTTTTTACCTACACAAACCATTTAGACAGGTTAAAGTTACCCACCTCATAAGTTGTACCTGTGGTGTCATTTACTCTTTAATGTTTCAAGTCAATGCATCCAGACCAACATACCATCCATGCCAATTGACACAAAAAATCATCAAAACACCAAGCAGAGAGTCCAAAATTCAACTTATGGAACTCGTTAAGTCAGTTAAAAGTATGCTGAGGTCAGTAGTCAGTAATTCTCGTCACTTTGTCGGACTGCAATACACATCCATCTTATTCATGCTCTTCTTTCATTTTTACTGTCTATAAATGTTCATTTGTGATGCTGCATTTTATTTTCTGGGTGATTTTTGATTCATCTATTCTATTTTTTAGAATACAACCCAGGATTTGATACAGCCAAGTTCAATGCTGGATGCACAGAAGACTTCATCAGGTGGTATGTAAAACCGCTTGCTTTAAGAGTGATAATTGATATAGTTGGTTTACTTTGGGCAGATATGTTGCATAAACAGTCCTTTTAGACTTTCTACTTTTTGCCTGTGATGGCTTTGATTCGTGTTTCCTGTTGTGCTTGATATCAATTATAAAAAATCTAGTAATTTGGAAGGGCTAGTTACGAGTTATACAATATCATCGGGAAACTACTATTAGCCGACTTTTAGTGCTATTGGTCTTTGAGATCAGTTTTCCTGCAATTTGTTCTGATAGGCACTTGTTTTTTCAATACTCTTTTTGTACACTAGATAATGAAAGATTTGCAGAGATTTGGCATCTGCTTCATATTCTGGTGCATTAGTTAGCCTTTGATATAAGGACTAAAATTGTCCGTTAAAAGGTCACTATTGTAACATCACTTGACCCATCCATCTTTATAACTCTGTTAAACTACTACATTTTTCATGTTGTTTCTTTGCTTTTCAATCTCCCTTTATGATTAAGGAAGTTTTTGTTCTTTTTTCCTTTAGCTGCTGGATCAAATACTACAGGTCAGCCGAAGGTGGCCCTGATTCTAGAACTGTCTTTGTTAGCAATGTAAGTGCTCCTCTGCTTTTTGTCTTATGTTCATATAGCTGAAAACTTGGATTTTTAGTAGTTGTTTTTCTGTTTCTTTTAGGTGCATTTTGGTGCATCAAAGGATGCTCTTTCTCGCCACTTCAATAAGTTTGAGCGATCTTAAAGACCCATATTGTGACTGATGGTGTCACTGGTCAGTCAACTGGGTATGAATTCTAAGTCTTATATGAAATTCTGAAGAAAAAAAAAAGGAATAGCTTTGTTAGATTATATTCTCAGTTTTTTTTCTGTTTCCTTTTGATTGATCAGCTCAGCGTATATTGAGTTTTGCACAAAGAATCATCAGAGCAGGCGTTAACCCTGAACGGGACATCATTTATGTCACGCATTTTGAAGGTAATATTACCTTGGCCTAATTTCTTTTAGTAAGGACTTGTTTGGATCCATGAACTGAAACCAATATCTTCTAGACAGTGCATTCCATTTCATTATTAGATTACTTTCCAATTCCTCTCAATTCTTAGGAACCAAATATGGCCTAAGGTTTTTCTAGGGACTTTATGGATTGCTACACACGTGACTTGGCTTAGCTGTTTTGTCAAGATTTTGCTGTAGTTTCTAAGGTTGAAGATCTTATGATGTCTAGGGATGTCATTAGTTGAGTTGTTTGAAGTATGCGCACCATTAATTTGGAGTTGTGTTGTGTTTTCTATTATTCATGAGATGGTAGCACAAAAATGTGCCAGTAGCATTTGTTACCTTTTCATATATTTGTAAAATAAAATTAAGACGAGAAGTTATACTCAGGCACTATATGCTTGTCAATTTTGTGCTTTTGAGCATTCTTTCTGATCTATTCTCAGCATCTAGATCTTAGAAGTACTTCAATCATTTTATGCAGGAATTAAGGAAAAGCTCCACTGAAGCAACCCAATTGCCTGGCTTGCCCCGTGCTGCTTCTTGGGGATCGCCATTTGCTTCAAGGCTCATTAGAACTGCATACCCAAGGTCGATGTTTCCTGGTGCAATCCGTGGACGACTGCCACTCAGGGGTGTTGCCCGGAGTTTACAGTGGAAGCGTGGAGCAGGTGATTCCGCAGATGCTGGAAAACCTAGTCAAACTGCACCTGTAGCTCCTGGCAATCAGTCGGTCACTCCAACCACACGAAGCTTCACTTACACACGCACGGAGCCAAAACCAAATGAGGGTGCGATGGCATGATGCTCAGCTGCAGCATGTCGCGGCTCCTGATGAATCTCGCAGAAATAGCTCGTGATCGATGACTGTTTCGTAGTTCATTGAACTGCTTTCGGTAAATATTAAGTAGCTGCCAGATGTTAGTTTGTAGCAGGCTGGTTTTTGTGGACCTCAACCTTCGAGCAAAATTCTGTGAGAGGTTTCCTGTGCCTTTTTTCACCATCGGCATCATGCTGTGCTGGCTGGCTGTTCAGAGTTCGCAGATGGAGAGATATGAAAAGTAGTAGTAAAGGAACAGACGGACACGATAGGAACGTTGCAGCATTTGTTATTATTTATTGATGGATTATTTGGCCTCCAAGGTTTCCCTTCCCTATCAAGTGGCTTGATCTGTGTTTATATCCAAACCCACAGTTTCAGTAACGACCTTTTGTACATGCTGTTAGGTTTTGTTGTCTACTGTACGTCTGCACATCATCAAATGCGTGTGCGTTCGTGTTTCTACTCAAATGTATTTTTTAGCAGGCTGCCTTATGTAGAAAGAAAACTGGAGCCCTGCCTACACTGGTTGGTTGTCTGCTCTGTACTGTACTCCTACATGTTTTTCTCAGAGAGGTGCATTTTATCTTGGAATCAGCGAGCCTACATGTTTTTCTCAGAGAGAGGTGCATTTTATCTTGGAATCAGCGAAGCTCGCGGGTGGCTAAAATCCATGTACTGTTAGCATTGACCATTGAGCCATGAAAGTCAGGTGATTGCTATTGCTGTCGCCCTG
Source organism: Hyparrhenia diplandra (assembly GCA_015847255.1). Taxonomy (NCBI): domain Eukaryota; kingdom Viridiplantae; phylum Streptophyta; class Magnoliopsida; order Poales; family Poaceae; genus Hyparrhenia; species Hyparrhenia diplandra. Next base: position 427,938 of record JADLZK010011774.1, read on the forward strand.
CCGTATCTGCTTGCTGTTTTCTTGTGTGCTAGCATTTCTTTATTTGTTTTGTGGATGGAGCAAAAGCAATCCCCGTGGCTTTAGCCGCTGGCGCAGAGGATTAAAATATCAATCAGGGGCGGTTGTTCTACTGATTGTCTGGTTACCTCTTCACTATGATTGTACGGTAAGGTTTCATGGGAAAGCTATCTCGTCCGATGATCCCAGCAAAGCATGTCTTTAGACTCTGGTAACGATTAGCAATGATCACTCGCTATGTAACAAGGCGTAAAAACATTATGCTAGCCTGCTAGTACTATCTGATAGCAGAGTTGTTTGTACCTGAACGTCACGTCGCCGGCCAACACGCAGGACAAAGGCGCAACTCCGAGTCCAAAAGTGACAGTGCCAGCATCGCAAAGTCCAAACGTAATAATGCAAAAGGCAAGAGCTCGCCGGCAGAATGTACTGCCATCCTGCAGGCGCTGAGATATGTTTACTCCAGCTCCACTACTGGTACTACCCAACCACCCTAAGTCTACTCGTGCAATGACCAGACGTGCTGATCTTGTTGACGAGTCGATCGGTGATGAGTGGTGAATGATTCATTTTTCATTTCGTTGAGCGAAAGCGAATGATGACCGAGTGAAGATTGCCTTCATGTTTTTTGTTGTTGTTGTTGGATATGCGCACAAAACAATCGACGGCAGCGCTCGCACTCGCACACTCGCTAGTTGACGCTCCACTTCCCTAGTCCACGGTGCACTCACCAGCTCCGATCCGTCGTCCATGGCATCCGCCGCCGCCATCTGCCTCCCTCTCTTCCCCTCCTCCTCCTCTCACTACTGATCGCCGGCCTTGCCTCAACGTCTCCGTCTTCGGCGGCATCATCATCATCACCAACAACGCCGCAAGACCTCCTGCTGGACTTCAAGGCGTCCCTTCACGACCCATCGGGCGCGCTCTCCTCCTGGTCGCGCGCCACGCCCTACTGCAACTGGGCGCACGTCACCTGCGCCAGCGCCACCGCGTCCGCGAACGCGACCGTCTCCGTCTCCCTATCGCTCCAGGGCCTCGGGCTCTCGGGCGAGCTCTCCGCCTCCTCGCTCTGCCGCGTGCCGGGCCTCGTCGCTCTGAGCCTGGCGTCCAACGCCTTCAACCTGACCGTCCCGCTGGAGCTGTCGCGGTGCGCCTCGCTGGCGTCGCTCAACCTCAGCGCCGGAACCTTCTGGGGCCCGCTCCCGGAGCAGCTCGCCATGCTCACCTCGCTCGTGTCGCTCGACCTCAGCCGAAACAGCATCGAGGGCCAGGTGCCGCCCGGCCTCGCCGCGCTCGGCGATGGTCTCCAGGTGCTCGACCTCGGGGACAACCTGCTCTCCGGCGTGCTCCACCCGACGCTGCTCGGCAACCTCACCGGCCTGCACCTCCTGGACCTGTCCAGGAACCAGTTCCTCGAGTCCGAGCTGCCGCGGGAGATCGGCGAGATGAGGAGCCTCAGGTGGCTGTTCCTGCAGGGGTTCGGGGTTCACCGGCGTCATCCCGGAATCCTTCCTCGGGCTGGACCAGCTGGAGGTTCTTGATCTGTCCATGAACAACCTTGCCGGCGTCGTGCCTCCCGGGTTCGGCGGCAAGTTTCAGAAGCTCATGACTCTGGATTTGTCACAGAACGGTCTGTCCGGGCCGTTCCCGGAGGAGATCGCTCAGTGCTCGATGCTTCAGAGGTTGGAGGTCCACGACAACGGCTTCAGCGGTGAGCTCCCCGCGGGGCTCTGGTTGCTGCCGGACCTGCGCGTGATCCGGGCCCAGAACAACCGGTTCACCGGCCGGTTGCCCGAGTTCCCCGGCGGCCAGTCTCGGCTGGAGCAGGTTCAGGTCGACAACAACAGCTTCTCCGGCGGGATACCTCAGAGCATCGGCCTGGTCCGCACCTTGTACCGCTTCTCCGCCTCCCTGAACGCACTCAACGGCAGCTTGCCGGACAACCTCTGCGACTCCCCGCGATGAGCATCATCAACGTCTCCCGCAACGCGCTCTCCGGCACCATCCCGGCGTTCAAGAACTGCAGGAGGCTGGTGTCGCTGTACCTGGCCGGCAACGGCTTCACCGGGCCCATACCGGCGTCCCTCGGAGACCTGCAGGTGCTGACGTACATCGACCTGTCCAGCAACGCCCTCACCGGCGGCATTCCGACGGAGCTCCAGAACCTCAAGCTCGCCCTGCTGAACGTCTCGTACAACCAGCTCTCCGGCCGCGTGCCGCCGTCTCTCATCACCGAGCTTCCCGCCGTGTTCCTCCAGGGGAACCCGGGGCTGTGCGGCCCAGGACTGCCGAAGGACTGCGACGCGCCGTCGCGGAAGCGTCAGGGACTCGCGGTGGCCGCAACCGTGGCGTCGTTTCTCACCGGCGTGGCGCTGCTCGCTGTCGGAGCATTCGCGGTCTGCAAGAGGTTACACGGCGGCGAGCCCTCCTCCTCCTCCTCCCCGTGGAAGCTCGTGCTGTTCCACCCTGTCAGGATCACCGGAGAGCAGCTCCTCGCTGGATTCCACGACAAGAACATCATCGGCAGGGGTGCCTTTGGAAGAGTTTACCTGATCGAGCTCCAAGACGGGCAACAAGTTGCGGTGAAGAGGCTGGTGAGTTCATCAGGCAAGCTGACATTCAGAGCAGCCAAGAACGAGCTGAAAGCGCTGGCCAAGATCCGGCACAAGAACATCGCCAAGATGCTGGGATTCTTCTACTGGGAGGGCGAGGTCAGCATCATGTACGACTACCTGCAGAGTGGAAGCTTGCAGGATCTCATCTGCGCGCCGAAATTCAGTGTTTGCTGGAAGGACCGGATGAGCATCGCTCTGGGAGTAGCTCAAGGGCTGGCAAACCTTCACCATGATCATACTCCTCAGGTGCTGCATAGAGACCTCAAGTCGAGCAATGTCCTACTCGGTGACGAATTCGAGCCCAGGGTTACCGGATTTGGGATTGATAGTGTTGTCGGGGAGATGGCGTACCAGGCTTCCATGTGTTCGGATCTGAATTACAAGTGCTACATTGCACCAGGTATGCTTTTTTTTGTATTTCAATTGTTGCACTCAGATTGCAATCCTCCTAGAAGTCTACAGAGTTCACTGAAGTTGTTCTGCTCCTTCATTTTTTTCTGAAACCAGAGCAAACCTGCACCAAGAAACCAACGCACCTCATGGACGTCTACAGCTTCGGGGTCATCCTACTGGAGCTGGTCACTGGAAAGCCAGCGGAGCAGCCGGCGTCCGACGACGGCACCGTCGACATCGTCAAGTGGGTGCGGCGGCGGGCCAACGTGGCTGACGGAGTGTCACAGATACTTGACCCCAGCATCGCCAGCGCGGCGACGCAGATGGCGATGCAGGCCCTCTCGAGCTCGCTCTACGCTGCACATCAGTGATGCCCGATCAGAGACCAGCCATGGATGAAGTTGCCCGGTCGCTGCAGGCACTATGTTTCACCGTTCATCCACAGAAGCAGCTGCTCACTTAAATCGCTGAGGTCTCTGCAACCATGAATGAATGGCACTGGTAGCTCTCCTTTGGTTTTTTTTTTTTAAGTTTAGCTCAAGGGTTGTACATACATGGCAATAGGAGGAGTAGGGAGATGCAGGCATAATAAATAAAGAGAAATAAAGGATCAGAGCGTGATCTCAAAGCTTATTCTGCAACAAGATTTAGATTGAAACGAACCAGCGGGCACAAAAGGAACCGGTAATATCTATTTCTGGCAGAATAGTGGAACGAAAATATAGTTGATAATAATTTTAATAGGTGAGATAACAGTATAACTAAAAGCCATAACTAGATTCAAATAGTTTGCAGGCACCATGTACCTTGTGACTGACACTCGAGTAGTAAATATTAGTGGCAGGTTCAGGCCACAAATATTTTAGGTACTACTCCATGGTTGAAAAAGAAGACGTTTTGAAAAAAGGCGGGTCAAACATTAGGAACATAAATCATTAATAACTTTTAAATCGTTGAGTTTAGAAATGTGAAAATCATATCAATAGTATTATCTTGAAAAATACTTTCATAAAAGTATACATATATAATTTTTTAATAAATATTTTTTTATAGAAAAGAGAAGTCAAAGTTGACTTTGGAGGCTGGTGTCATTTGTCCTAAACGTCTTCCTTTTCAACTATGGAGGAGTATAAATCAATACGGCCCCAAATGTTTCAGTATTTGCAGCAACCTGGTTAAGGACCTGATTATTTTCCTCCCGCAGAGCCTGGATTGCACTGTCCAGTGTCCACAGCAGGTGCTGATTCAGAGTGCAATGAAGAGGTAGGATCAACACTTGTAAATGTATGCACACAAGGGAAGTTCACATTTTCATTCCCAGATAGCAATTGTATAATTTGTAAGGTTCTGATATCAGAAAGCAATTGTATAATTTATAAACTTCCGATATCAGAAAAAATTGTGCAATCTCAAAGCTTATTCTGCAACAAGATTTCGATTTATGAAAAGAGCAAGCATCACAGAAACTGAAATCCAATACATTACCAACACCAAAAATATTACATAATCCATTGAGTTATTTAAACAACATGAAAGAGTACAGAAAGAAAATAATTATTATCCGGTTACATGGAACAAACAACAAGCATACAAAAATAATAAAGGCTACAGGCAAGTAAACAAACTGAACATTATTTCAGGAAACAGGCTACATGAGGCAGTTCCACAGCCGCCTCTGCAACATTTGCCTTGAAATCAAGCTGACTCCCAAGATCACAAGCAATAAACTCAATTTCCACCAAGGTGCTTGGTGGCCCTCACTATGTCACCGAGAAGTTCAGCGGACGCAATCATTCCTCCATGTCAACAATATCTGCTCGTGCTCTTGCTCGAGTCTGATAGACTTTTCTTCCTCCACTGCTGCTGCTGCTGATGCTAGTGTTGTAGCTGTTGTTGATGCTCATTACATCACTCAAGAAGTACCAGCAGATTGTGCTATGTGCATGCCCAGGTAAAAAGCCAACCGGAGGAGCCCTGCACGGCGTGGACCTCCCAGATTCCATGTCAAAAACCATTCCCTGATCCCTACCACGTCCACCAATCCAGTATACAGAGTTGCCCTTCAGTCCTGGCACACCCTCTGCATACATTGACACTGCATTGTTCCTTCCCACAAAAAGTGAGTAACCTCCCAGGTCCCTCACCACATCCCAGCAAGGTTGCCGTCGAGGATAGTACCTAAGCACCAATATCTCATTTTCTGCGACGCGGCGCTGACCTCCTCCAGGCAGCTGCAGAGTAACAGTGCAGCTTGCGTTCCTCCAAACTTGGTACAGATTGCCCTCACAGAACACCAAGTTCTTCGCACTAGTGAAGGACGACACGGTGTCATAAGGTGGAGAAAAGACAGTGGCAGGGTTGAACGGGAGGTTGGCCTCAGACAGCAGGGGCTCAACAGTGGCTGGCGCATTTAGGTGTGGCCCTTGGGATTCAGGAGGAACTTTCTTATAGGATGGGATGAATGTCTCTGCACAGAACGTCACCCTGAGTGGAATGGTTGGATCCTGATCTCTTGTTCGGGCCTGTTCATAGCGCAGCATTCGAAAATTGCGCTGATGTTGCCATCGCAGTGGGCGGAAATTAATTGAGCGTTCGGCAGGCTGTGGTGGCTGGAGAACAGAGAACTGTGGCTCCGAGGGGCCCTGCTTCGTCGGCGTTGGCAGGCTTCCGACGCCGGCGCTCAGGAGACGGAGCACATGCACGTCCCCGCACTTGGTGAGGCAATAGACCTTACCTTTGTCGGTGTAGACGACGTCGGTGAGCTGGTCCCCGCTGGTGAGGCGGACGGGGTCCATGACGGCCCACCTCCTGGCGCCGGCGGTGACGTAGGCGATCCTGTCGATGTCGCAGATGGCCGCGGCGGCGAAGTCGTCCTTGGCGGGGGTCGGGGTGAAGACGACCTTGGAAACCCAGCGGGCTCGTAGATCAGCGGCGGGAGGATGATCTCGACGGCGGCGATGGGGTTGAGGAGCACGAAGACGGTCTGGCCGCTGAAGAGGACGATGGAGAGCGCGAGCCAGCCGTTGCTGGAGCCGACGCAGCGGCTCCCCGAGACGATGGCGGTGAGCTCGAAGGACCTCCGCGTGGGGAGGGAGGCGGCGTAGGGGCACCAGCGGGCGTCGTCGGCGACCACGAGGAGCGCGGGCGACGGCGGCGCGAGCGCGCAGCGCCACGCGGTGCAGGCGCCCCGCGCGCTGGCATACCACTTGAGATCGAGCCGGTCTCCGATGCGGCAGAGGAGATCTGGCGGCAGGTCCGCCCAGCGCCGGAACGGCGCCATGGCGACCGGCGGATTCGGGATGCTAGGGTTTGGGGAGGGCGGATGCGGGCGATTCCCCTGCTGGGGAATTTCACGATCCATTGAGATTTGCTCGGGTGGGGGATTTTACCAAGGGGCCCCCGAGGTTACGATGCGTCGCCGAATGGTCCAGCGGCTCGGCTCAAGAGAAGGAATCGGACCCGCTTTTCCAGGCAGATAGCCCACCTGTCATCCTTGGCCCAAATAAGGCCCAGTTTCGGATCGAGGTAACAACTGTTCTAGGGCTTTTTTTTTTTTTGAAGCGAAGCTCGTTTAGTACTCCGGGTAGTATTTTGGATTAGAAGACTAGAAACATTCCGGCTCTGTAGAACCGTTTCTTTGGTGATCGTTGATTCTTGATCACATTCCAAAAACGTTTGCTAGGGATCTAGATTCGTATTTTCTTGAAAGAAAATTAAAAGTACCGTAGATTTGATCAAACATTGGGTCAGGTTAGATTTGTGTTAAACCGGGAAGTCACCCCGCCAACCGTCCCAACAGTTCAACATTCTCTAGGCATGACCAGACAAGACATCCTCTTTGTGCCTGACGGCACCTTCAATCAGGGGCTTCTTCTCACGAAGACATTCCACCCCAAAAACTCTCAGAAAAATCACCATATACCCGCCATAGGTACCTCTCACATAGGGATGCCCAAGGTTGCACCGTCTCGGCAAGACTTCGTGCTCAATGACTCGTCGAGATCCTGCTTGGTCGACACGGCCGGGCGACACCACACTCCCAAGACACATGCAGAGTCTCACTCACCAAGTAACACAAATCCACTCTCAGGCACATATAATCCGGTTCGATATATATACACGTAAGTGAGATAGCCAGGAATAAAAAGCAATATCATTCGGCAGCAATAGGGCTTCCGACCTGACCAACTACGAGATCGACATAGTGAATAGGTAAAAGATGGAGAAAAAAATGCTAGGGAAGATTATAATTTATGGGTTGCTAGCGCCAGGACATCCACCACCTCCACCCCCCACCCCACCCCCTTTGCAACATCTCAAAAAATCACGCAACAAATGAGGAAAAAATATATTGCAACATCAAAAGAACATCTAATGCGATAACAAAAATTATGATCTGCAACATATGAAAAAATAATCCACTACAACGATGAAAACATTCACCGCAACATCATGAAAACATTTGTTGCAACAACCAAAAAAGGAAAAAAAAAAGGAGGAGGAGGCACCTGGATCTAGGTTGTCCGCAGCCGCCGCGGGGTTCCTTTGATCTCTTGCGGCAAGACGTGGAGCCCTCCCCGATGGCTCGTCGCTGGATTTAGCCTCCCCCAGGACGCCGCCGCTCGCCTCGCCCGGCCGGTGGAGGCCCTCGCGTCGATTGGCTCCGCCCCTTGATACCGAGCCGGGGGGGGACGCCGATGCAGAACTCGGGGCGGCGTGCTCACTTCTGCGTGGCGGCGGTTATGCATGTCCTCCTCGCCGCGCGAGGGAAGGGGCTCGCTCGCGTCCGTCGTGCGGCGGCGTGGAGCAAAAAAGGCAAAGGCGATGTGGGGGAGGGAAAGAGAGAGAGAGAGGGGGAGGGGGAGAAAGTGAGAGTGGAGCAGGCGGAGCCGGATGAGACGTTGGTGCGCAGGCACGATGAGTGGGCGCGTCGGAATCGACACGCGCCACGTCTGATGGGTTAGTTAGAGCTAGGACGCTCTACCCCAACATTATCGTTACAATTTAACTTGTCTCACAATCACCTATAGCCAAGGTGCTCTATAAACATAGGAAGGAGACTAAACGTTTCCAGATGCACGATAGTTCTACGTGCTGACTCAGCCCCTAGTGTGCTTTCCGACTACTCTTGGAGACCGCTCGCAATGATCTATACTTAGACGTTGTTTTCTTCCATTGTCTCGGACCTCGTAATTTTGTCATCCAAAAGTACCAACAGCCAGACCGGTTCGAACGAGGGAGACAAGTGCTTTGGCGGCGGAAGGTGCGGTGTCGAGGTCCTGGTGACCATGTCGAACACCATGGGCTCATTCCTCGATTGCTCGTTGATCCAGTACACGCAGTTGGCTGTCACGCCTGGCGCATCCCTTGGTAGCAGCACCACAGGATGGTTCTTGCCGACGAACACCGAGTAGCCTCCCAGGTCCGTCACAGCGTTCCAGCATGGCCGGCGCTTCGGGGCTGTACTTGAGGACTAAGATGTCGTCTTTCAACATGATGAACCGCCACCGTCCGGTGTTAGCCAACAGCGGCACTGGTGGCGTTCCGCCACACTTGGTACAAGCTGCCGCCAAAGAAGAAGATGTTCTTGACGCTTGTGAACTTGGACGGCGGTGTCGTAGGGCGGCGTGTAGGCGGCGGGGGTCGAACAGGGGCGCCGGCGGCGCTTGGCCAGCAAGGGTTCAACGAGGGGCCTCCGTCGCTGTCGCTGGGGAACGTGGAATACTTGCACGTCTCCCAATATAGGTGTATATAGACATAAAGCAAACCGTTCTTGTGGTAAAACTTCTGTGCCAAACAGGCTTGATGCCTCATCCCATCAACGGTGCTTATCTGCAGACGATTAAGAGGGTGTTTAGTTGGTGAAATATTTTGGGTTGGGGAAGACCGTAACATTTTTCGTTTGTATTTGGTAATTATTGTCCCATCATAGACTAATTAGGCTCAAAAGATTTGTCTCGTACTTTACAACCAAACTGTACAATTAATTTTTTTATTTATATACATCTAATGCTTCATGTCATGCGTTAAGAAGAATCGATGTGATTAAGGCGAAAGACTTTTTTGGGTTGGTGGAGGGAAACTAAACACACCCTAATTAGAACTGAAATTTCAAGCATTGGGCATGTTTGGTGCTCCGAGGCAGTTTTGCCTGGCGCACAGAGCATTACCAGTGGATTGGATCGGTTCCTGGCGTGCGTGGGAGGGAAGCTTCGACCGAAAGACTATATAGGGGACTACTTATAAAAGAGTTAATTTAGTCCCTTACAGAAAAAAAACTAAATTATTTGCACAAATCTATGCCCGAAGAACATCATTCGCCCTGCATTTTCCACAAACAAGCAAGCAGAAAAATAAAACGAAAATAAGAAAATCAAATTCATGTTGGACGAAGTTCAGTAACTCTATGCCAATGGAAGATTAAAGTTCGCAATAGAGGTCCGTCCGTCTGTGATGAAGAATTAAGCAAACAAATTATTTGGGAAAGTGAGCGCCTTCGTACCGTGTTGGTCCCTGAAATTCTGGGGCTTTCATGCTCTTGCGCAGCGGATACGCGTCGTCCACCTCCCCGACCTCCATTACCCTATCGACATGGAGCACGAAGCACGGAGGTGCCCAAGGACGTGCGGCGCGCATTACCGCCCAGCCTCGGACACGGCCAGGAGGGCGCCGGCCGGCGGGGCAAAGGAGCCGTCGCTGACCGCGAGAAACACCAACGTGCGACCCGGCTCGCGACCTGCGACGAAGTGCCGCGGCGGCGATGCTGCTGAACGGGATCCCGGCATCCGTTTGTGCGGCTCGTGCCGTGACGACTTGCCCAAGGAAAGTTACTGAGTTTTCTGGTGTGCAGGTGGAGCGCGCAGGCTGGCCCGCGTCGGACTAGGACTCCGAGTCTGCATGCGCCTTGAGCCCTTGATCTGATCAGATCAACGGACACGGACACGGCACATAGGCACGAGCACGACGTGCCGGTTTTGGAGCACAATAAAAAGGCTCGCCACGGACGGCAATGTACTCCATCGTCAATCAACTTCAACGCCCGAATCCCAGATTAATCGACATGGCGCCGTTTGGTCCTTGGCGGATATTCCCCCGAGCTGCTTTCGCCACCATCGGCAATGCCCTCCGCCTGCTCGAATTCTACTGTCACGCCAGCGGCGTCTGCACGGCGTGGCGCGCCGCCCTCCCGCCGCCAATCCCTTCGCTCGTCACCGTCACCCGTCCCACCACCCGGTGCTTCTTCCCTTTATCGGCACATCCGGAGGCGTTAGCCTGTTCTGCCCGGCGTGGCGCTTGCTCCCCCTCACCACGCCCGGCGAGGCACCCTCTGCGTCGGCTCGAGCAACGGTTGGTTGGCCGTCGGCGCTCGCTCTTGCAGCCTGGGGATCTACCTCGTGAGTCGTCTCTCGGTGGCAAGGAAATCCATCTCCTCACGCTCAACAACGACAACAAGCCTGTGCCAAAGATGGTGTTCGCGCCAAACCCCACACCCGATGACTACGCCGCCATTGCTATCTGCGACCACGCCGGCTCGCCTACACCAAGAGGCGCTGGACATGAAGTGGATGATCTCGACGTCCCCATTGGGGAGGGACCAGTTCATCGACTGGCATACGACACCGACGGCGGCCCGGGGTCACTAGCGTCACCTTGTTGGGAGGCGTGCACGTGCTCCACATTCCCAATGAAAGCGGCCAGGAGGCCCATCGTTGAACCCTTCTTTGGGCGAGCGCCGCCGGGCGCGCCCGTTGACCCCGCCGCCGCCACGCGCCGCCCCTCACGACACCACGCCCAAGTTCACAAGCGTCAAGAATGTCTTCTTCTTCAGCGGTAGCTTGTACCAGGTGTGGCGGAACGCCACCAGCACCCTCTGTTATTAACGCCGGACGGTGGCCGGTTCGTCATGTTGAAAGAGCGACATCTTAGTCCTCAAGTACAGCCCCGAGCGCCGGCCATGCTGGAACGCGGTGACGGACCTGGGAGGCTACTCGGTGTTCGTCGGCAAGAACCATCCTGTGGTGTTGCTACCGAGGGATGCGTCAGGTGTGACAGACCAAGCTGCGTGTCTTGGATCAATGAGCAATCGAGGAATGAGCCCATGGTGTTCGACATGGTCACTGGGACCTCGACACACCTCACCCTTCCGCCGCAAAAAGCACTGTCTCCCTCGTTCGAACCAGTCTGCTGTTGGTACTATGACAAAATTACAGAGGTCCAAGATGACAATGGAAGAAAACTACGTCAGAGTATAGATCATTGCGAGCAGGTCTTCAAGAGTAGTCGCAAAGCCCACTTGGGGCTAAGTCACGTACGTAGAACTATCGTGCATTAGGACACTTTTCGTTTCCTTCCTATGTTTATAGAGCACCTTGGCTGTGATTGTGAGAGACGAGTTAAATTGTAATTTACCCTACTGCTGCATTTTTTCTGTCATAGAGAATTACAATTTATCCATCTTCGGGTGCATAATTCATGCCGGAGCAGATGTCACTACTTAGTTTTTTTTTAAGATTGCAAATCACACATCCACACCCACGAACTGCTAGTACTAGTTGGATTTCAGGTGAGATGAAAAATTATGTGAAGTGAACACCAAATACAACAATACGACACAGAAGAGGTATGCTCCTCGACGAGTTGAGTTTGTGTGTGCCTTGTGGGCATTTACGTTGTACTATGTGATTCTAAAAAAAGACCCACTTCCCATCTATCTCAATTGCCAAACTTTTCATAATTGGGAAAACCGACCTAGTCGTGCGTATGCGCGCACATATCCTCGTCTAATCCAAACGTGAAACGACATGGGTAAGAATAAGAAGTAGGATATGGTTCATGATGCAAATATATAACGTAACTTCCTATGTGGTCGATGATCACTGCTAAAAAAAATCCTAAAGGTTATTTGTCCGACTCTATTAGATTTTGTATGTAAAATATTTGGTTTTATAGTTTTTGAGTTATATAAGCTACTTTAAAACCAACACTCTCACGGAGGGCGTGCTTGATGGGGTGGTCCGTGGGCTCGGCTGCGCCCTCAGGGGCTCATTTTCTTGTTTGGTGTCACTTTTGTGTTCCTCGGGTAGCACGGTACTCAAAGCAGCCCGTAGCGTGGCTCCATTGGTACAAAAAATTCTA